>VZTA01006044.1:143146-171433 GCA_013398855.1 Mohoua ochrocephala | reverse complement strand
GTGCCAGTGTAGATGCTGAGCAGCAGAGGGTGGGCAAAAGCAGGAGCAGATGAAGTTCTCAGTATAATTTTCTTCTTTAACTCACGGCTTCCAAAATGCTGTGGTTAGGTAAGAATCTCCGCTTTCATTTAAAAATTAAATCTCAGAAGCCATAAAGTAAATCAAAAGAAAAACAAACAGATATTAATCTTGTGATGTTTGATCCAATTTTGTGTTTTGGGAACTGTCTTCTGGTTTTTGAACACCTGGATTTGGCAGGGCTGCTATCATGCCTGGAACAACGTACACAAAGAGTTTTCTTACTATCACTATTCCCCTCCCACTCCCTTTCAGGTAAATGAACTAATTTGGACTTAATATTTCAACCCATTTTTTGCATTGAAGGTGGCTAATAGCCTGCTACAGAAGGAATATATCTAAAAGCCCAAATAAATTGCTGAATAAAGTGCTCTTCATGAACCAAATGATCCACATCTATAGTAAAACAAAATATTAAAGATTAATTTCTCTACTTACATACCAAGCGTGAGTTTAGGAATTAGTATTTCAAAAAATACAAGGGTGGCGTAACTGCTGTGCTAGAGGCTATGAGTTCTCCTGCTTTAATGAGTATCTTGACAACTTTAGGACATTTACATTAGAAACATTTTATATGGTAGTACAGTTAACGTGGGAAAGAACTTAGAGTTCATGATTTTGTACTATTTATCATCTTGAGGAAAGTAAAAAGCTGAGTGTATACATTTATTTAAATTAGTTAGGCTTTAAAGACCTCAAATTCCTAGATCTGTTAGAACTCAATCCTGCAATGTGTTCTGGCAATCAGCAGTTTAACCGAATTGAAGCATGCCTTTGCAATTTCTTTGCTGGATCACTATCACATTAAAGGTATCCTGCAGATTTGAGTCCTTTCTGTCTAAATATCCTGAAACTTTACAACAGTTACTTACAGTCCCAAAATAGAAAACAAAAATACTGCGTAAGAACCTGAAATGGGGGAAAAGAATTTAAAATTTCATTTTTGAATAATGGGATCCTATTTTGGTATTTGCAAATGCACTTCATTAATGTCTTAGGATTTCAGAAAAAGAAATGTCTTTAAAACTTTACAGTTTATCTTGGTATGACTTTAAAAAGACTTTGAAATGCCTTTTCTTCTGTTAAAATGCACTTGAGGGGCTTCTGTGAATCTTTTTATTTACTGAGCACACCAGAGTGACTCACTCAGAAAAGTTTGGGGCTATCAAGTAAGAAAAGTATTTAGTTTTTTTTCTCTGGAT
This sequence comes from Mohoua ochrocephala, assembly GCA_013398855.1. NCBI lineage: Eukaryota > Metazoa > Chordata > Aves > Passeriformes > Acanthizidae > Mohoua > Mohoua ochrocephala. The sequence goes on along the minus strand of VZTA01006044.1, from coordinate 170,153 downwards.
GTCTGTTATTCACCGAACTGACTGGAGATGCTTCTCTATCATACTAATTCCTAGGGTATTAGTTGATAATTTTTTAGCTGTTTTGTATAAGAAGGTGTCTGTATGCTGAGAATGCATTATCAGATTGCGAGTGGAAGAATTTCACTCTCTCTGGTTGGTGTTTAATGTGGTCACACACCACACATGCATTTTACTGAAATACCTGGTTTAGTTTCCTGATTTTTTTTTTCTTTTTCCTTTTTTTTTTTTTTAACTTAAAGACCTGAATGCAGTGGTCAGGGGGACTGGAGAGCTCAGAATGTTAGTAATGAGATATGGAGCCCTTTTCTTCTAGGTCACTGGCATGAATTTGACCCTGGTTAGCAATAACCGAGAGTCGTTATCAGCTGGTGGCTGTTTGGTGGCCTACGACACACAAGCTGGTGGTTTCACTTTGTGTAATGACCCATGGCTGCATACACACACACACACACAGTCTTCAGTTAAAACATGTGCAAATAGCTTGGGAAATACCATATATCTCATGACTGAACTTCAAAACTCAGGCTGAAAGGTCATCTGTGGTGGCAATGAAGAGTGACAGGCTTTATACCCTGTCAGCCACAGAGAACAAGGTGCTCACCAGCATTCACACAGGTCATTTCCTCCTGCTTGGACAGTGGAGCTCACACATTTAAAGCAGAATAACACAAAATAATGGAAAAGTGCTGAGTTAATTCTGTACAAGACAAAGTTACGAAGCAAGTCCTTACAGACGTGGAGTCTGCGAGCAAAAGGAGAGAAGCAGAAAATAAAGGGGAAGGAAACCTGGAAAAAAAAGCAATGGAAAAGGGAAGGTACGGAATGGTAAAATAGAGAATGTAGAGAAATGACAGCAAATACAGTGATGGCCCATGCTTCCCAAAACACCTGACCTCTCTCCTTGCCTCCTTCACAGAGTTAATCTACTTCCTGTGAAAAAGTGGCTTGTTATATAAGATAAAAAAAAACACAGCAGAGTATTTAGGCACATTCTTCACTTCCAGCATGCGAAACATCCTGCTCATTTCAGCAGAGTGACTGTTGTTCCTTACAGTAGGTATTTGCTTATCTACCTTGCCAAAGTGAAGTTTTATAATGAAGCTGTGTGGACTCAGCTAAAGGGTTTGGTTATGCTGATGGATGTGGTTTTACCGCATCATCAGCAAGCAGCATGATGACCAGGAAATTAGCAAGGAGTAACAAAGAAACAAGATCTCCACTGATGTGACAGGAACTTTGGAGAGGGTTGGGAGGGCTTTTGGAGCAAATGCATGCTGGGTCAGGATTTTCCACAAACTCGTTCATCCATCTCTACAGTTACTGTTAAATATCTGTGACACACGTGTGTTGATTCAATGGTGAAAGGCTTAAAGATCAGGCTGGGTTGACATTTTTCTTGTAAGGCTCAATATCATGAAAATATTTGAAGTGTAAAGAGCTGTAGAACTGGCTAGTTTCACATGTCATACTGATGCTGTGTGGCTTTGTAAAAGAACTGATACACTTTGACGCTGTAGGCCTGAAGCAAATACAAAGCACAGGACTTCTGAGCATGGCAAGAGACCGTGAAGCAGCAGCACAGAGCACCAGGTAAGATCCAATTCCTGGCTATCTTCCATTTCCCTGTCACGCCGTGTATGCCTAATAAACTGCTTTTATAATGGTGATAGGATATGACTGCCACCTGCATGCTATGTAATGTGTATCCTCTACAGAAAGAACATTTAGCAGCTGCAAGATGTAAGCACTTTAAGCCTAGAATACCTGGATGTTCTGAGGTGAGCTCACTGCTTTCTAAGCTGCAAAAATGCTTAATCCCTGTGTCGCTTTATATTATTTTGTAGTTAATGTTGTCAGTGGGTTGACAAAGGCGCATAACCAGGGGCAGAATCTGGCCTATCATGTTTAGTAGGATGGGATTCCTCAGCTAGACACTACGGTCTCGTAAAGGGCACGCACTCTGCTTTGTTTTTACATCCGAAACGTGAGGGAGTAGGCCTTGTCTTGCAAAGTCTTGTAATTGCCAACTCTGTGACAATTAAATGTGAGCTCAGTGCTGGTACATGATAACCTGCAGATGCTAAGACCACAGTTTGGTTTAAGAACTTTAAAGAAATACCCACCTGACCCCTTAACAATATATTTTTGTCTGACTCTTTTGACTGACGCTTAGATAGAAAGCTCTTTGGAGCAGGAAATCATCTCTTATTTGATAATTATATGAGGCCCTGTTCCTAAGTAAAGTTCTGCTGAAAAATTACTATATTGTGTAATGATTTTTTAAAACTTAGAATAGTGCAAACACTGTACATATCTTAAGTTCTGAGGCTTATTAATAGTTCTTGTATATAAATACCTTTCTTGTCTCTAATTCTCTTCTCCTCTGCAGTCACTTTTCTTTAAGCTTCAGTTATATTACCTCATTAACTTTTTCTTGTTTTGCAGAAGCAGTAGATTCTGCTCTGCTCAAAGGCAAATCTTTATGCTGCAGTTAGCAGGGGACTGTTCCTATGTAGGTCTTCACTTCCTGCCCATTGTGTCTTTTGGTGCTTCTCGCAATAAACTGAGGATTATTATATTATTTAATCAACTTTGTTTTTTGTCTTTTGCAGTCCTTCGTCGCTAAATAAGAAAGCCAAGCTTCTTTCACAAACTCAGGCAGCATATTGCTGCTTTCCAATAGGTAACCACAGATACTTCATACGTAACCATTGATTTTCTATCCAGGGATATGTAGGAAGTCTTACAAAGAGCATGAGTAAGGACGCATCTAATAACATGTCAGACTTTTCCTGTTTCCACACTTGAATGCTCAGTCCAGAATACTGATCCCCGCACCAGAGAACAACCACAGTTTACAAAGTCAATATATACTGTATGAAGTAGCTGTATAGTTATGATAGTTACCACAGGGAATGAAACCTAAAATTTTTAGATGCAAGCAGAGGGCATAGGCAGGATCTGACTTTTCTCTGAAGTAGGCTCTGCTAGAGGAAAAATATTGATTTTCACCACAGCCATCCTTCCTTCAGAAGTTATTTCATGTTTGAAAGGAATGCATGAGGCTATAGAGAAAAAGGGTAGTATTTTATCTTAATTTATAATTTTATTTTATTTACAGGGTTCAGTTATTTTATGTGCTCTCTTCCTTAAAGAAAAGCAAATAAACCAGAAGATTTTCTTTAACTGCAGTGTTTGATGTATACTGCCTTGGAAGTTATTAATTAGTATCAGTGCTCAGTCATGATTTCTTCCAAGCAGGTATTGCAGAAATCAAACAAAAAAAAAGTAAAAATAAATTAAACTTGATACTTTTATTTGTGTAAAGCACCCAAACGTTAACAAATTTCTCTGAACCCACTGCTATGTCTTAAATCTCTAAAGTCTGAAACCAGCTTTTCTAAGACTGCATGGAAGCTGCCAGCTTCAGTTCAGGAGGTCTTTGCAGACTGAAATCAATTGCTTGGCTTCAAAACCCCGTGGTCAATACTGGCTTTTTCTGAGAGAAGGGCTGCTGGGCTTGGTGGGACACTGATCAGATGCACAACGATGTTGCTGTTGGGCTTGGGTGGGTTTTGGTAGAACACATTTATGCTGAAATGCAGGTGCTCCTTTCAGATGGGTCAAAGGAAAAGTGGAAGAGGGCATTGGGGAAGTAGACATGCAGATTACATTCTATAAGCCCCCTGGAAAATCTAGTTTTGCCTGTGTTCTTACACTCGTTTTTTCAAAGAGCAGAATTGACGGCTTGATGAGCATGAGCAGTATGAAAAAAATGAAACAAAATCAGTTCTAAACCAGTATCCTGTGTAATTCTCATGTTATGGCATTTATTTGAGATAATAAAAGCAGAATTGCACAGTGTACCCAAATGAAAATATATTTCCATTGCAGTATATATGTATAAGAACCCCAGTATTATCTCTGTCCCTTTAAAAAAAAAACGTAACTCCTTTTTTTTAAATTTAAACAGTTCCACTTCATGTTCTTTTTCCTCATTCTTCTGAAGAATTTCTGCCTGAAGCACAGCTACATTACACTCATAAAACATATCAAGGTATCAGCATTCTTCAGTACTCCAACCACTCCAATCACTGCTGTGTGAACAGCTGCGAGTGCATTTTTTTAATATTTGCAACTAAAAATACTTCTGTGCTTAAAAGTGTCCAGTTCTGCAAGCCTTCCTTGGCCAGGACACTTCTCAAATATTCAGTGAAATTCTAAACCCAGTAGGACTCCAGACTGAAAATCAAAATCTTGGGAATGTACTTCGGGGGGTAAAAAACCAAAGCAATAAATAAACTTTGAGAAAAAAAAAATCCTTTTTGATTAAGAAAGCAAAAAACAAATTCTTAAAAATACTGACTCTCCAAACACAGCTCTGTATTTCTGAGAGAGTAACTCCCTGTGCAGGAAATACCTGTGTAATTAACGTTTACTAAAGCAAAAGCTCAAACCTGCATTCTGCCCATTCCAAACTTCTGCTGACTTCATGCAAACGAAAGCATTCTGGAAGTGTCCTACTTTCTTATAAAGCACAAATGTAGATTTTATAATAGTGTAAGGAAGCATAAACCTTACTAATACAATACCCGTATAAAATTACTAATAATCGTGTTAGCATGGATAGTATGAAATAAGCAACAAAAGATCTCAGATATAACCAGAAATTCAAATGTGATTTCAGTGATGGACCATGGCACATTTTGCTAAAGATGTCTGGCTGCAAAGCCAGGGAGTCCAGCAGAGGCAATTAGGTGAACTAAAGACAAGGTTATTCATTCCTCAGTTGACTCTGAAATGAAATAATTCTGCATGAACTGAATGTACCAGGGTTTTCAGTCACTGATACTTAGAACACTTAATATTTAAAATATTAAATATTTGCATGTTATTAGGTGGGTGAATAGTTTTCTGCTTGTTCAGCTGTTAATAGTAATTACAGACCATTAGAAACAAATATGCTACACCTATCAATAGAGGAATGTATACTGAGACTGCTTCACAAAGCACTGTCACAGTATGGGGTACATAAACAGTGATTTGGTGCTACCTCAATAGTAATTTTAAGCATGGCAGTTTGTTAATCCTAAAATTGAGTAAAAATGAATGCAACAGTAAAGAGAATATCTAGACATTTAATTAACTCATAATTTGAAGTGCTTTTTGTTATTATTAGTTCAGTTTATAAAAGCACCACGTTTAAATTAGGTGGGTTTATGCGTAGTTCTTCTCTACTTACTATACCTACTTAACAACACGAGATTTTTTAAAAGATAATGAGAAAAAGGTTTTCCCCTTCATTCTCAGCTAATTTTGTTTTGTGATTGCCACGGCAGTCACGTTTGAACTGATGGATTCATAGGTTGTAAGGTTTGAGGTATAGAATGAGATTTTATATTTTCTACATCACCCAACAGCCAATTAAAGTGCTAAATCAGTTTATGAAAGAAAAGAACTCAGTTACTCTTCTCACAGTACACAGGGTGAAAAATGGGTCCAGAATTTTTAGATCTTTATTTTTTGTTCAGCTCTTGAGGCAATTAATCCAGCCAGGTGCAAAAATGACAGGGGAATGAGCCTTCAAATTGAACTCTTAATTCTTTGGAGAAGCTCATTCAGTGTTGTGATACATCAGCAGCAGAGCCCAAGTGTGTATTAGTTCTTGTCTGCTCAGTTATTCATTCCTCCCACAAATCTACACCGTATCACTTGTTTCAGTAGCTCCTGTATTTAAGACAGACCAAAAGATGTAGATGTTCAGGGGTTTACAGTTCCTTCTTCAAAATGGCTCAGAAAACACCTCTGACTATGTCTCACCCATCAAATAACAAACAATGAAAATCCATGGCATGAAATCGCACCTTGTGGAGCTTCCTGGTGAAGGCCAAGAGCTATGTAAAGAGGGGAAACCAGCAGTTTCTTATTGAAACAGTCAGAGTAAGTAGTCTAAAGATACTCAATCGAGTCTTAAGTGCTGTTTCTATTCCAGCATAAAATGCAAAACCCCCACTGCTCCATGGGTAGATCTGTTCCAGATTCACATGGCAAGCAGTGCCGTGTTCAGTTGCAGAGTAGGTTTCTGAGCCACAATAATTTCAATGCCACAAGGAACACAGACTATTAAGTAAGTAGTAGAACCTGGCTAATTCACATCAGTAGTTCAAAGCACCAATGTCTATTACTAAAATTTGTAAATTAGTAAGTTATCAACCAGCATAGCCCATTTTCACGGTTTTCCCATGAGCATTTAATGATATTTGATGTTTTCTTAAAGTCTGCTCCTGCGGGCTAGTGAGTAGATGCAAACTTTAGCTTCCATCAAAAAAGAGTTCTCGCCTTTATTGTTAGAGATAAAACATGAAAACATGAGCCAGCTGAACCCTGGAGTATCAAAAACCAGAAGGCAAATAAGCAGAGCCCCAAATTTATTTATTTATTTATTTTTAAAAGATTTGGCAAGCATCAAGCTAATCTTTTGATATTTGATGGACCACTTTATGCTTTTTAAACACCTGTAGTTAGCAATATTGAACTGGCACAGTATGAAACAGAAGTTCTCTCCAAATACCATTGTACCAGATCCTGATTTTGCAAGTCGATAAACACCATCCAGTGGGAGCTTAGGGCACTGTGCAAGTTTGAACCTTTATTTAATAGATGCAGGTTAATATTAATTATTTATTAAAATATAGTGTAAAATATTCTTTTTTTTTCCTGTATAGAATTAAAGTAATCCTTGTAATATGAAACCTGAGCACAGCTCTCTAATTTAGCACAGCCCATAATTATGGAGTTAAGCACGTGTGAAAACGCTGATTCAGCTTTCTTTTCCTTCTGTGTGAGTGCTGAGAACTAGGGAAGAATCTCCAAATTATTTAAAGTTTTATTTTATTATTCGTTTAAGAATAAAACATGACAAAAATGAAAAGGACACTGAAAGTATTGGAGGCACAAATCTTGTGACTTTCCTTGGTGTGAGAGATTGCCAAGCTCCTCGGAATGCATCCATGAGCAAAATTATGAAATGAGTTTCTGTATGTAGTTTCCAGTTTTTGCAAATGATGAAGTAATGTTTGTAACAGATTTGTCTTTCTGAGTCTTGTTGACCTAGTGGAATATGGCTCGTTTTCCTTCGGGATCATTGCAGGAATCTCAGCCTAAAACCTTACATCTGCCAGAATAGAGGATTAGACAAATTGGCAGGTGGTAATAGATTCAGAAGTTAAAAGGAAACAAACTGAGCAGCAGGATAAAATCAGGGCAAGGTAATTAACATTCTGTTTATATTTTCAAAGAAGAAACAACAGGAAAAGAACAGATGCCGGTTCAGATTTGTGGACACTCCCAGGAATTTTTTGCTTTAGGTGAAACAGTAAGAACTGCCCAGAACCCGTGGGACTCAAGTGGCCACTCCGGTGCAAGAGGTCAGGTTGCACTGAGACACAAGTCACACAGAAGGGTGTCATTTCATACACATGGCTGCTTCCTGCACAGAACTGCTTCTCAGCTCCAGATGCGCTTGTGGAAGAAAAAAAAAAGTCACAAGGGAGCAACTAGAATTTAGAAATTATAATATAAATTAAAAGTGATATCAGAGCTATTGAGAGTTTGTTTAAGGCAAATTTTAGTCTGGCATCGTACCATGGTACCTTAGCACACCTGAAGATATATAGCCCAAGAGCTACAGGGGAAAACAGAGCAATCATGCAGCAATCAGTCATTTTTTAAAATACCACATGGGGCATATGGCAGAGAACAAAGATGATTCTGTGCACAGTACCTACTGCCAATGCAGTGTTCTTTGAGGGGCTGATTCAGAAGTCAGATGATGCAGAAGGGACTGGGTTCATATCAAAATATGTCAGGTTTTGGAGAACTTGCCAAAGAAAAGAGAAATCATATAAAATGCTGGCCCTGGGGAGGGCTACTACAAAATTCTCAGCTGCCCAAGGTGCACCAGGTCGTTCATTAGTGATTAAGTGTCCCTGCAGATTTGTGGAAGTTGAATACTTTCAGTTTCACCTGGTTGGCCACCGGCTCGATGTAGTGACAGCTGAAATCTTTGTAAGTTTTTTTTCAATAATCTCAGTGAGCTTTCAAACATACACCCATCTGCAGCCTTTCACCTGTAGTGAGCACAGCTACCTGTGCATCTGATTTTCATGTCTATACAAGCAACATTAAAATAATTTTACCAGTTTGTTTGAAATATATCAGTAGTTTTATTTAGGCCTGTAAGTATATAGCAGTTGTATCTGAATAACCGAGCAGAGGTGATTTCATGCAGAGAGAAAGAGAAATTACTGCTTTTCTCCTGTGTAGCAATTTATACTGAAGTAGGATTGTCTTGCACTCTAGGGAAAATATAAAGAAGTTTAAATATCAGTGAAAGGAATTTTGAGGCAAAATGCCTTACAAAATTGTCTCTGCAGACTCAGAAAGTGAGAATTTTACCTGTAATTTCACATGTATTTAGGGTGAAACTCTGGACAAAAGAGTGCTGTGACACCCTGTCAGTGAGGTGTGGTGTGAACGCCAGGTAGGGGCACAGCATTTGGCTGAGGCACAGCTGTGGAACCTGAGAGAGATGCTCAGTACCCATTTCTGAAGAATTTTCTAGGTCAAACCCTTTAACCAGTCTGTATCTCAGTCCCTTCACTGGCAAAATATGGATCATATTCCCCAACTCCACGATGAGTTAAATATCCCATCATCCTTTCCACTTAGGAATGCTTGTAATCATTCACTGTGAGATCACAGAGTCTTGCAAGGTAAAGCATAATCCAAATACAAGATAATCAGAGTCAAAGCCTTCCATGCAGTGGGAATACCCAGTAGTACTCACTGGGAATAAACTTCCATTCCATTCTATGTCAAATGTCCATGCAATGCTACCATTATGCCATCTGAAGTTCCTTGTGGCACTATTAATTTCCTTTGATGGATTGTAGCATGGAGCTGCAAGGGGTTCTTGCCTAGAAGAGGGAACTTGTTGATTTTCATGTCTGTTAATCCAGTGGAGCATTTTAGGCATGGGTTTACTTTCCATGAAGAGATTTGGTTGTTAAGGCAGCAGAGTGTGTTTGCTGCTGTCTTTCTATGTTGTTGTTTTATGTTAGGTGGTGAACCATATTTCAGGACTTTTAGGTATATATTTTAAAGTTTAACTGAATCTTTTATAGTAAGCTGATTTTTCTCTAAGATGTCATGCATTACTTTTTGAAGTCTTCAAATGTTCCTTTTTTTTTTTTTTAATAAGAAACATGGAGATTAAAAGCAAATTTGATTTGTACTTTTTAAAATGCATTGTTTCTGTGCAGTGCTCTTGCAGAGCCTAGATATATACATTTTGTATATTACATCCTTGCAGAATTCCCACTGTGTGGTACATAGGCAGAAGAAGTAGGGCATAGAGGATGGATTTACATTTCTCCCCCTTTATTTGGTTAAGAATTTAACTTGTTTTTAGCTGCAGCGTGCATAACTCCATGCTATATAATAGCAGAAACATTTTGTTGAAATCAAGTTCCCCAATTGTCTAGCATACTAAATTAGAAAGACAATAATCTTTCTTTTGCTAACACAATTCTTTCTAACCCAGTGACCCAGATCCCAGTGAGTTTCCTTAAGCTCAGAAATATGATTTCACAGAACAGTCTGTACATTTGTGCTAGTTCTACCTTTTAAAAATTGTTTTCCTTATTCATGGTATTTTCATCTGCTTGGTTGCATATTCTTTCTGTTTATTTCAAAGCAAAGCTAAGATAATAATAATTCTTAATTCATCAACATGGCCCTAATTGATTTCTCATTATCCTTTTACTAAACTTTTCAAGGGAATTTTAAAATTTGGTATTGAAAAAGGATTTCAGGGCATCATCCTACAGCATAAGAACTAGATTTAAAGGACATTTACCCAACTAAAATAAGCAGCATAACAGCAGGCAGAAGATATTCCACTGTAAATTGGAAGGAAATCAGTAGAAGCTAATTGATTTATAAAATAAATGATTGGAATGATTTTTAAATAAATGATGAGCAGGTATACTACAGCTTATAAATAAACCCCATATCCCTCTAGATAGTTCCAAGAGGCTAATCTTAGGAAACTAAGTATCAGTAAATCAGAGCAAGGATGCTGTAACATTGCATGGATAGACATCCCCTGACATTCTTGGCACTTACCAGATGTTATTTAATTTATGGCAACTGAATTTCAGCACAGACACCACTGCACTTTGCATAGTGACACAAAATGCAATGCTGAATGTGCCATTCCAAACAAAGATGCGTTTTTAGACACCCAGGGAAACTGCAATAAGCCTCCCCACTCACTGGAGGTCAGGAAATCTAAAGCTCGTGGAAGTACTACAAGTTTTGTGTTGGATCAGCTTCTCCAGGAAAGTTGAGACAGTAGGGAGGTCTCAGGGAGATCTGAATAACCCCTTTAAATCATCTTCTACTGGATCCATTTGCTGAACAAATTGTCACCAGTTTATCTGGAATTCTGTGTACTGATTTAAGTCACGCTCCAGTAGATGTTCAACATGACTTCAATGGATGAGTGAGTTTATATTTAGGGTTGCTCAGTTTAGTCGCAGGCAGCGCTCCTAATCCCCGTGGAGCTGCTATTAGCCATTGGTTGACCTGAAATTCACATGAGTTGGCTTTAATTCAGAGCCTGGTTTGCTCTGCCTGGTTTGCTGCTTTGGGTGGGTTTAGTTTCAATTTGGACCAGTCACTTCAGCCAGTTTTTCTTGAGTTTTTCTTCTTACTCCTGAGAAAATCTGTTTTTCACAGTACTTTCAAGCACTCCTCCATGCTCATGCTATTTCTTGTGCTGATTGTCTTTAGGGTTTGGCCAGAGGGGTAGGGAGGGCTAGGGACAAGAGGATAGGCAGGGGGAAGCAGGGGTGTGCTTTCAGTGTGGCCTCTAGCATCAGCGTGTTTTGTTCTTTGCCCGTGAGGAATACTCTGAGTGTCCAGACAGTGTGCAATTAAATTCCAAAGGTACTGGAGGGAACATTCCACATGTTTTTAATAATGACCCTTAGAAATTTAATGTGACCTTTTTTTTTAGTATCATTTGGGATCTGGCAGTCTAACTTTTGATTAGATTGCAGAAGGGCTACGTTTCATATCAGAAAAAAATTTATGTCTGTATTTGGCTTGCAGAAAAGTGCTCGAAAGCTGTGTGCAATCCTCAGCAAAGAAAAGTTTTATGAATGCAATGTTTAACAAGCAAATACATTTCATCTGCTTTTTTTAACAAGGGGAATATTGCTGTGATTTAACAGTCTGAGATATTTTCTGGGAGTATTTCTCTACGTTCTTCCTGCAGATTTCTTTGTATTTGTCTTTCTGGGAACTACTAGTTGATGGGACAAAATGTGATTGCAGGATCTTTTAGCTTTAGAAGGTCCTATTCAGTATTCCCCGTGTGTGAAAATCTCACTAGCTGGCATTACAAGGGCAGAATCTTAATGCACTTCTCTGGGTTTGTTCTGTGGAGCGTTGGTTTGATGTGGCCTGTGCTTTTTTACTGGCTAATCAAGGTCCACTGGGACTGGAGATGGGTAAGTAGCTCTTTCACTTATCTTGTACATGTCCATATACAAAGATACATGGTTACTTACCACGGAGATGGACAGGAAATAACAGCGAGGGGGGAGAGCTTTACCTCATTAGTAACAGTACATTTCCTATAGTGCATATTTTTCATATATTAAAAGTTAATAAGGTGGTGTTAGCTTACAAGACTTAAAGAGAGACGTGATCATAGTACATGTGTCTAGAGGTTTAGAAAATATTACTGAGGTATTTTAAAGCATTTCCAGAACTCTTTCCTTCATATTCTTTATATGTCAAACAGTAGTATTTTTTTATTCCTTGTTCAAAGTCTTTATGCCTGCAGCTACCATAATAAAATTAATGTTTCAGATTATATTGGATATAACAGTTACAGTTTGAGCCCCCAGTCTTGACTAGGGCTTTGGAATAGCAGGGGTGGAGCAACACCCGTAGCAGGATAGCTCCTCTCAGAAGACAGTGAAATGTGCCTGGACAAGACTCACAGAAGTCCTGATGCATCCCTTTTATAGATAAGGAATTGATAGATTAAATTATACACTAAATTAATAACCAAGTTACAACAGAAGTGAATAAAATCTTCTTTGGAGAAAGCTCTGTTTATCATTCCTATAGGTATTGTGTGTATGTTTTGCAGTGGGCACACTGTCAACCAAAGCTAAGTTTAACACACACATAAAAGGCACTTTGCTGGCATCTTTTCATTGCCATTATATCAAAATTACTGTAGCTCAGATGCTGTGGCTTCAAATTGCTTCTTCCATATATGAACAGAATGCTGCTTGTAAGAACAGATAAGAACCAAGAATATAGTTGGCACTAAATAAATAATACTTAATATTTTCATCCTTTTATAAATAACTCCCTTGCATTCTTCTCTCAAGTTTACACACATACCTGGATGGGGCTCTGTTTAACATAGATATTTTTTCCATTGTTTAGAGAAAATATATCAAGAGGAGAACTTTTCAATTAACTGCACACACTCCAAGAGTTATAAAGGTCAGTCACTTCTCAGGAAGCTTCGGAACTCTTAAAATGCTTCCATGTATTTATGTATCTGAAAATATAAAGCACGAAATAGAATAACAAAAATGTTGAGAAAGGAAGATTGCTCAGAGAGTGAAAATGTGAGGAAAAACCCCATCATGGAAGTAACCAGCATTGTCTCAAGCCTAGCTCGGTGTGGGAGACTCCCAGCCTTTGCACACCGACTGCATTGCTGACTTCCTTTGTGCAGAAGGTAATTTTGGGGGAAGTTCTGGAGGAAAATCCAGCAAGGTGCAATAGCCTTTGCATTATATTCAAAGTAGGATCAGCTAATATGGTTTATTTTTGTTAGTGCTTTAGTGCTTAGGATTAAACACTCTTCTTGAAACTAGCTGGACTGAGCTCCTTGCACAGCATCTGACTGTGCAGTCAGCAGCTGTAATTGCTGTGAGGGTGGAGATGACACTGCTCTCCTTACTGTCTGTCTTGCATAAAACATTGAGCAGAGACTAAAATACGTCTCTAGTTTTGGGGGTGACTTTAGGTGGTTGGGCATAGAGGCCATAGAGCCAATTTCTGCAAGGTTTCAGCAGGCAGATTAAGTCCCCCGGTGAGATTTCTGAAAAGATTTAAAATATCTTTTGTAGCCTGTAGAAATGCTTCTTTCACAGTTTTGTGATAGATCTGGAAACTTTTTGATTTTGGTGCAGTGTTTTTAATACCGAACAGAAAATAGCGCTAAACTGATTTACTGAAAAAAGGCTTTCTTATGCAATACCCATCAAATTTACAAGGACTGTAACTTAACCTTTTCTTCTTAGTGTTGACATTGTATCTTGCCTTATTTTTGCACAGCTCAGTGGAAGTTGTGCTTGCAGCAGAATGCAGGCTCTTTGTGCATGTCAGTTTTGAAACATTTTCACTAGGCAAGGCAGTTTGAATCCCGAGAACAGGAGATACAGGCTCGCTACCAGAGTAGTTTTGCACAAACATTTAATTTGTTACTTTTCTGCCCTTCCTCTTTTTTTTTAAAACTTCATTTCTGTTGACTGTATTTGGTCTGCAGAAAAGTGCAGAAGTAATCAGAATGTTTATTTTATCACCAAGTTTGTATGATAACGTTTGCTATAAACCAATTTTTTTAAGGTTCCAAGAGAGTACAATTGATTAGATGCATATTTTCTGCCTCATACAACAGATCACACCCAGCTGCACAGCTTTTCTCAGGTAAGTGAGCTATTATATATTCCCCTTTTTCTTCCCTTCCCCATCTCCCTTAATTAATAAGGAAAACCAGACATCTATCTGCATGAGGCTTGTTTTAAAGTCAGTACATATATCCGTGGAAAATAAATATCTAGTTACTAGGATTTATCCACTGGGGCCAGCTCTAATAATGAATTTGAAATAGGATTTTCTTACTACAGCGGAAAAAAAATAAAAAATTCCTCAGACTCAAAGATAAATCAAAGGAAAGTGGCACCCCGGTGGACCAGACAACCCATTGGCAGCACAGTCACATGAAAGCCTCAGAGGTCACTACCTCAGTATCAGCAAAGCTATTTGTAGAGCTCACTGTGGAGTTTCACATCGTGGCTAAATCAGAATACTTAATAACCTGGCACCCAAATTTCACATGTTGCCAGCCTCAGTCCTTATGTGAGCCTTCCTTTCACTGCTTTGGAAGCTTCCCCTTTGAGTTGTAAAACATGGATACACAGTCCTATGTTTTGACAACTCAAAAAAAAATTAATTTAGAACCAGCACTAAGAAACTTACTGTGTGGATGTACAGGTAGGTGAATTTTATTGCAGAAAAGCATGCTGGCTACATCTACAGCAGATACTCTGAAATGAGAAGGAAAAGATAACTCTAATGAAATCTTAGTGATGTGCTTTTTCTTCCAGTCTATGATACAACTAGGGCCATTACAGAATTTTCTTCAGAAGCCAATATTTTTAGATCATTAACTGTTTATGAGTAAAGTATCTGCTTTGCACAAATTTTTTTTTCTTTTTTCTTTTTTGTTTTTTAGGATGCTTTGGTTTCTTTTGGGGGAATAGAAATGTGGGTCAGATGCTTGAACCCATTCCCACACACATTCTCTTTTCTACCCATCCATTAATTTTGATTCTGAAAAGTCACAATGGGGGTTTTTCTGAAATTTCTGAATTTGTGTCTCATGTCCCTGTCCTAATGTAAGAAGAGCCTCCCCAGCCAATTCGTATCTCCCAGAAGCCAAAACTGCTGGAGTGATGGCCTGTCCTCACTTCGAGGAGAGGCTGTGGTGCACTGCAGGAGATGTAGTTCGACAGGAATGTTCAATCTATACAGCAGATCAGGAGCCAGGAAATACTTGAATAGAGCTCCCACGGCTGAGCAGGGCTCTGAGCACCTCACTTAATCTGCAGTGTGACCACTCCCCACCTGTAAATTGACACACACTTCCTTGTTTCACAAAGGCTTCCAGAGGATAAAAATCTGTGAAAGTTATGAGATTCTCAGATACTGTGATAAGTCCCAGGATAAACAAATGTCGAATGCAAAACAGCAGCTTGCATGGTACATATTCAAGGGCATGTGGAATGAATTAGAAAGATGAAGAGAGGGAGCAAAAGAATGAGAATGGGAAAAAGCAGGAGGGAGGAAGGACAGACAGAAACACTGCAAGTCAGGCAGCGTCACTGGGAGCTATGGGAGAGTTACACAGAGTCCTGCACACTTGGAGTTCAAGCTGCAAATAATGTTGGAATTGTATCTAAAGCAAACTGAGCCAACAGCTTACTAAAGGAGTTTTTTGCAAAATTCCAGCGTTGACATTTTTGTGAAGTGACCAAAAGTAACTCCCAAAGAAGGGATCTTACTGTGTGCATTTAGAGCATGAGTGGAGATATTAAACCTAGGTTTTATTTAATATCTTACAATAGTCTTTTTTGGAGGGAAAAAATTATAAACAGGTTAAGGATATTAATTTTCTGTACTGTGCCCTGCCAGTGGTGTGAGGGAAAAGGCAAGTCTGGATATAGACACATGTGGATCTGTAAATAATAGGCAATAAGGCCATACACAATTCCTTAGCTGCCCTTTCCCTTCCTTTTTTTTTTTTCTCCCTTTTTTTTTGTTGAGAGTGCATATTATGAAACTGCATACTGGGAACAGATTAATGGATTATTTTTCTGACAATGGAATATAAAGATTAACCATTCACTCATTAAAAAAACAAATTCATTTTTAGAACTGCGGGTTAAGCAATATGACAGATCAGTCAGAGAAACTGCTGCTGCTTTTCAAAGAGCTGAAGAGTGTGGTCAGTAAAGAAGAGGAAAAGCTATTTGGCATGGCAAGAAAGAGGTGACAAAATTCGGAGGAGAAAATGTAGGATTCATGTATAGAAAGCTCTAAATGCAGTGATGCCAGGTAGATGGCTTTATCTTACTGCTGGAATGAGTGGAAAGCCTAATATTGGGATGAAGAGTGTTCTGTCCTTTTTGCTCCAGAACATACTGGAAGTGACAGATTCCTGTGTGGAAGGACAGAACTCCCAGCTAAGCTTTCCAAAAAGGATTTAGGCAATACACAGTAATTTATGCTGGCTTTCTGCACCAGAGGTCAGAACTGCCACTGGTCATGCTAATGACAAGCCTCTGCTCGACTGCAGTGAAACAACAGTGGCTGCAGATTAGGTGTGCTGATATTGCAAAACCTCTTTCAGAAGCAAGGAATGAAGTGGTTTGATGTTGAATAGAAGGACCCGAAGCAGACAGTTGCTCATGATTTGCTGAGGAATGTCTCAAAGTCACTGTAAGGCATCTAATGCTCCTACCACCTACACTAGGCTGGGCTGCCTTAGAAGCAGATGAATAGTTTTGGGGTTTTTTCTCTTTGCAGTGATAAACTTTCTACTAAAACCGATGGCTCTTAAGAAATAACTGGCTTAGGTACTTCTCTGTGTCCACTTTGCATATACCTGCATTGTAGGCACCTTCATCCCCACACTACCCAAAATCTCCTTGATATTTGTAAACTTCAGAAGCAAATTTTAAAATGCTATTTAGATGGTGTTTGAAGGCAGCCCATCTGCATTTGTTTGTCTAGATTCCATTTAAAATCTGATGCTAGAAGCCCATGTGACACTTGAAATTGAACTTCAAAAATGTAGTTTTTATAATCTGATCTTCATGAAAAGTACTATATTTTGAAATTCTTCAGGCAGAACCATTAAGATAAAAACAATCCACAACTGAAAATAGTGCCTTTATGTTATATTTTGAAGATTCTCTCTGCTGGTCACCAAGCAAGGTAGATTTTGGGAGGCAAGACCATAAGCCTACTGAAATGAATAAGAACTCTTTGCTTTCGGTGAGCTTCACATCACACTTTTCACTGAAGTGTACCCAGATGGACTCACACCCTGTGTACTGCATTTTATTTGAATGAAAGTGAAAACTAATGCCAGTGTCAAGAGAAAAAACAGCTAAGAATTAAACAGGGTAATAGACCTGCTGAGCAACTGATGGAGGAGGTAGCTAAGTACCCAGAGGGGTTTGGAAGGAAAACAGCAGGTATTATTTGAATAAACATGTTTAAAATAACGAAATGTGTCTAAGGTGCGTACAAGAAGTCCAGAAAGCCAACAAAGGGTTTTAATCATAGATAAATTTCAAAACACAATATTCTGGAATTTGTTGTCAAAATCCTATGGTACAGAGATTTACAGATTCTAAATGGCATGACACATCTTCTCATCACACGAATGAAATACAATAAGGCATATACCTTCCCATACCTTATGACTTCTCTTCCCCACATCTGTTTTGCACAGTGGTTTTAATTTTAGTATTTCATCACCACCACCATTCCCCCTTTCCTCCTGAAGCAGGCAGTGGGAGATCACTGCCATCTACAGATAGAAGATAGTATCACTGATATTAGAGCAAATCGTTGGAGCAGTTTCATGCTTGAACTTTTTTCTCTTTTTCCCTTGAGCACTTGTCTCCTCAACCCTGCCTTCCTCTTAAAAAGCCCCACAAAGTCACCCAGCACACTGTCACTTCTTTGGCACCCTGATCATAATCACCCTCACTAAAGGAAAAGCATAGTACTTTAAGAATCTTAAAAGCCCTGTAACGTTTTAAGTCAAAGTTGAAAAAAAAAAAGGCCAAAAAAAAAAAAAAAAGGCAGGATTCACAAATGTGCTTTCCATTACTTATTATATATGTCAAAATTTAGTATACATGTCAAAATTATAAATGGCCTCTTACAGCTTTCTCAGAAGGCAGCCGAGAGAAACAACAAACTCTGTGGACGTTTGTAGAGATGGATTGAGTAGGTGGGTACCTGCTTTCCATGTATCACTGCCTGGGTCCTTGTTTCAAGATGACACACGAGGAAAGAGAAGCGAGCACGGCGCTGTAGGAACAGCAGAGATACAGCTTAATCTCAATTTAATCCCTGTCTTTTATTTTCTTCCTCCAAAGAAGGGAGTAAGAAAAGAAAATTGATCAAGCTTCATGCTGTTTTTATTTATTGTAGAAGAACCACACATCTGCAGCCTATCAAACCTCATTGCAATTAATATAACTTTAAAAAGGAAAAGGAATAAAATTCATCATTTCCCTCCTGTATCTTCTGTACTTAGATGGAAAGTTTTTAATTGTAAGAAAAATGTTTATCAAACGTGTCAGGTATCCGTTATTAAGATACAATAGCATTCACTATTTTTTGATCTCTTCCAATAGACACTGTTCCACTGAATCCTTGAAATTACTGCCTATTGACAACATTAAAAAATATTAGAAGCGCAGATTTGGCAAATTAAAAGCAGTCCAGCGTCCCCATTAAGGGTAAGGGATTTGTCAGCTTGCATTACCATTTCTGCCATGTTATGCTTGACACAGTAAGGAAACTGATGGGCAGAACCAAAAAGAACCTATTTCCCTCTGAAATATCTTAAGTGTAGGCTTGGGCTCACTGAAATTATTTTTCACCTATGAACTTGAGAATTTAAGTCTGCAAGAGATCACACAGCTGTAATATTTAGGTAAAAAAAAAAAAATCAGGCATAAGCTAAATGCAGTAGAGTTAAAGTAATCTGTAATTGCAGGGGCTTTTATCTGCTCTCTGCCCAAATAGTCTTCTTCATGCACTGGAGAAATGCTTCTTACTTGCTTTCCAGGTGAGAGAAATTCCCTGGCTTGTTTACCCTGCTGTCTGTACATCATCCCAGCAGCCAGAGTAGAATTCTGCTTTGATTTGGGAGTCCATTGCAGAGGATTATATGATTGCTTCAAGGAACATATTCCTGCACTAGCAACACCAAACAACCCTAAGTCTACTTTTGGAGAAGTTCAAGCAACAAAAGCAACAGCTAATTTGGTCTGATCACAGGGAAGGAGAGATCTCTGACTCTGAAAACCTTTACCGTCATTATTTTGCACAACCAGTTTCCCCTTCATAATCCTGTGCCCACTGAATTGCAAAGAATAAATGTCTGCTTTCCTTCAAAACTTCTGTCAGTTCAAACCCAGTTCATTGGAGCAACTTTCAAAAAATACAGGCTGGAAGTTTAGGCCCCGCTGAAGTCAGTGGCAAAAGTCCTGTCAGCTTCAGTAAGGTCAGATTTTCACTCACGATATTGATTCAGCTGCTACCTTTAAATACAACAGCTTTAAGGTTGTTTCTACAGAGAGTCAATGTCAGGTGTGTTTATTATTTTAAACCACACAATTTCTTTAGAAAAGTAAATATCTGAGTACCTTTACATTGCAACGAGCGAGATAGGAAGTCTGACTGGAGGCACGTCTGTGTTTCACAGATTTTAACATATATTTAATGGAAATGGTTTTATGGAAACTACGGAATGAAAGCTGCTTTTTTCCCCTCTCCCTTTCAAAGGGCGTTTCTATACATAGCCAGGAGGTGGCATTCCTGGGTAACAGTTAAAGGAATTCATATGCACTATTTCTCTTTTGCATTTGAGAGAGAAAAAGGTTTCTTACTATAGTGGCAGTTAGTCAATTAACAGAGGCTTAAACTAATGCAATAAATTTGCTTTATATATTCTTTGTTTTACGAGAAGTGGCAGAGTTATCCAGTAGTAGACATTAATCTTCATGATGAGACAGCAGGGATCTGGCAGGTTGTATTCATCTTCCTGTAGAGTATTTGATAGTAAAAGTCCTTGTCTTCAGTTACACCGTTTTGTTCCTCAAAATAAACCAGTTTGCAATAATTCATTGACCACAATAATACCCACCATAATACTGTTATAAGACCAGTTAGGAAATTTAAGGGGGGAAAAAAACCCCAGTTAAATTTTATCCAGTCAGTGAATCTTAATCAGATTTTTCAAAGTCTGATCATTCCCATTTGTGATCCAGTTGGTCTATGGAGTATTGCCATATTTAACATCTGTGTCACATCATGCCTTTCCTGTTGCCTCATTGATCAACAGACAACATGTGATGTTTCCCAGATGTTCAAACACGGCAGATCCCAAAAGACCTATTAAATTACACTGAAAGCAAAACAACATCTATGTTGTAAAAGTTTTGTTAAATTCAGGTATGCCTGAATATTCACAAACTTGCTACAAAATACTTACTGATATTCAAATTGCTTTTAAAAATCAGTCAAACTCTTTGAAATGTCCACATTGTGTATTATATAAGGACTCTGTGTCACAGAGTTGATAAAATAATTTTCTGTTCTGCAACACAAAGCAAGTTAAAATAGAATTAAGCATCTATTTACACATGGAGAAGATAAACCACTGGATTTTTTACTTCATTTTACTATTGGTCTCCTCTCACTACATGCAATCTGTGTCCTTGCAGGTTTTTATTCAGATTTCTTGCTGATTTTATATTTTTTTCTCTGATAAAGCTGAATAAATCATGATTTTTAAAAGCTTGTGCATTGCATCTCTAAGCAAGGCAAGGCAGTATGTGCTGTTTTTCAGTGTGGCCTTTTTCCACTGAAAAACATCATTATAAAGATCAAGACTTACTAAGATGTCACTTAAACCTTTGTTCTGTACCTGAATAACAGTTACATGAAATTCTAGATCGGGTTACAGTAAATGTGATCCAGTTTACACCAGCACGGTACAACATTCTGCTTTGAAACAGAACGATGCAGTAATTTATGATGCAGTCATTTTAAAATGACCATGAATATCCTTCACACCTTTCTGAAGCTAGTCCTACTCCTCCTAGCAACATTTCAACTTCAAATTTGGGCTGGCATTGTCAGCCACGAGAGTCTCAGCATTTTCTGACGAACGCAGGCAGCTGTGTGCAGACAATCAGTACCTTTGTTTTGTCACCTGTGAATCAGCAGCACAGAACTCAGGTATAATCTGTTTAAATCAAAGCAACATTTCTCCACATTACTACAATGACTCATCAAAAGTTTAAGAGTTGATTTTGCCTTACTCTTTAGTAAGAAGGAACACAGCTTCTTCAGAAAGGCCACCACAAAGAGAGATGTTCCTTCTGTGGTTATTGCTGATACATCAACATTTGTTTTTCTCTTAAATCAAATAGGTTTTTACAATAGGTTGCTTCTTCTTCCCCAGAAAAAAGGTTAAGACATTTCAGTTCAGAAATGGCCACGTGTTTCTTTTTGGTATTTTCCAATAGCAAAAGGGGTTTTTCCCCAACCCAGCCTTTCCTGGTGGATTTGTTACCTTGCTGTACCTCCATGAAGCAGCTCCCGCTGGGATCCAGGCGGTTGGTTCCCGTCGCTGGCCGTGCTGTGCTCAGACTGCAGCTCCCACCCGCTGCTCCCGGAGCAGCCCCACACAGGGATCTGCACTCAGGGGGATGCAGTCCCTGGAGGGAACACATCCACAGAGGGATCAAGCCAGGCAGACCAGCTGCTCGTGCGAAGTAACGCTGCTGCACTCACAACGATGAGATTCAAAGTTTAAGTGATGTTTTTTTCCAATTTGGTCACAAAACGGAAATGTTTCCATTTAGGGCAGTGGATCTATCCAAAAGAAAACATCTCACAGGTTTCTTTCAATGGTTTATCAAGTTGAAAGCTGCAAGCGAGGAGGAAATAAAAATGCTCTGGGTATCCTGGATTAATAATATTCCAGTGTTTTCAGGTTTGTCTCCACTGCGGAGTAATTTTGGTCAGTCACATCTTTATTTTAATTTACACACAATTAATTTTTGTTGAGCAGTCTAGACTTGTCCGAGAGCACTGAGTGCCCAGGTATGTGTTAATTGCAAAACCTATTTTTTTTAGTGATAGCAGGAACAACATAGGCACCTAAAAGTTACAAGATCTCCAAGCTGGAACTGTCCAGGAGTCCGTCGACATGGTATAATTTGCAAGATTTGGACTGCTAATTTTTACAAGCTTCAGAATGACAGAGCTGCATACACAAAAAAGTAGGTTGTTGAGTTTTCAAAATTAGAGTATCTACTTATAGTACGGACATATGTAACTTTAAAAAAAAAAAAAGTCTCCATCTAGATTTTGAACTCGCCTAAATTGTTTATATGTCTTTTTAAAAGAAATACATAGAACCCTCTTTATTATTTAATGGCATAAGATGTAACAAACTTTTGTTTTGTTATTGACACTTGCAGAGCAACAGCCAGAGATTTAGCAAAGCGAGGACAGGAGGTATGTGCAGTATCACGGAGAAGCATGTGGAATACAAACACAGGAAGGAGCCGAGAAAAGCCAAGATCTGGATAATGGTAAAGCAACGCATATGGAAAGTCAGCTTGAGAAGAACAGTCACATATGCCAAAAATAATTCACTAGCTACATTTAGTTAGGAGATCTGGGGAGCAAACATAAGCATCCTAAACAACTGCAGTAGGTTAGCCAGAGTGTCTGCCGGCCCCAGGGTCACATATTCCTGCTCCAACTGCCAGCAGCGTCCGTTTGGAATGGGGAGCTTTCCAAGTTCTGGCCAGTGCTGGCTGTGTAGAGAAAACTGTCTGTTCTTTTCCGTTTCTCATGATTTCTTATGAAATGTATACTGCCATGTAAAGCCCTGTCAGAAATACCTGAGCTGGTTTATCTGTGCAGAATGTGCTGATCTGCAGAATTGCTTGGTTGTGTTGGCCTGCTCCTGCACGTGAACATATCTTCGTATGACCAACTTTTTTTGGTTAATTATAAGTAATTCTTTCATTTAAGTATATAGAAAGGCTGCTAAAACAGGTACATGAGATGTCCTTACTGTCTTGGGCATTTTTTCAGAAGGATTCTCTTCTGTTTTTCTTATTGGAGTCATTCGCCATTGGCATTGCTTTCACAGTGTCAGCTCCCAAGTGTGTTGTGTGACACCTGTGAAATAATGAAATAATACATCTTTGGGACCAATTTCACCAAGTGTTCTAGTCCTTTGGATTTCACTCTGGAACACTATGTTATATATTACTTCATTCTCTTGGGTCAAAACTTAAGTATCAGTGTCAATTCAGTTTAGTAATCCCTTCTTTTTTCTAGAATTGTCAAGCTAGATGAACCTGAGCCTGCTTTATTTTGAAGGCTTTCTACAAGTTTGCTCTTGTAGAATGGGTTATTGGCCAATTGTTCTTTCAAATGGCATAGTTTTCCTAGAAGATCATCTTTTCCAAATGCTTGCTTTCTGAACATTAAATGTTTAATATGTTCTCTCCCTGTGACCAAAAAACACAGCCTATTGCCACAATGTTGATAACTAACATGAAAACTAACCAGGTAATCTGCCCTGTCATTACATACAGATAATCCTCACAGACCATTAGTGGATATCACATCATGTCTGAGAGTCCTACTCACTGCTGTGTGTAGTTGCTCTTGTCCTGGATCAGGTGAGTACATCCAAAGTCTCCTCCTAATGCCTTGTGTTGAAATGATAAGCATGATAAGCTGATGCACAGTAATTTATCTTTTCCTTAAGGCTTAAATATTAAAAAAACAGTGCTTTAATAAAGTAGCCAGCATGGCCCAGAATCAAATACAATAGAATTTCATCACAAACTCATCTTTCCTCCCCTTTTTGATGTTTTCTTTTAAGGCAGTAACCACCAAAGACCCAGACTGTATTTCAACGACAGTTTTCATTATTTTTAAGAGACATTCAAATGAATGTGGATGTAGTTGGCTTCAAGTTCCAAGTAATTTCAAATGCTAGGATGCCTCTAGATAATTTAAAAAATATTTCTAGTTTTCATTCTGCTGAAAACCTAATACTTTGTATGGTTGCTATTGCAATTTCAGCTGTTCCAAGTAAGATGATTTGCTCATGGAAAACCAAACACCTGTGAGATTGTTTGCCATATCTTTAGATGGAGTTTCTGCTGACAGTGTCTTTTCCATAGTATTAGCCACGCTGAAATGCAAGTGAATTATAAATGCAAGCATTTATCCAAGAGTCTATCTTGTCTGAATTTCACAGGACCCATTTTCAAGCACAGTTCTCCCATGTAAGTAGGCTGTGCATATTTTCTAGTCACTACCTCGATCTGAGCCCGGTTAGGAGTTCTCGGTTTGTACAAATTCCATTGTCCACTTTAGCACACCTGATTCGGTAAAATGTTGGAGCCATTATGAATTCCTCTCATGTGCTTAATGTTTCCTGAGCAGTGGAACTGTAATTGTTGTTTAAATACCCAGACATGTAGAACTTTTGCCCTGAAGGCCCCCTCTGTGAAGCCTTTTTCGCTGTGCCCTTGTAGTACTCTGCCCTGGTCTGTCTTCTTGTAAAAGTTAACTTTAAAAGAAGCTTTTTGTCCATCATATCAGCATTCGTCTGGACCACTTCCCATATTTTTTGTAGTATTTCTCATTTCCTTCATTTTACAGACTAAATCACTAACTTTTCATAAAACCTAAGGATTATCACCCAGCACATTACAATCCTTTTTTTCCATGAGATATAACTATGTGATTATAAAGCCTTCTAGACATTCTTTAGCCACTGTGTATTGCTGGCTACAAGCTATAACTTTTACTTGGATCTGAACTGAATACCGGTGTCTTTCAGGGTGCCTCCACCAAGTCATTAGCACCTGGACTATTCAAGTTGGCTCATTAATTAGGTTTTCACCTTGTCTGTATCATTGAGCAATTAGGCTTTGAAGTGAAACTTCCACAGGGCATTTCCCACTTGCAAATTCTCGTATCACTTCAGCAGAGATAACATGGCTGCTATCCTTGAGCTACAAGCAGGATTTAAAAAAAAAAAAGAAGGTGTAGACATACAGCCCTACTAAAGTTCTTTATCTAATCCAATTTTACAGCTAACAGCCACAGCAACTCCCTAATCCATTCATTCCCCTCCACAGCGATTTATTTCAAACTCCTTCCTTCTTTGCTCTGGTCCAGCCATTCTTAAAGCCGAAGATTAGCCAAAGCTGCCTTCCCTCCCTAATTCCATAGTACAGTGAGAGCTTGCTTTAATTCCTTTTATGGAGCTCCAATATCCTAGTTTAGGCCTCATTTTCTCACCTGAGGTGTCTACAGTCGTGTCACTAATTTAAGCCATAACTAATTTGGCCCTGGCAGTTAGCATCTTGCTGCCAGTTTCAGTTAGGGAGGAGAAACAACAGCTGAAATCAGGTGTCTGAGGTGTAATCATGTTTACTTGTAAGGAGGCCAAAAAAGCTCTTTTCCTAGACACAGGTGGCACCAGATAACATGGTGATTGCAGGCTTCTTTCAAACATTTCCAAAAACCCTTCCAGAGCAAATGTTGACTGGTGCTCTCTTCTTTGCTTTCTCTTCTGCCTCTCCTCTACAGAGAGTCCTTTGTCAAGTAGCAGTCAGATCCTTAACTCATTAATGTGTTTGGCTTTACACTTAATTTCTTAGTGGTGTAATAATTTAATAATATAATCTCTCAAATTACAGTGTGACAATCACTCTGAAAGTTCTTGTATTTTTTTGTTACTTGCTATTCTAAAGAAGTAACTAGAACTCACTCTGGAAATGTCTTTCTCTCCCAACCCAATAAAAATGCAATGAGTGTGACAGTGAGTAACAGAGAGCCCTGCTGCAGCCAGCAGAGCTCGTCTCTGAAATGCTCCCCAGGTCCCTGCATAAGTTTCAGCTGAATCATAACTCCCAAGTATCCTCACAGTCAGGATCAAGCAGCATTATCACAGAGACCAAGTGCCCCAGAATCTAAGCGTCGCTTGGAAGTGCTTTACCATGAAGGCAGAACCACATCTCTAATTTATATCAGCACACGCCTGATACACAGTCATATTTCAGTATATAACCAATCAGTCCCTCATGTAACAGCCAACCAAACAACAGAAACATCCTTTCAGCAGAGCTCTTCCTAGTCCATCTGCTCCTCTGAGTGGGAGACTGTGCCCTTTGGAACCCTGAGCAGCATCACTGCAGCTATGGAATCATACTACCAAGTGGATTTTGTTCTGGTGTGCAGCACCAGCCAGGTGTGTTCTGGACTACTGCAAGAGCTTTCATGTTTTAAGAGCTATAATTAAATTACCACCTACAATAATAGACCTGAGGTTAATGAGCTCAGCTAGAGATGTTACGTTGAACCACAAGAAATGAGACAGACTCATAATGAGACATTTTTAGCCTTAGTAGAAATAATACAGATGAAACCAGGCAGCTGACTGGCCTTTTGGTGCTCGGGCAGTGCTGTTCGCCAGCGGGATGCCCTGTGGATGCCCGGGCGGTGCTCCCTACGGGCTCGGTGCCCTGTTGATGCCCGGGCAGTGCTCCCCTCGGGCTCGGTGCCCTGTGGATGCCCTGTTGATGCCTGGGCAGTGCTCCCCTCGGGCTCGGTGCCCTGTGGATGCCCGGGCGGTGCTGCCCTCGGGCTCGGTGCCCTGTTGATGCCCCGTGGATGCCCGGGCGGTGCTGCCCTCGGGCTCGGTGCCCTGTTGATGCCCCGTGGATGCCCGGGCGGTGCTGCCCTCGGGCTCGGTGCCCTGTTGATGCCCCGTGGATGCCCGGGCGGTGCTGCCCTCGGGCTCGGTGCCCTGTTGATGCCCCGTGGATGCCCGGGCGGTGCTGCCCTCGGGCTCGGTGCCCTGTTGATGCCCCGTGGATGCCCGGGCGGTGCTGCCCTCGGGCTCGGTGCCCTGTTGATGCCCCGTGGATGCCCGGGCGGTGCTGCCCTCGGGCTCGGTGCCCTGTTGATGCCCCGTGGATGCCCGGGCGGTGCTGCCCTCGGGCTCGGTGCCCTGTTGATGCCCCGTGGATGCCCGGGCGGTGCTGCCCTCGGGCTCGGTGCCCTGTTGATGCCCCGTGGATGCCCGGGCGGTGCTGCCCTCGGGCTCGGTGCCCTGTTGATGCCCCGTGGATGCCCGGGCGGTGCTGCCCTCGGGCTCGGTGCCCTGTTGATGCCCCGTGGATGCCCGGGCGGTGCTGCCCTCGGGCTCGGTGCCCTGTTGATGCCCCGTGGATGCCCG
>VZTA01006044.1:89057-143034 GCA_013398855.1 Mohoua ochrocephala | reverse complement strand
CTGGCGGCCCTGGGCCCGGGCGGCCGCGGGGCAGCGGCGGCACGAACATGTCGGTGGCGGGGCTCAAGAAGCAGTTTCACAAAGCCAGCCAGGTAGGGGGGGCGGCGGGGCCCGGGCGGGCTTTGCTGTTGATGGGCGGTTCGCCCAGCGCCCGCTCCCGCACGGGGCGGCGGGTCCCTCCTCCGTCTATGGCAGCATCACCCTGGCACCTCCGGGGAGCGTTTCTTTCAGCGTTTCCTCCGTGTCCTTTGCTTGTGTTTTTGCCTGTCAGCTTCTTGTGTTGTTCTCACAAGAGGAGGTTGCCAGTTCCATTCTTTTGCTTGGGGATTCAGGTCTTTTCTTTAGTTCGTAACATTTGTTATTTAATGATGGGTTTGTGTTTGTGTTTTGAGACCTCAGTTAAAGCTACAGCCTGTAGGGTACCAGCTTTCCCCCGAAGAGTTCATTGTTTTGATCTTCCACACATTGCTGGTTTATTATCCTACCTGGAATGCCATGTATTTGTCCTGTAGAGGGTATCAGATGTTTCTAGAGTTTTCCCTCCTTTTCTAGATGCTGTACTCTTGTCTTCTCTAGAGCGAATCTTCTCCTGATCCCTTTATCTCTTTTCTCTGTCATATGTGCTTTGCTTTAATAGTTCAGCTGGTTTCTTTTAAGAGAGAAACCCCTTTCTGCCAAGCAGGTAGACTGGTTGCATTCCATGGCAGGATGGTGCCAGTGCAAAACCCCACACTGATGCTGGGCTTCAGGATGTGGCTGCGGTAGGATTCTTCCACCGAAGGTTTTTGGAACTCTCTGTTGCATTGCTTGCTCATTGCAAGTCAAAGAGATCTGTATTTCTGTTGGCTGTCATTAATGATAATGGTAATATCGAAATTAACCTGTAACCTATTCAGTCAAATCCGACAACTGCTCTTGTCTTGGTGAGAGTGAAGAAAATAAAGGTTCATTGAGTGCTCGGCTGTCATCTTTTTCGGTCTTCCTTCAGCTATGTAGCTTGTCAGCAGCCCAAGTGCAGAATCTGCACTTCGTTTGGATACAGAGATGCTAAATGTTTGTATCTAATGTTTCAGTAGTGTGCTCTCTTTCATGGAATGTACTGATCCTGGAAAATGTTGTGAATTGGTATCATTTAGTTAACTTCCACTGTTCTTTTGAGAAAATGCTCGACCTGCAGGGTAAACAAGTCCAAGGACAATTTATTAAAGATTTTTGGCTTGTTTTGCATCTGACATGCTGGTGGGTGATGCAGCCTTTGCTGTGGTGAGCTTGTAACTCAAGATGCAGAAGATACTTAACTGAGGAAGTTGGAGAGGTAACCACAACAAGACTCCTCTTGTCTAGCAACTGGTAACAGTGCAGGTTACTTAATCCTGCCCAGATGTCAGGTAAACAAACAAACAAAAGAGGATGGATGGGATCTGCTAAAGGTAGCAATAATGGCAGAAAGGAACTGTAGAATATGTTGAATTTAACTACATTTATTGGAGAGTTGTGGTATGACTTCCAGTACTCAATACACTAAGGAACTGCAATGCATGACTCATAAGAATATTCTTCTCAGGGTGTGTCAAAGGTAAAGTTTTGACTTATTTTCAAATGCAGAGCTGAGCAAGAAATTTTAAATCAGTTGATTGAAAAAGTCTGTTGTTACAGGAAGAAATACTGTTTAGTAGGAAATTAAACTTCAGGAATAAGATCCTGGAAATTTTTTTTTTTTTTTTTTGTATGTAAGGTAACATAAGACACTTCTTTAGAGCTCATTCTGTAAGAATTCAGATAAGATGTTGGGCAATATAGTAGTGGGAAAATAACAGAAGAAATAGCATATATGTATAATGGATCAAAACATCCATGTCCAAACAATGAAACTGCTTATCTCTGGCACACAGAGGCACAGTCATGCCTAGATGTGTGAAGTTGTTGAACTAACAAAAATAGGGTGGAACATGAAAAATGGAAATATTGGGATTCCATCTTTTAGAATAATTCTTTTACAAAATGCTAAAGCAAGCAAATGCAGAGCATGAGAGGTATTTCTCTACAGAAGATTTGTTAAATTTCCAAGT
The DNA here is from genome assembly GCA_013398855.1 of Mohoua ochrocephala. Taxonomy (NCBI): domain Eukaryota; kingdom Metazoa; phylum Chordata; class Aves; order Passeriformes; family Acanthizidae; genus Mohoua; species Mohoua ochrocephala. The sequence goes on along the minus strand of VZTA01006044.1, from coordinate 140,965 downwards.
ACTGTGGGATCGCTTAAGGAGACACAGACCTTTGTGTATTGAGTGGATGAGAGATGCCAGTGGTAACTGTTAACAGCAGAGACAGGCATTGCTTGGGGAAAGAATGAAATTAATTCCTTTAGTGTTCCCAAAGGAGAATGGGGGCAGATGACAAAAACTGGCCAGTGTCCCAGAGGACATTGAAGAATACTGGAGAGAATGAGACTTGTGCCAGGACATGTGATTAAGGAATAAGAATAATATTTGAAAGCGGACAAAACATTTGAAGGCTGAAGCAAGTGCATTAAGTTTGTTCAGAAATGTGAATAAATATCAAGAAAGTGACAAGATCCATATATACTATATCCATACTAAAACAGGCTTCTGTTCATTGGAAATAAACTACAGTTCTAAACGAAGTATGGAGTAGTATTGATGTATAGTTATAAAAAGATTAATTAAAGTAAAATAAATGGAGTTACAGAATAACTCAGTTTACTCTTACTGAACCATTGAACTTTTCTGCAAAAGAACTGCATTTCAGTTTTGTGGTAAAAAGCTTGCCTCTTCTGAGTGTCTTTCTGTACAGATTTTGTGTTGACCACTGGTGATCACCTTTGTGTGTAGGCTTAAATTCTAAGTGCAGAAGTCCAGGAAAAAAGCAAAAATTGTGATTTTATACATGCAGTTGAGGTTTCTGGGATGTTTGTCTGGTGCTTGCCACCTTGGTTTGTCTGAAGTTACAGTTAAGTAGATGAGTGTTTGCTTTATGAAAGGTCAGCATCTGACTTTTTATGGTCACTAACGCCCTTGCCAAAATCAGGCGTGACACATTACTGCAGACTTGGTTGGCGTGGTAAAAAGTCACCATGAGTCTGTCTGTCTGCAATCCAGTAATTCACAAGAAGTGTTCTGATGGTTTTCCCCTGGAATTTTTTACCCATTTGTATTTTTTTCCCACTGAAAATTGCATGTGTTTGTTGTTTTTCACGGAAGTGTCTGGTAGTGAGATTGAGAAGACAGCTCTTGTGTCACGGTATCTGTTGAAATTACTGCAGGGAGGCCTGCAGCCCTGAGGGAGTAGAGTTGTAGCTGTTTTCCTGTACATTCCAAGGTACAAAGCTGCAGTGCTACTCCCTTGTCTGTCCCCTAATGATTGCTTCCCCTGGTGTCACAGAATGGACAGACCCAAAGCTTGGATGTGCCTCAAAGTTTGTGTCTGTTACGTAGTGATAATACCCTTCACGTTATTAGAATTTTCTTTACTGTGCTTTCTACTTCCTAGGTTGTAAGTTTAAATTGAAGTTCTTTAATTGAAAGTGGACTGCAATGAGGATCACTTCCATTCTCTCCATTGAATATCAGTGATGATTCCTTGAGTATAACTCAATTTGACTAATGAAATACCAAGCAGAACCCATGAAGTGTCTTACCACCTCTCACTGGCTGATAAGCAAGGACAGGCTGTTTCTCAGGGCTGATTAACTCATGTGCAACTCCCATGCAATTCAGTTGTTTTTTTTCTTTTAATATATTTTCAAATAGAATTTTTTTAATTAACTTCCGTGGAGTTGCGTTTGCAGTGAGAGTTTGTGTCCTGACACTTTCAGCCTCTGCCAGATCTGATCTCTTTTCCTGTTTTCGATTTGAAAGCGTTTGATGTAGGTGCGTGTGTCTCTGCCTGCTGCTTCTGCAGGCCCTGTTCTCGTGGTGCTTGTGCATGTGGGGTAACCCAGGTGGTGGGAGGACTGCATCTTCTGCTGCGTACTGGGAGTATTTTTAGAGTTTAGAAAAGCAGGAAGCACAGAGAATGAATAAGAAAGCCTTAATAGGTGTCAGATGCATTTCTGATTTCTGCTGTGCTCTAAAACCGCAGCCAGGCGAGGATCTCTGTGTAGAGATGTGTGCTTTTTCAAAGTACTGGGAGGCTGGTGAGCTCAGAACCTCACTCCCCTTAGGGTGTTTTGAAAGCCATCATAGTGGCATAGGAGATCTGCTGTTGAGTTTGAATTCACACTTTTAAAATATTTTTTTTAATTAATTGGAGCTGAAGGCTGTGTATAGAGGCAGTTTCGCTCTCAACAGCTTATTCATATTGTATTTCTTAGGCTTAGTTTGTCAGAGGTGGTGGAAAGTAACGCTTTTCTGAGGAAGCACAACTGCCAATAGTCACAGTTATTGTGAATACCTTATTTGTAATGTGGTCATCAACAGCTACTGTAGGCTCTGCAGGCTGGGTTCTTAAACCTTCTCCTATTGTCAGGGGAGAAAGAGAGGCTCCAAGAGAGTGTGAATCAGAAGCTGGTTCTATTGTCTATAGATAGAGCCTAAGGGGGAGCAGATTTTCTAACCAAAACAACCAAAATCTGTTGCTTTCTGAAAGTGATTTAACCTAGTGTAATAAATATATAAATAATATTCTCTGTGTTTTAATTTCTTACATATCCTGAATGGCATTTGTCTTTTCAAGTGCTGCATGTTTTTTAGCAATTTTTCTTTTTAATCTTTTTTAAACTTACAGCTATCACGAACAGTTGCAGGGATGCTGTTTCATATCTCCCCGATTTCTGCTTTTTCTCCATTGATTTCTGTGGCATTTTGATCCAATCTGTCAGAGTGAAAACCAGCTCAGAATCAAGACCACCTTGTTCCCCAGACGGAACAGCTTGTGTGATTGGATTTTGTTGTTAGGTTATTTGGGGTGAAAGTGGTGTTTTTCGATGGCTTTTTTGTTCCCTTGACTGTTTTTCTTTTCTGTTACCTTGTAGATACTAGCCTAGACATAACATTTAAGCCTTTTTAAAGGCCATGTTGACACTGAGTTAATACGCAAAAGCTTCAGTTGCACGAGTGCTTGATAGCAAAGGAAGTACTTTGGTAAACTGAACCTGACAGTAAGACATGAAAGGAAACTTTATTGCCTACATGCAGCTATATTTATTTCCTAGGACTTTAAGCTGTTATCATACAGTCTGTTACAGAGATACTGTCCTTTCACAGCCAGTGTGAATTGGGTGTGATAAATCCATGACTGTAGTAGAGAGAAAGCTTCTGTCCTGTTCCTACTTTTTACTAGATAATTGGATTTACTTTTCTTCAAATCTTACAGAACTGTAGAAGAAGAACAGTGGTGAAAAGGACATTAGAATGTAGTTTCTTGTCTGATGTGTTTTGAAATGAATAATTGTACTTCTACAATTGTATTTATCAGCTGCTAAGGTCGCCTGCCAGTAAGGCAGAAGTGTAGCAAAAGAACTGTGAGTGTTTCAGTCAGCATATGTAGAAGTTAGCAGAAGGTAGAGGTCATGTGCTCTGCAGCCTTTAACAATGCAGCTCTCAAAGCCTGCAAGAGGGGGATCATAATGCAGTAACTTGGAAAGCTAGCAGAGATGCAGCTGCAGTTTGGAAGGAGGTTATTTATATTTTACACATAAAATATTTATACATGAAAGTCTGAATGGCGTTGCAATAGACTAGAATGGCATAAAAGAACGGGAGCTGAACTTTCTCCTTGAATTCATCTCCTTTTATAGCTCCTTGGCTTTGCTGTAGAGTTTTGCACAGGCATCCTGAAAGTTCGAGTGAGAGCTGGCACTCCATCCCAAACTCCTGCTGTTGCCTGAGTCACTGCGGCACATGCTGGGTGCTACATTGCAGTGCAGGCTCCTGAGAATCCTGCAATGCTGAAAAACAAACAGCCAAGTGAAGCACAGCAGCAGCACTGCATCGAGATTGTCTTTAGCATCACTCCGTGTTACTTGAAGTTGCAGTGCAGCCACTTTCTGTAAGCACATTTGTAATTCACGTATAAAAATGCATCCCAGTCTTCATAGCTTCTGTAAAAATCATGTAAACCCCAGACTTGGTCTTATATTGTTAAGGACAAAGTGCTTCTGTTTAAGTTAATGCCACTTTCACTCCATTTTATTGCCATAGTCTAATTCTGTTTTGTGCTGAGCTCTCATTGTTGGTCTCTTTTCTGTTCATGGAAGGCACTGCTGGAGTTTTATGACTGGTTGAGAATTGAAGCTGCAGGTTTTAACAATGCTTTTCACAAGTCCACTTAGAAAAGAGCTATTAAAATGTCAGGTCACACCTTCAATTTGATTTTCTAGAGCCCTAGTGTCCTATCACTGTGTACATGTTTCTGTTATTAAAGGTATTAAGGGTTATATACATTGATGGGAGAATATACCAGTTAATTTCCTGCAGCATCTCAGATAGCAGCAGCTGTGCGTGTGAAACACAAAAATAACTTGGCCTTACATACTTTCTATTCAAAGGACAATGCCAAGCCTCTGAGGAGAATCAATTCTGTTTCTTTACTACCCCAATTTAGGTGCATTTTTGATACTGTACTTGTGTTTAATGAACTGTAATGACTACAGTGAAATTAGTCTGGTTAACAACTGAACATGACTTAAGGATCCAGGACTCAGAGGAAATCAAGGGGTTCTAAAATTCCGTTTTCTATGATTACCAGTGTTTCTGTTCTTGTGCAGGCAGGTTACAGTTCTAAGGTGAAAAAGTAGAGAAAGAATTTTCAAATTTTTTTTCTTAACCAAGCAAAAAAGAAATAAAATATAAAAAACAAGTGTTAGTGGTCCTAGGTAGTAACAGCCCCTTGTGAGTGTGTTGCAAATGTTGGTAGGTCTTACTGCTCTCACTCTTTTTCTTACAGATGCAAATAAATATGGTACTAAAAAGTGGTGTGAGTTCAAAGATAAGCAGCTGGTCAGTGGCAGAACCAAAAGTAGATGATGTGCTTCCAGACTATAGATATCCAGTCACTGTGGGTTTTTTTAAAAATTTGTTTATTGTTCTTTTAATTTATTTTGCATATGTATCAATATATGCAAAATGTAATACGAGTTTGGATGAAAGTTTCCATATAAATGTGACGTAATTTCACTGACTCAAAGTTCAGCAAGGTTGAACATGGTATTTTCAGTTACCTTTACTGTATTTAATACCCCTCTGGAATGGGCAGGCAATCTTTTAGAAAGTGGGATTTTCAGGTATCTCCTCAGCAGAGAATGAGTGGGGGGTGTGCGTGTGTGTGTGTGAAATGTACCTGGTGCCATAAACAAAATGTTGGATTGGGGGTCAAAAAGTCAGTGTTCTGCTTCAAAATTATGATTTTGCCTTTTGCAATCCTGTTGGGAGAGCTAGAAAACGAAATTTGGTGCCTGTGCCATCTGTGTGGTCAGAGAATGCCACAAACACGAGAACGCTTTGTCTTTCATTCCCGCAGAGAATGTAGCACCTGCCAGCTTGGCATCTGGGTCACAATGGATGTGTGCAGGGCGAGGGGGGAAGGAGACCTGTTAAATGAGGAAATTGATAATCAAAGACTGTATATAACCTTTCATCAATTCAGAACCAGCAGTTCCAGTCTGCTCTTTTGAAATTTCTTCCAAAGAAAATAATATTTTTAAAGACGTTAAGGATGAAGTCTGTGTTTGGTGTGATCTGCTTGGATGACTGCCTGAGGCACTGGTACATAGCAACTGTTTCTTACCTTTAAGGTTAACTGTTTATCATTTTATGGCTTTAGCTTCTGAATAATCCCTATTTGCTTTTTCCCCCTGTACGTTGTAGTAACCACCTAGGATTCAAAGGGCCATATCCACTGCTTTGTTTTGTCTGGAGAATGCAAGAATCATGGCATTCTCATCGTGAGTTTGATGATTAAGAGTTTCCCTTCAGTGATCTCTTCAGCTGTGGTTAAAGGTTCCTGTTTCATGGGACTTGTCTTGTTTTGCTACTGATGGATGTACTGCCTTTTTTGTAGGAATTTCTTGCTGCAAAGCCCTGTGCCCCCACAGAGGAGGACAGAGCCCTTTGACCTCATGTCCACCAGTGCTTTATAGTTTGTTGGGGAATTCTGCAGAAGTCTGTGTTCCGTGTGTAAATTATACTTGGAAATTATTTCAGTTTTCTCTGTCATTTGTTTAATTTGATAACAGTGGAAGTCAATTCTGTGTGCCTGCTGAGGGAAGTTTCTGTTGCCATGGATGAAGTCAGCAGTGCATTTCTGCACTGCTGCTCTTCATACTAGAAAGAGTTGTGCCTTGTGGAGATTCAGGACAGTGTGTTTGTTTCTTGGAAATGGATCTGTGGAGCCCTGTTATCCCCAATTGCATTTGAGTTTGTGGTGCTGTGTGTAATAAAGTCTTGCTGCCTAAAACCACTGGCATGTTTTGAAATGGAGTTACGAAAATGAGGCAGAAATGTACAGTGACTTCCTCTCCAAGCTTGTCATGGTGAACAAAGTGATGAAATAATGGTTGGGGGGTTTTTTTCTTTACTTTTCACTCTGTACATGGAGGTTTTCTAATAAGTGAATGAAAGGAGCATGGATTATTACAAGCTTTCAGATGCATTAAAGTGCCTGAGACTTGTTTGTTCCATTTAGGTTTTCCAACTCATGATGAGCACAGGTTGCATTAGGAAAGAGTGAGCTATCTTAAGTCCTTTCTTTTTTCCCGTGGGTAGTATTTCTAAGGGCCTCCACGGATCCTAGCTAAGTCAGCAGCGCTGCTGGGAGCACATTGATGGATTTTTCAAAATATTTGAGGAATGAGACTTTTAAGACCATTAAAAATTCAGTTGCATTTGTAGTAGACCCAGGAACTGGAAGCACGTTGCTTCACGGTGCTCTGATGCTGGGTGTGAACTTAGGCTTGGGAAAAGTGAGAACTAAAATGCCTTTAAAAAAAGAAAAAGGAAGAAACAAATAAACAAGAAACCTCTCGAAGAGTGCAGGCGATGTGCTTGCTGATTCAAAGGGGAAGTGTGCAATCCATGCACAGCAGAACCAGGTGGATTGCCTTGAGTAGCAAGTCATGGGGGCTGACTTCTGTGTGGCAGAAGAATGTGGGTGTTTCACACTGTACCAAAAGCACAGGAAACTACAGGACTGGCAGCTTAGATAAGTAGGAATGATGCCATTTAAATCTAAATAATGTGCAGTAAAAAGTAAGGCTATGAGAAGGAGTTCTCAGTCTGTTTTATATTGATTTGAAATCCACACAGCTAGTCTAAGTGCTAAAACACGTAAGCAGCAGTTTAATAACATCGAAGGACAAATTTCTAACTTGATTATGTGAAATGGAATTGTGTAAGAATTACTGTCTGGAAAGTAGTTTCTGAAAGAGCAATAAACAGATTATTTGTCACTTTTCAAGCATAAAAAGTAGACTTGCTGATAAACATGCAGAAGTGGTGATGAGAAATAGCATGCTAATGTGAGAAGTTAATTCTAAAGCAAATCAACTTAAAATTACAGTTTTTGACTGTTGTTGTGTCTGGCTGTGCACAGCTTCTGTTGACAGTGTTGTTCTGCCTCCTCTGCACAGCTTGCCTGGGGCTCTGTGGTGGATGATCTTGACCACATTTCTGCTGGTAATGGATTCACTAAAACTGTCACTTTAAACTATGGCACTGCCAAGGAAGTTTTTACTTTAGATAAATAGATAGTCGTATGGTAACTTTAAAGACTAAAACTCCTAAATATTTGCAACGTATCTTTTAGCGGTAGCAGCTCTTGAACTTTGACAAATTTAAAAGTGTTTGGCCCAGATACGTAAGGTTTGAGCTTAAAGCCGTAAGTCACTGTTAAAAATGCCCACATCTTGTCTATGCTATTTCTCCTGTAGCTGGTCTGCACTGGTGCTGAAAACTATTTGCCAAGTAATTACTAAGACTCAAATAAATTGTTTTGGTGTGGAATGTAAAATGGATAGGTCTGACTTCAGCAAAGGTGGTGTGAGTATATTCTGGCTTTACAGAAATCAGAATTAGGTTATCCATGACTTTTTCCTGCTCTTTGACAGGGCTCTCTGACATCAGTTGTGTGCAAGTGATCTTGCTAATCGTGCATGTGGGCACTGAGGATGTGTAGGTGCTTTATCCTAATAAAGTGGTCCAATGTATTCAGCCTTTAAAAAAAAAAAAAATTGAACTTTTAGATCAGCTGACTTGTATTTAAATGGATTTTCAGTGAAGTCATCGAATAAGCAGAAATCTCTGGTGGTGGAAATGCAGGAGGGCAATTGGGTAGTCATGAATTATGCAGTGCAGTTACATGTTTTAAGGAGGAAAAAAATATTTACATGTTTTAAGGGTTTTGATTTCCTGTTCTGCATGTGCAGGCTATGATTTATGTGTTGCCTGATCTCTCCTGTTGGACAAACTAGGATTTATTTTTTTGTTTCAAATGCTGTAAAAGAAATACCAACAAGAGCATGTTACTGTAGTGGGAAAATGGTGCAATTGGCTATTCTACAGCAACTCTACCCAAGTCAGACTTCATGCAGGACCCAGTTACAGGGCACCACACTGGTCCATTAAAATACTTGCACAGCTTTACATCCATGGGTAGTTCTGTGACTGTTGATGTGCTGAAAGCTGGCTAGACCCTCGTGAGTTCAGGCCTGTACTGCAAGCAGTGATGTATTTAATGTTAGCTTTTGCAAGAGGCACTGGGAGCCATGTTCCTAAATAAGCTGGGATAGTTTAACCTGAGGAAAGAGTGAAGGACCCAGTTTCTGGGTTTAATTCCATGGCATTGTGCTGGAACTGGTCACATAATGTTCTGGGAACATGAAGTGCATTCAGTTCCTCTTAGGAGCTATGAATCAGAGTAGTGCTCTCTTCCAGAACTGTGACTGACAATATGCCAGCATTCTCTAGAACGAGGCAGAGCATGGATTTTCACTGGACTGAGTGGCAATGGTCGCTGTCATGTGGAGAGAGCAGAAATGAATTGACAAGTATTGAATGGACAAGGTAATGTAAAGCTTATTGATTTAGGGCAGAGAGGTCATGAAAGAAGTCAGAGCATCTCACTGTACACACATCTTTCCACTGCATGTGCAGGTGCAGTGTTTGTGCAGTCAGTTTTAACAGCTGGGTGCCATCAGATGCAGGATAAAGTTGCGTGGCAGCTTGCATCACCCTAAATCTGGGCTGTGGTAGCCTTGCTCTATCCTCAGGGTAAGGTCCTGTCCACCTCCTTGAGTCAGCTCTGGGTGCTTGTGTGATCACACACACTAAGCTGTTAGAGGCAGCTTATCCATCTCAGAATCAACCCAGCTCCAATGTGTGAGCAGCTTTCAGGTGGATTCACCCACGGAAGAGCTCACAGCACACAAGAGTTGCTACTACCAGTGCAAGGGAGATGGAGGGAATGTTTCGACAGGGATGAAAAGCATTTAGAGAAGGCTACCTGTGTTTTGTTCACAGAGTAGAATAAACTCTGCTTTGCAAGGGATTTGTATCTCATTGACGTTCTGCATGATGAGCCAACAAGGAGTCTCTGCTACCAGCTCGCCCTGTGTTAATGGTGACTGTTGTGATTATGATAATATATCATGGGAGGGCAAAAAGATCTATCCCTAATCCTGCAAGCCTGGAATCCACACAGGGCCATTGAGTGGTTTAAGTGAAATGGTGATCATCCTGGATGTAGGTAAAAGGAATGTTCCAGGTGAAAGCAGCACCTCAAGCCATGCGAGGGCTTACACAGTGAGGTCTGAGAGGCTTCAGCCTGACTTCAGCAGAAGACTGAGAATGCTGTTGAAGGAGAGAGGAAACACATTTTTTCAGTGGAGGAAAGAGTGCCTTTATTTCAGCTGAGAGGAGTGTCTGGGGAAGGAAGTTCTGCTCAGTTGGAGTAAGTGCTACTGTGACAAATGATGTACAGCAGAGAAACAAGTTAGGGTGAAGTTGTCAAAGGATGTTAAAGGCTATAGCAAGAGGCAAGTTAATCAGTAAAAAATGAATGTGGAGTAACTTCTCATGTTCTCTCAATACTCTGGGCAAAACAGAATGTTTCAAGGGACTTCTTTGACAATTACTTATTAGCATCTGTAAAGGCAATCTTTAAATATAGTGATGAGAGACATCCAATATAGAAACATCTTAAATCACACAGCAGTGAGGAGTAAGAAGATAATATGAAAGGTTCTCATATTCCTTGGAAAGGCAGTGTGTAAAGGGGTTATTTAAATCTCTGATTTTAAGGGTTTTGGTTTATAGTATAATCACCCTTTCCCATCTTTGCAGTGGGTATATATGAGCATATCAAAAGGAAGCCACACCTTCCTTACAAGCACAGAGAACAACTTCAGAAAGGGGATTGTTTTAAGGCCAAATCAGAATGGTATTATTGCTGCCAAGTGAAATTTTGCACTTGGAACCTGTCGAGGGAGGAAGAAGTGTTAATGTGGTAACAGCCAGTGGAATGCACGCAGTGTGTAACTTGTCGTTCGCAGCTCCAGCTCCTCTCCATGCAGAGGAATCGGGATGAAATATCGCCCAGTTGTACCTGAAACAAGATGCTGAAAGAGGGGCAGAAAATGGTTCTGACAGGCACAGAGGTGCTGCTTGTCCTGGTCACCCTGAGGAGGACAGGCTGTCTCTGTGGGATGCACCCACTACCTCTACTGGTCTGCTCATACACGTTCTGTCTGATTATATTGGCTGGACAAGCAACTGCCAAACAGACCATAGTTTAGAATAAAAATCCCCATAATTTACTTTTCAAAGAAATTCAGAATGTTTTTTTTTTTAAAACAAGAGTTTGGAACTGAGTGAGAAGTCAGTGAAATTAAAAAGTGAGGAAGGGTAATCACTACAGTTATCTTTTTGTGGCCCTTTGATGGCTTTACATTTCTCTTTTTAGGGCATGCTCACTTTCACAAACAAGATTTTAAACAGATTAGGGAACAGTATTTTAGGTTTGCAAAATGAAATATGGAAGTAAAAGTGTGATTCTGTCAGCATGGAGATTCATGGTTTCAGGTATGTCATTGTTCTTGGCTATTTGAACTCTCACATCAGTTAATTTAAATTACTGTCAGAGACTTTAGTGTTTTCTCATTAAAAGCACCTGTGTCTTTTCTTCTGAAAAGTGGACAGTCTTGAATCTGACACTGTTACATTTTTTTAAGTAGGCTTGCAGAGCAAATAACATGTCTGTGTCCAAAACTTTAGATAGGTTAGTTTATTACATTTGAATTCTTACGAAGATGTTTTCCCTTAGAGATGTGTACAGCAGCGGTGACTTTGAATTTCCTGATTTATAAATGCATGTGTGAGCATCAGTGTTGAGTTCTTTAGGAAACAGTGGAGGTTTGTCAGGAAGAGTTCAAGGTTTTGCAGTACAAAGTAGTTTTTGTTGTACAATGCATGTGCTGAAGAATAGCTGTAGCAGACAAGTTGGGCTAAAATGCTCGGTAATAGTGTGACGTGTCACCGCCTGGTGCGAAATGAGTCACTCTCCATAGAAATGCAAAATCACATTATAGAGTCTGGAGTCTTGTACTTTATTCATATATGGACAAGACTGTCCTTTGTCCATGATACTGATTTTCTTCAGTATCTGTATGCATCTAATTGAAGCCCACAGACAGCGTTGCGTTGGTGTATGTACCATCTCATGCTAACGATCTGTTTGATTCGTGCCATTTGCCTCCCATTTTCTCAGGGTTCAGTATCTTACTCTCCTTACTCGATACTTTTTCAATTTGATTAATGACTAAGCATAGTTGTCAAACTGCAGTGGCTGTTTTGTCATGTGTAGAAATACTGGCCTCAGAGCTGTATTTATTTGGGCTTGCTTCAGAACAATTGTTTATGTTTTGACTGAACAGTTGCAATCAGTAGGAGAGATCATTTAGTGCTGCTTGGAAGGACCACGTTTGAAGTCATCAAAGGGCAGTGGGAAACCTTCCCGTGCAGAGAATTGGAACAAGCGTGGAGAAAGCGTGAGAGAGAGTTACTGCAGCTCCGTGGTTTATGCAATGGCAAAGAGATGAAGGCTTTATTTAGGAATATGATTTTTCTCGTTGAAATGTGTCTGGATTTTGCCACTAATTGGATTTATAGGCAAGGAGGAGTAGGTGGCATGTGGATAACTTGGAAGACTGAGTTTGCCACGAGATGGACGCAGTTTCTGGAACGTACTTCTCAGTGTTTTTGCTGCCTCCAAAGTTCAGTAGCTGCCAAGGGCACCGAGTGTAAAATCACTGTGGTTTAGAAGTGCCTGTGTGAAGCCTGTGTTTCTTACTTTGCCATCCCACTGGTGTGGTCAAACAGTTAAAAGCGAAAATTGCAGTGTTAGTGGGTGCACTCAGCCTGTGTAGGTACCCAGGAAGGATGCCAAGTCTGACAGGGGTTTTACATTTAAAGCATTTAAGACTTTAGATCACAATCACGATGTGTCTCAGAATTACAGAACTAGAAGCAGTGGCTGTACCCAAGTTCAGCTGCTTTAAGAGCCTGTAGGACCCAGAGGTAAAAGTCCAGTTTCAGGATAATGATATTACTGCTGCAGACTGTCTGGGTAAGTTAATAACGAGTTCCATTAATCACTGGGTGGTCCAGCTCATTCGTGAGAGACGATGGGGGAGCAGAGGGGGAAGAATTGTGTTTGAATTGTTCTTTATTGGAGTTCAAGTCCTTTGGCCAGAATGGCCTGGAATAGCAAGTGCCGGGCCACTGTTGTTGAGATGTTGTTCTAGGTCTCTGTGGCCGGAATCAAGCTTCTGCTTTGTGACAGCTGCTCTTCTTTCCTTTAAATGTACAGCACATTTCCTTTCACATTGCTCAGTGGTTAATGTTCAAACTCTGTGCTAGTGGTTAAAAAGAATGAGGAATGCGTGTAATTAGGAAGCGGGGAAAGCTGCTCTATGTTATGGGGAAGAAATAAAAGACACTTTTTACAACTACAGTTGAGGGTCCCTCCATAATGATCTGCATGTGATTACTGATTGCTTAATACTTTTCTGTCAAAAAACTTAGTAAAGAGAATTATCTCAAACAAATACCGTATGCATTGGAAGAGAAAGGACTTAGCCTTTTAGGTTTATTCAGTGGTGGAATACATTCCTTTAAACATTTTCTGCTGGAATTACATTAAACATTCTGCAGGCTTCTAGCTCGTGTATTTAACGTTACCTGGTAGAGCTGTAGGTCTCACCTGAAGCTTAAATCAAAAAGTGTTTTGCTGCTGACAGGCCTGAAGGCAGGAGGAGACTCAAGTCTCATTTACCATGTGAAGGGTTTCATACACGCTGATGACATTTTGTCTAAGTGACAAGATTTCTAAAGTCTTGTAGGTGCTTTAGAACCAAGGTGTGTTGCATTTTGTGAGCCTGGCTCTCAGTACTTCATGAGCCATTTGGCGAGCAGTTGTTCACAGCCAGTGCGAGTGGTGGTGCTTATCTGTTGTGTTCTTAAGTTCAAGTGTCCCTGCATCTGTGGGAAAGTGCTTTTGCAATTTAAAGGCAGGAGGTCAAATTTAATGAAATGTGGAGTCATAAAGGGTGCATATCTATGTGACACAAAGCAAAGCTGATAGAAGGTGGCTTTTCAAGGGAAGGTTTATTGCAACTCTCTTTGAAAGCAAAGGTAGTTTTTATCTCTTTCTGGCTGTTTTCTTCCTGCTCCTTTTGTTATTTTCTGTTTCTCAAAATAACAGCAAGTACGTGATCTTGTCTGGGATGTTCTTTACGGTATTTCTGTCCTAGGACTCTTTATTCTTTTAACCTTGAGTTGAAATTATAAATTACCAGGATAAACCAGTCTTGTACTTTGATAAAAGAACACGAGAGTGTACCAATAAACAACTCCTGAACAGAGCACTGAAGAGAACAGAAGTATGTGCATCTCTTGATGGGAACAGAAAAGAGACACTAGCAGGGAAAAAGGAAGGAGGGGCTGGCTTGTGAGACAGAATATTTAGGATGGAAGGTTGAATGATTTTTATCATCTGTAGATGCACAAAGTAACTGGTCCTTCTGAAATGTTTCATTTCCTGCCTAAGTATCATTTCTCTGAACAATTTATCAAGCCCCTGCTCCTTGCTGCAGGAACATTTATTTTTTACACTTATGCAGCAAAAATGGAACAATAGCTGGACAATTCTTGGTCCCTCTGAGTTGGGCTGAGCATTGGAACTAACATCATGATTAGACCTTTTTCTGGAAAAAGTGTGTGTGTGTGTATGAGATTCAGGTTTTGAGCAGGCCATACATCCAGCAGAGGTGGAGAGAAGTGTATTTTAGAGCAAAACTATGGAAACTGAAAGAAAACCTAAGGCAGAGAGAGGTAAGTGGTGATGAGGGGTGAGGCAACTGAGAAAAACAAACTAAATGGAAGCAGTGGTAGTGGAAAGAGACAAAAATGAAAAAAACAGGTGCCAATGTATCAGTGATTAGTAAATGAGGAGAAAACAACATTTCTCAGGATGCATGGCTGGCTTATCGTCTCTGTGAGAGAGAAAACTTACAAAGCTTAGTAGAAATACTCAAGAGATGGGCGAGAGTGACAGCGCTGCACTCCGGTGCTGCAGGGTGAGGTGAGCACAGCCAGGGCACTGCCAGGAAAACCTGACACAGGAGGTGAGTGCCTTAACAGAGCTGGCTGCCCCTGGCACAGAGCTGGGGGTGATACAGTGTCAGTGGTGAAGTGATTTCCTTGCTCTACCCCTCCCTGCTTGGTTCAGTTTTTGAGCACTGAGCCAAACTCTTCTGTTTCTCAGTCTCAAGGACGATGATCCCCTAACAAAGAGCAGGCTTTGTCCTGGCATTTGAACCTGTGGCATTGATTTAACCTCGATGGGATAGAGGAGCATCAGTTTCGCTCTCTCTCTCTCAGGAAGGCAAGCAGTGTTTGTACTGCAGCCTTGCACAGGAGTTTCAGCAGTCTTTAAATTGTCACTGGGACCCCGGGAACCCAGCTGGTAGTGACTGCTTAGGGATTGCTCTGAATTGCTACATCCCTTCTTGCCAGGGGCATGTTCCATTCCTGCACCTCTTCTCCAGGGTCTGAACTGTGATGGTTGGTACAGCTTCGGGCCACCTCTCACCAGAGGCTCTGAAACTGGGATCTTCAGGCTAAAAGGAGAAATTGTAGCCAAACTTCTGTGAAAATAAAGCTAAATTCAAATAGGTTCACAAATGAAATACAGGAATTTAAAGTGCTGATGTTTTAAATAAGACTTGTAATTAAGTTATTATAGAGCATTAAATGTGTTACCCTTTCAAAAGCAGTGATTTCTGCCATGGTTTCCTTTAAAACTTCATTTTTGCAAACTCTGGCACTGATCATACAGGTGAGAGAAGTGCCAGCTTGAGCTAGTTTTGCAAGTGCAGAGGACTGGGATTTGAGAAGTAAAAGGTGGCATGTAGTGGACTCCTGGAAGAAATCAGTGAATTCATTGCAGAAAAAAAGAATGCTGTAAAAAAATGGGACTTCTGTGTCTAATTTAATACTATTACTTGTGCCTTTTGGGTAGGTAGGATTGCCATTGCTTTGCAAATAATCACGCAGTGTTTCTTTGCAGAAGTGTATCTTTTCTTTTGCACTGACAGAGTGCTGCCAAGCCAGGAGCCATCAATCTGAGCTTTGTTGTGCAAGTCTGCCTTCTTTCTAGAGTACTCAAGTTTCTGTGCACTTTTTAAGCATCTAGATTATTTTTGTGGAAGCAGTATTTGCTGGTTGTCAGAATTCTTAATGATATTTGAAATGTATTAGGCCACAGTGCTGTGGATCTTGCCATATACATTGTAGTTTGCAAGGAAATGATGGGTCCAAACATGCCCAGGTCACTCCAAAATCAAGCAATAGTTTAAATATTGGCAATTTCTGTGGTGTTCTCTCTGTGATAATTGTAGACCATACACAGAAGCTGCCCTAAACTGCATGTGCCCATAGGCACACTGATGGTTCCACGTTTTGGATGTATAGCTTGATTAAGAATATAGATCTATTATAGATCTATTGGATGTATAGATTGATTAAGAAAATACCCACGACCTATCTGGCAATTGTTTTTGAATGTAAGTAACAGAAGCCTTTGCTCTGCTGCGCCAGAAGAAACTCAAGGACAAAATATTTCTTGAAAAGAAGACATTAAGTAATAGTAATGCAGTAGTAGTAGTTTAGCTGCTCTCAGCTGTTTATGACTGGAATCTGAAATGAAACAGAGCTCGTATCTTGGCAGTGTTGAGTCCTGTGTGCTTCTGCGATGAGTCTCTTGGGTTAGACTCTTAAGAAGTATTTACATGCCTAGAGATTTAGATAAGCACTTGGTGGGGTGTTCAAAAGCCTCCAGGTCTCTAATACCTCTTGGCTCACTTAGGGGAATATGGGAGTGTGTATGTGCACGTGTGCGTGTGTATAAAAGCTGTTGATTAATTCTATTCTTTTGAAGAAAAATCATATAAAATTCAATAGGAAATAGCATTCCATCCCAGTCTGCTGAGCTACTGAGTTATTTCACAAATACTGCCATGCTTGTATCTTCTTTTCCTTTTTTTTAAAAAATTCTTGTTTTTCATTACTTGCTTGTATTTGTTGAAGCAAAGGGAAAAGTTGTTCATCTTTGGTCCTTCTGACCTGCATGGAAAAGACTGTCATTTGACACATCATTTTTCAGAATTTAAGTGTTATCACTCAAAATTTGAAAACTTGGAACCATCTACTCGTATCTGTTTTAACATGGAAAATAGATATAAACACTTTTCACTTTTCTACAGACTGTGTACAGTAAAATCTTTCTTGCATGGATTGTACACTCATCTTTTAATTTTTTGCGACAAAATCTGAAATTACATTCTCACAACAAATAAATAAATTGCATTCACATTATAAATAAATTGTGCAACTCACAATTGGTGTCCCATAAACATAACTTTCCCTTGTTTTGCCTGCTCAGAAATATAGATAGAATATTTTATTGAAGACTGCATTCGTCAGGGCAAAGAGTGGAGATCTGGGACCCTGGCATTTTCATTTCAGAGTTAGCAGTTGTTTAGTGTGTGGCCAAGGACGAGTCAGTTTGACCCAAATTCAAGTATTTAGTCTTTCAGTTCCTCCCCTACATTAATGTCGTATTAGGAGCTTGGATTTGTGGTTTCAGCCTGTATGAATTTGTTCCTCGTATTTCCTGAAGCATCCAAAGCTATAGCAGTGGCTAAAAAATAGTTCTTGCTGAGAGCAAAAAGTCTGGAATCCAGACATGTGAAAAAGCAGCACAAGTAGCACGGGCTTGCTTTTAACGAGACACTCGAGACCTCTGGAGTGTCACAGCAAGGGTGAAGCTGTCCCTTACATCGTGAGGATAAAATATTCTGAAATGTGCTAAGACCTTTCAAAGGGCACGCTTGCTTAGAGCAAGAGACAGCAGCCTTCTCAATGTGCAGACTTCCTTGTAAGTCTAGATTACACAGTCTATATTTACACATACTTTGGCTGAATTTGGTTAATGAGGTTAATTTAAAGGGCTGCGTGATTGTGTGCAGACGAGATCAGCTGGGTACAGGATTTTGAGTGTTGACTAAGCAACAGCAAGTGCCCAGCATTCCTGACCCTACTTAAAATTCTCTTGCTGGCATAGACGTACTTGTAGAACAACTTTAAGCGATGTCAGAGCTACAATTCAATGTCTGATATTTCTGTTACTAAATTAATAAAAAAAACCAAAAACCAAACCAAGCCATATGTAATTTTGTGCCTAATTCTGGCAAAAAATTACATGCAAGAAATACAATAGGAAGAACACAGGAATCGTGTGAGTAAGGTCTCAGTAGTGCTGTCAAAGAAAGGAGATTAAATTTTTTTAAAAACAGATATAGAAGATATCAAATTGATTAATAAATAATCTTTCTGTAGGTGTTATTATTGACTTTCAAAAAATGCAGGACTATGTCTGGCATATTGGCCTGTTTTTATAGATTATTTAGTTGTTTAATGCCAGGTGCTTCATTTTACCTAATCAATTGTAGACCTTTTCTGAGAGCAAGAGGTGTTACTGTATCTTTTGCTGCTTTCTTGAGAGATGATGAGTTTCTAAAAGCACATCCACAGAATTTTTCAATCTGTCAAGACCTTTAATATAATCATGTCTGTTTCCCTTTTTGTTTTCTTTTTTTTTCTTGAAAGAGCAGGAATCAAAAACTATTTAATGCATCCCGAGGTTCCTGTCAGCAGAAAGAATTACAAGGATGCTGGGAACTTAGAGCTCTGGTCAAACACCCACATCACAGACACTGTGGGGCAGATCTTTCTGTAAAGCCCTCATCAGTTTTGTCAAAACGGCCGCCCTTCTCTTTTGAAAAATTTCTGTTGTGATAATCCTCCCACATGGCAGAATCTTTTGTTTAGACTATGTAAAATCAGGCTGTTCAACTAATAACACTCTAAACTATTTTTTTCCATCTACTTTTTTGGATTGTGTAAGTCCTTCCTCAAGAAAAGACGCATTCCCCAACCAGTAACCTCGCTTGTCATGTTCTCGGGCTCTGTGCCTGTTCCTTTTTCTTTAATGGAGTTTCCCAAGCAAAGGCTGTTAAGTTGATTAAATACATTGACGTGTACCCAGGTGTCTTCAGCAGTCTTTGTTCATGGAAGTTGTTCTAAGTTAGGAGAGTTCACACTAAATGGTACAGCTCAAAAGAGTTGAAAGCAGCCGAGATTCTTGTCTGCCGAGGTGTGAGTGTCTCACACAGCCACTGGGAAAGCAGAACCTCTGGCTGATGGGTCGGTGAGGGGATTTTGCTGAAAGACATCTTGGATTGTGTGAGAGGTGTATCCAGATTGCCTGCTGAAACTCCTCCGTCAGCGGGGAGTGCTGCCCCTGCTCGGTTTCCCTGTGTGTGCCAGTGCTTGTGAGGGCTTTCTCCATCCCACAATACATGGATTGCACTGTCGGAGCTCCCTTTCTGAGCAGAACTAAGCTGCCACGTCTGAGCCTTTGCCAGAGCCGTGCTGCTGCTGCTCGACAGCTGCAGCTGTTCATTGATTGCGGGTGGGAGCTGCAGGCCTTACGCTCCCTGGGTGAATGGGCATTTTTCTCTGCAGGAACATATGGGGAGTGTTGATGGACTGGGTCCGTTCCTGTCGATGCTGGCAGCTGCAGGGTTGACCGTAGAGGTCTCAGCTGATTGCCTGGCTGGACTTCTCCACACTTGGGGTCACGCTCAGCTGTGAAGAGTTTGCTCCATGTTGGAGAGCAGACTGAATAATAATAGATGGCATAGATCTGCACGTGACCCTTTAACAGTGACGTGCTCAGTGCTGAGCTCACGTTACCCTGGCAGCTCACAGAACATCTCCATGTGGGAAAGATGTGTTTGGGGACACCTTGAGATCCCCCTTCCCAGGCAAGCCATGTTACAAACACCTTTCTCTTCTATTCCTCTCCAGCTGGCGTATCCTTGTGCAACTCAGTTCATCTATCTTGCTAAAAATAATCTGTGATCTCGTTGCTCCTGTTTGCCTGAGCAGTTACGAGTAATAAAGGAAAGGGTTCATAAATATTAGTGAGATAGGAATGTTCTTCGTGAATATAAACACTCTGGCAGTACTCTCATGCATTTCTTTAACTTCGTTTGCATGATTCAGAGATCTCTTGGTAGAAAAAGTATGTTTTGCTTCTTGGGAAACAGGCCCTTGAGATTCCTGGTGTCCTTTAGACGGCCTGAGTTTTGGGGGTTTTTATTTGTTATGTAAAGGAATTTCCTACCAAATACTGGGCCTTGGAAAATGAAATGGGACTCAGTTTTTATATTTCATAAGTTGTATGAAATTTTTAACATTAGAAAACATGTAAGAAATATTTTAATATTTATCTTGGTGTGTCTTTAAATGTAACACATTTCTCTACATATATTTAAAATCCTTCATATTTTACAAGAATAGTAATATTTTTGGTATTTTAATTTTGTTGGCTGCTGGGACAAGATTTGCTATTGGGTCCATCAGAAATCCCTAAGAAGGCTGATAGTGTGAGCATAGTCATGAGCTGTCTTTGAAGTCCAAGCATATCCTACAGTTCTTATTTATGTTTCTACTTTAAATATGTGAGAACAGACATCTTCTGTGAAACACTAGGATGTGAATTCCTGTGGCCATGGATGTAGTTTTCTGCAGTTCTGGTTCAGCTGCTTGTGGTAGGTAATGAATTATGGGTGAATCATCCAATTTTATGCAACACTTCTTTGTTTCCCTGAATTTCTATAGCAGTGTACTCTGCCATGGGTACTGACAGAATGCTGCTTGAGTTTTGTATCCTCGATATGATTATAATTTTTAATGTGTTCATGTCTCACATACATTCCAAAATATTATTACGTTTTCTAATTATGTATGAGCTGTTACCAAAAGAGAAAGCTGCACTTTCTTAAATACCTGTGTCCAAGCATTGTTAAATTGTTAAATTGTTAAATTTCATAGCACTTACGCGGCCATGGGAGCAATAACAAGTATTTGACTTGTAGGGCACAGCTTCTTGCACACCATAATTTTGATAAAATAGCAGTAGGACCCAATTCAGCTGCTTGATTAATTTTTATAAAAAAACCCCCCGGTTCTCTCTGTTGCCGTCAGAAATTTTTTCTACCATTTTACCGAGTGCTTTGGGGAAATCTGTGCCACTGTTAGCTGGAAGTTTAGTGGAAGAAAAAGTTTCAGAATACTTCATGTGAAGGTGATGACCCTCTGAGCTTGACACTGCGAGGTGCTGAGCACTTGGGGCTTCATCCAGCAAAGCACTTCAGCACCTACTGAGGATGAACTTAAATGATTTGCTGGAGGTGAGCCAGAGTGCTCTGTATTTGTGTGACTGAAACATCTGCACTTTGTAGTAGACCCTCTATTTATTTTGGAGGGCAGAATAAATCTTTTTTTCTTTAAAGTACATCAGAGCGAGAGGATTTTTGTTTCCTGTGAAAACACAACGTACTGAGGCGACTCAAGAGTTCCTGCCATCGTTTAGTGCCTAACCTCTAAAATGAGGGATTTGTGTTTTCTCCAAAGCATTAGGATAGAATGAGCTGTGTCAGTGTAATTAAAAGAACAGGTCCAAGCACCAGAACACTTTTATAGTTTGGTTTTTTCTTTATTGTTGTAGAGGTATTTTAGGAGGAAATATCTATTTAGGTATATATTACCCATTTTCATTTGCAGATGATTTTGTACCTGAGGCCCAAGTACTATGTTTCTTTAATCTTTTGTTTAGATCTGTATTTGAAAATGTGCATCTTAGTTAAATTTCTCAGTGTGGGGCACTTCTTTTTCTTCTCAGCATCCAGACCTTTAGAAAATCTCTAGAAGTCAATCACAGATGTGCCTGTTAGCTGCCCATTCACCCAGTCAGTAAAGCAGAATATTTTATTCTTTTTTTTTAAAGAATATTTTTCTATCATGGTGGCAAACTTTGTGCAGCTGGCTCTGCCCTCGTGTACTCCTTTAAAGGTGTACAGAGATGCAAGATGTTAAGTAAGCTGTGTTGTAGGTACAAGTTCTTGGTCTGCACTACATGAACTAGTAGCGACCTTCTTTTTGAGTGTGGGAGTTAGCAATTTATATGAAATATAGCAATCAGGAAAGAAGAAAAACAAGTAATATGCATAGCATTGTAGTAGAACTTGGAAGCACAAAACAGGGAATTACTGATATTTAAACTACTTTTGATCTAGAAAAGAGGCTGAAATCTTGGTCTCTAATCTGATAGAGCGTTCTGGAAGAGGACAAAGAAGAAAATCTCACCCTCCCCTCAGGAGGCTGAACACTGCAAGGAGATTCAGCTTTGCCTTGCCAGCCACCTTATTCTTCCCTTTGTTTGTTATAGGCTTAAATAAGGTTCTTGAGAAAGCTGTTAGTATTGTCACATTGCATTAAACCAAATCAAACGCTTACATGGCTGCAGGGAAATCGCTGGAACTTTTAATGATTTATTAAGAGAAGCGTAACTATTATGTGCTAACCATGCTGGAATGCAGTATTTTGTACTAAGCACTGTATTTAAGATGTATTTAATGCATTTGTGCAGTTTGGCCCAGTTCTGTTTCTGTGGGAAATGGAGCCATACAGTTACATTATTTCCTGGCTCTCTGTGTGTTAACTTTGGGATGAATCTGTTCGTTTTTCCCAGTTGATTGCTCGCTTCCTTTTTAGAGAGAGAGGGAAATAAATTTAAAAATCTTTTCATAGCCTTGGCTTTTTTGTTAGAATAAAAAAAAATCTAGGTTTTGCCTCATGGGTTTGACAGCATGCATATTTATGACAAATGTAGGAATTTTCTATCCCATTAAAGTTCCAACAGATAATTTCAGCAGATAGTCCTTCAGAACAAAATAAATGCTCTAACTTTGTAAAGAGTCATTAAAAGCTCTTAAGTCTTTAATGGAATATGATACCTTTCATTCAGCCTGTAAATAGCATGGGCTGATTCCCTGGCCAGGTAGGTACAAGAGAGTTTTGCTGGCCAGCCACTTCTTTCAATAGTAGCTGAATAACAACAAAAAACCTGTGATGGTTCAATCCTAGCTAATGAGTGTTGCAAAAGAAAGGCAAAACAAGTGAAACAGAAGGTCAGAGCATGTGTGCAAGTATTGGCTGGCAAGAATCCCATTGACTTGTATTATAAAATACCCAGTGGATATATTAAAAAAAAAATAGGGTAATTGTTTTGAGAGTTTTATCAGCTCTCTGTTGATCTGGGATATTTTTGGCAGTTAAGTCTTATATTCAGTAACCTTCCATAGTGAAATATGAAAAAGTACTGTAATTCAATGGATATGATGAACAAAACGTTAGTAAAATATGGCATTTTTCTGAAGCTTGTTTGTTATAATCCATAAAACAATAGGATTTGTGCAACAGGGATAAATCTTAATATTCTTAACATAATTTTTCAGTATTTTTATTTTAAATCTTGAGACTTTTCTTAGTTTAGAGTTTTGATGAGCCGTAGATTTTACTTTGAAGTATGGACAGCTCATGTGCAGTGTTCATAGAATCATAGAATGCTAAGGGGCTGGAATGGACCTTAAGGGTCACCTAGTCCCAACCCCTCCTGCCATGGGCAGGGACACCTCCCACTGGACCAGATCACTCAAGGTCTTCTCCAGCCAGGTTTTGAGCACTGCCAGGGTTGGGGCAGTGCTTCATCATAACAAAACACATCAAAAGGAAATTACATGATCTGAAAACAAATAGAATAACAAAGAACGATCACAAGAACAAAATCCCAATATTAGGTTTATAGAAAAATCTTTTCTCGGAGAATTTCTTGGAATATAAATGCCGTAGCAGATAAATATTTAGTCTTTTAAGACTGTAGCAAAATTGCAGATTGCATTTTGAACTGTAGCTGGATATACAGAACTAAAATAGAAATCATAATATCTGGAGGGGTTTCTTTCAAAGCCTATTTGTTTTATTCCAGATTTTTCTTCATATAAAATTCTACATACGCCCACCAGAGACTTTCAGATTGTTTATAACACCACGTCCTATTTAATTTTTCAATATTAAAACGAACAGTAGGATCTAGAAAGAAGTAACAGGCAAGGAGCATTTGTGTACAAACTGAGGTGTTTCTTCAGGCAAAAAGGTCTATTATAGAGAGCATGCAAGCTTTACAGTCGAAGGTAGTTTGCCATCATGTGTAGCTTCAAATGGGAGGTGATGATACAAATGGCTGATTGGAAAGTGTTTTCATGTTCCTGATTTAACTTTGTTGCTTTTTTCTTTCTCCCCACTAACTCTAATCCTTCAAGTGTGATGGGGGGAGTTGTACAGACACCTGAGAGGAAGAAACCTTTCCTGTTGTAGAGCTGTTCTCTGGGTGTAGGTTTTGATCCAGAGGAAACCTAGTTAGCTTCACCAGAAATAGGACTAATGAAAGGCTTCGGCTTCTGACCTGCAGGGGAGTAGTAAAGAAGTGGTGGCACCCTTGGGGGAGACTGGTTTTTTACACAGCCACAAACTGTGACCCTGTCTGGTCAAAAGGTGCTGAATCCACGGTGCCCAGGGTCTGACTTTGGAGCTGAAGGATTCTTCCTGTGCAAGAAATTCCCAGCTCCCTCGGAGTGCGTGCCTCGTGCGATGGTAGCAGTTCTGTCTGTGATTAGGTGACTCGTAAAGCCTGTTAGATATTGCCATGTAATTACATAGCCCCTCAGCTGGGTGTCTTCTATTTATGTTCAAAGCGTTTTGCAGCTTGATATAGTGCATGTAAATGATGCTCAGCAAATACTCAGGGAACTAAAACTCAGCAGCTGTCTCCTTTGTGCACCCATTTTCAATAATTAATTGGGTATCCTTTGACTTTTAATTGTGAGAAGGGTGATGCTAGTTTTACAACTCCTAAATTCAGTATGATCAGAACAAAAGCTTTTTTGTTCCTAAATGGAAGGCTAGTACAGCTCTTTCCAATTATGCCAATATGAAATAAACTGCAGAGGTGTAAAATTTAATTAAAACCATTAGAACTTTATACCAATTTTTACTGCCAGTAGCTCAGACAACTTAGAGACTTTAAGGAATCATTCTTTATGGAGCGTCGTTTTTCAAAGGACATGAGAGCTCAGAGTAAATACCACTGAAGGAGTGTGTCCTTGGGCTAGAAGCTGCAGTATCATTAATGTTTGCATAGAACTGGGAAAGCGTGTTAACAAAATTCTTTTTCTTATGATCAGTGCTTTTTTTCCCAGGTGTAGGCGTGTGTTAGGTTGTCTTCAGAGTCTGTATGAAACAGTGTCTGCAGATCCTGTGGCTGGCTCTGTGGATTTGCATTCACAAGTCACTGTTAAATAGATTTAGAATTTTATTATTGATTATGCTTTCACAGTCAAGCCATCACGTTACTTCATTACGTTTGTTTTTCACCAGCGTATAAATGGATTTTCTGTAATGGGACAGCTCTGGGCTGCTACTGAATGGGGGTTTTGCAACTTAAGCCTGAGAAGAGTGATTCCCCCACTGCACTCAGCCTTTGAAAAGGTTTCGGGAAACCACAGGTTTCTTCCTTGCCTGCTGGAGAAATAAGACATGTGTGAGGCTGTGGAAAACGGCACTGATTATTTTTGGAATGAACAGTGCACAGAAAGGAGACAGAAGCTGCTATTGTAGAAGAGCTGCAGAATTCCTGATAGGAATTCCTGCTTTTCATTCAGCCTTGTCATGTACCTTTCTCCATCTACCCAAGGACTCCTCAGACATTCCTGCAGAGAGCAGGACAGTGTCCCGCTCCCTGTGTGACCTCAGGTCACTTCTCTGCTGTCATGTCTTACAGCAGCAAGATGATGACCTGCAGGAACTCACTGGTACTTGGGCTTCTCCATCTGTTTTATCTGCTTTTGTGCTTGTTCTGTCAGTGCTCTGGAAGAGAAATGATCCTGACAAGTGTGTGTGCTGCTTGGCATATTAAACACGAAGATTGTGAGCGCTGCTGTAAAGCCAATAGAAATAATTAGCTGTACGTCTCTCTTTGAACTCACATTCTCCCTTAAGCAGGACTGTTCTCTGACTGTGTGGTAGCGGTGATATTGATGCAAGGTCAGCCACTGCTGAGCTCCCAGCTCTGCTTCATCAGCTCCTTGCTGGTTTTTGGCAGGGCAGTGCACTCCCCCCTCACCTGTGCCGTGCAGGCAGTGACCGAGAACAGGGAGCCATTGCACAGCTGAGAGCCCTGACCCATTTTCAGGTTATGCAAGTCCCCAAGGGGCTTCGAATTCAGTGAGATTAATTCCCTTTTAGAAAGTGCTGAGGACAAACAAAACACTTTATTGGGGACAGGTCTGGGGAGCACCAGCACTCAGTGAGCTAAGCCTGGATTTCACACTACGCCGTTGCAGTTTCAGTGATAAAAGTCAATTAAAACAGAGGAATGTTAGGTATTTTTGAAGGAATTTCATGTTTGTCGAATATGTGTTTAATCACTGTCACAGTGGAGTGATGCTTTCAAAGGCTGTTTCACACTGGGTGAGGATCTGGCTTTCTTTTCGTGTTGTCACAGTGCAGGTACCATGCACTGCAAGAAGCAGATGGCTGAGTTCTGCTCGTGGCTTATTCCTGGCCATGATTTACTCAGTGGGGACCACAGTCAGGTCTGACAGCCTGGAGTTTTCACACAGGAGTCGGATAACTTTTAGCCTTTTCGGAAGCTTTACTGAAATCTTCTGTCTGAAACTGGTGCTTTGAGTTTTTGAGGAACACCTGGCACCCTTGTTTTGATTATAAAGGTGCTCAGTCTCACAGGTGAATCACAGTGAAGCA
Organism: Mohoua ochrocephala; assembly: GCA_013398855.1. Classification (NCBI taxonomy): domain Eukaryota; kingdom Metazoa; phylum Chordata; class Aves; order Passeriformes; family Acanthizidae; genus Mohoua; species Mohoua ochrocephala. The sequence continues at coordinate 114,910 of VZTA01006044.1, read as the reverse complement.
TTTTTCACGAGTCTGTTCCTTCCACAGAATTGCACACAGCTCCCAGCAGCAGGAATGGGAATTATATCCTTGAACCTGCCCCTGAACACAGGGCCAGAGGGAACTCAGAAGTACAGAGCTGCAGAGAGACACTTGAAAAGGTTACTCTGGATTTACCTGCAGTCTGACTGTGGTCCCTGTGCTGAAATCTGCAGTGTGGGTCATGCCAGTAGAGTCCAAACTCTTCAAGCATGAGAAATCATTTTTTGTTTGCTTGTTCTAAATTCGTATCAGGTATCCATGTCTCTCTTGAAGGGAGTATTTCACTTCCAAGACTGTTTACTCTTGACCTGCATAGTTACCTCAAGTGGATGCTGGCTATTTTCTCATCTGGAGCCAGTTCCTGTAACTCTCAGAGATATTTATTCTGTAATTAAATAACAATACCTTTTTTCTCTGTGTTAAATTTATCTTTTTACAGTTATTCAGTGAAAAAATAAGCGGAGCAGAAGGAACAAAGTTAGATGAGGAATTTCAAGAGATGGAAAGGGTAAGAAAAGTCACATTGTGTTTTTTCAATGTTAAGCTATTGCAGAATCAAGTATATTTTATGCTTCAAGTGCTTGAATGGTATTGTAAATTTACCTGGGGGAGGAAACCCTATAATGTGCTTCCAAACAGAAAGATAAAAGAATAAATGCAAATTTAACCTTGAGCTTCTTCAGCTCAGCCAAGGGAGAAGAGACATCCACAAGGGCTGTTTGAGCAGAGGATCAGGTTCCACTGACACCTCTCGACAGTGAAGAGAAATTCTCCAAGAAGGATGCAGAGCATCAGGGGGAACCTTCTTCCTCTGGCTGTGTGGGAGTGTAGAGAACTCTGCAGTGTTAGTGAGGCTTTGTAAATATCACAAAGCCTTGGCATCTGATAAAATTAATGATGAAAACCTAACTACTTGGGCTGGATTTTCTCCTTAGAAAAGATTCTATTTTTTAGTTTAAACCCGTGTTCAGAAATTTACATGGAATTGACGTTTGCTATCCACTGATGAGTTGTGTTGCAAATTAAACAATATTACTGCCAGTTTCTGCTTTTGCAGTTGTTATGTGCTTTTTTTGAATTGCCCTTGCCTTTCTGTGTATTTCTTAATGTTCATAGTAGACTTTCTTTTCTTTTTCAGAAAATTGATATTACTAATAAAGCTGTAACAGAGCTTCTGTCCAAATCCACGGAGTATCTTCAGCCAAATCCAGGTAGGATAAGAACAGTTGGTGCTGGATTTGGAGGAACATTGCTTTATTACTTGGAAATTAATTCTAGGTAGATAAAAGCTAATTAGGTCATCATTGTGAGGTTTCTGTCTGGAGTTCTGCAAAGTTGTTCTAAGCAAGGGGAGAGAGAGCAGGAAGGTGGCTTTGGCTGTGTTTGTATCTATTCTGCGTTTGCTCTCTGCAACATTTCTGATCAGGGAGCTCCCAAGCAGGGCTGTTCGAAGGAATGTGAGTGTTGGTGAATATTTGCCTGCAGAAATGATGCTTTTTCAGTTGGGAATAAAAAGCAGTTTCATCTGACCCATATTGTTGAATGGCATATTTCAGCTTCGGACTGACAACCAAAAAATTACCAGGCTGAGACGAGCTTGGTGACTTGCCTCGTGACTTTGCTTGTGAAATGATTTATTGCTTTAAATAAATTAGTTTTAAAACTGGTTTTATCACCTTTTTTTTTTTTTTTGCCTTTTTCTACGTCCCTGTTAGCATACAGAGCCAAGCTGGGGATGCTGAACACTATGTCAAAGATCAGAGGACAAGTTAAAACCACAGGCTACCCCCAGACAGAGGGACTCCTGGGAGACTGCATGATACGGTATGGCAGAGAGCTGGGCGATGATTCTATGTTTGGTGAGTTTGTGCATCTCCTCTGCCAATATTTCAGCATAAATATGGTTCTTTGCAAAATATTACTCACTGACATAACCTGGGTAGTTGGCCACTGCAGGTAAGAGGGAAGGTTAAGTGCAGGGATCAGGGGATGATTGATACAGATCAGAAAAGATGCTCCTGCACCTTTGTCCACCTCTCTTGAGGGTGGGTTTGATAACACTGTCACTGATGCTGTCTGATCTTCCCTGTTATTAACCATTTTGATTTCCAAGTTGCCAAACCTAAGTAATTTAGGGTGATTCTTAAATGCAGTTTATTTCTTTTAACCTTTATATAAAAAATAGTTATACTCAATTTGAGAAGCAAACTAAGGGAAGAAATTCTCGTAGAAAGAAATAAACAGTAACACTGGAAGATTTTTTTTTTAATAATGACCTATGCAAATACAGTAGGGAGAACAATTTATTTTTTTTCCCCCTGATATCTCTCAGGGAAAAAAACCCCAGAAATGTAATTCAGAACAAAAATTTTCTAGTTCTAGTTTTCTATAGGGATCATTGCATTATTTTCTTTTTTATTCTTCAAGGGGCTGCAGCAGATACAAAGATACCTATTTGAAATGGCTGTTTTAAAAGACAAATTTCCTGCTTTGACATGTCTTGAGATATAAGAGCCTATTCTTTACCACAGGCCTTGCACTACTGGATGCTGGTGAGGGCATGAAGCAAATGGCAGAAGTGAAGGACTCGCTTGATATTAATGTCAAACAAAACTTTATTGATCCTCTACAGTTATTGCAGGACAAAGATTTAAAAGAGATTGGGGTAAGTTTTCCAGGGTAAAGCTTCACTTACCATTAATCAGAGTCAAATCAAACTCTAGTTCCCTGAGATATTTTTCTTGAAAGCAATGAGGTAAATAAATTTTGTTGTAATAGATTTTCTCTCTGGCAAAACAGTGACAAAATCTGCTTAGAATCAATGCCTGGCTGTTTCTCCCTTGTCTGACTTACTCAATTTGCTATTTCGCTTGTGCAGTCAGTACAAGGATACTGAAGAGAATTATATTCTTTATTTTTCTGCTGGTTTATTTTAATGAACATTTTTATTAATGCTCATGAACATGTGAGTGGGCTGTGATTTGCTGCTCGTGATTATCCTATCTTATCATCTCTGTCAGCCTAAAGCTGTTCATAATGGAGAGTGAATATAACTGTTAAAAAAAGGCTTTTCAGGGCAAACACAGAATGATCTGAATAGTGTCATAAAATGTTGAAGTGCCATATGCCACTATAGGAAAAATATAGGACACTAAGGAACACATTTTTAACCTTTAGAGTTAAGTTTTTTCCGTGTTTTTGTTTACAACGTGACAATTCAAAGAAAGCCAGGCAGTCTTTGTCTGAGTCTGTCGATTCCAGTGGATTTGGGTAATAAGCAAGTTAAAACCCTGATGAAATGCAGAAATGAAAGGGTTTTTTTTATTTGTTTACACATAAATGAATGTGGAAAGCATAGCAAAAAGATAGCAATAATGTCTGTAGCTGTCTCCTTTGATGCATAGCTGTTTTCAGTTGTGTTCTTCTCAACTGATGAAAGGAAATTGTTTGATGTTAGCTTTAATGAGCATTTTGTACTGTCAGTTTGAGTCCATTCTGTGAGTCTGTCAGCCCTGTGATTTTTGGCAACAGAAAAGCTTGTGTAGGTGTATCAGATAGAAGTGTCAAGTTGATACCTAACAAGGACAGTGAGAATACAAGATTTGTTGGAGCACTGCATTATGAGGGGAATATAACCTTTTACCTTTTAGTTGTCATATTGCAGATCATTCAAGACATAAAGTTGAATTGCATGTAGAATGTGGTGACACACAAATATTTAGGTTGGATCCTGCTCTCTCATCAGCTCAGAGAACCTGAACCGTTGCACATTTAGTGAAGTCCATGAGGTGGATATCTAAGATTGGCAAATCAAGGTGGCCAGTAGGCCAAGTGCTACCAAAGGGCTCTTTATTTAAAATTCCATTTGTGTACGTGGCCTTGCACTACCTGGTGCTGGCTTGGGTCAAAGATGAGCTGTACGAATCTCTGAGCCTTGTATTTCTTTAACTCTGCATATATTTGCATCCATCACTGATATTTCCTTAAATCACAATGTGTTTGTTTGGGCATGTCCCATTTGGTCCTTCCCATGAATGTTCTGTCTCTTTCAGCACCACTTGAAGAAACTGGAAGGACGCCGCTTGGATTATGATTATAAAAAGAAGCGTTTTGGAAAGATCCCGGATGAAGAAGTTAAACAAGCAGTAGAAAAATTTGAAGAGTCAAAGGAGCTGGCTGAAAGAAGCATGTTCAATTTCTTAGAAAACGATGTAAGTCTGTGCTGCATCTTTGTTTGCTGCAGTACATCCTGGAGGGGCAAATGTGTGGGATTGGTTAAAGCCAGTCTCATCCTTCACAGGAGGTAAGGTCTGAAAGCAGAAACTCTGCCTCTTCCCACTTTTAAATCCCCTATCGGAGAAGAACGTCATGCACAGCAGGGAATTGGAGCACTCAAGAACTCAGGAATTTCTTCTGGAGATGGCCACAGAGGTCTCAAGTAGGACTAGCTGAGAGTAAAATGCAGTTTGGTCAGTGAGAGGATGAAGGTCGGGAAATTGGAATAGTCAAGACCTGCTGCTGAACGTATAAGCAAGGGCATGTACCCTCTGTGCTTTCTGAATTTTTGCTCACTTACAGTCAAAATTTTGCTGCTGCTATGGAGTCTCTGAATGATTTTACCTCTGAAAATCATTACTATTACTCTTTGGCTCTGCAAAGTCCACAGAGTGAGTTTGTGGCTTGGGCTCAGGTATGTGGACTTTGGCTCAGAGTCCAGGTCCATCATGAAATTGTCTAAATAAGGAGCAGCTGTGGCCATTCAGGATAATCCTCTCTCCTGTCCACACACAGAGGAATAGCGGGATGTGCTTTCTCCTGAGTAATCGTGGAGTTGTAGGAGAAGAGAGCTGGACCTCTTTGAGCCTATTCCAAAGCTTTCTCCTCTCCTGTAGATGCAGCATCACAGAAAACACACTTCCAAAGTAAGAAGTGCACTGTCTTCTGTGAGCACACTGCAACAGGGAGGAGCTGTGAAGTGGGAGTATTTAACTGCAAGCAACTTCTCCCTCTATGCACACCCAGTTTGAACCAGCCTGTAGCTCCTGAACTGTTTGTAAGTGGGACACATTTGTTACAGCAGTGTGCAGTGTAAGGCAGTTAAGCCTCTTGCTGTTTTACCAGGGCAAAGTAACGAGGGCAGCAAAAGCTGGAACATGCTCTTATCGACAATTCCAGCACTGTTCCACTGTAGGCTCTGCCAGTTGCCTGGTTGCAGTGGATGCGTGTTTTATAATTCTGCCTTGCATAAGCAGCTGAGAAATGTTTCAGGTACTGTTTATCATTAGTCAGAGCACCAAACTGAGGATAAAACAGTGCAGGGATTCAACTGGTTTAGCTCAGCCACTAGAAAACAGATGAGTTATGCATTCTAGTATAACCAATTCTGCCTTTGGGAAGGGGTGAACTGAATATCCCCCTGAAGTTTTTTCCATACCCATTTCCTATTGTTTCTGTTTAAAGAAAACTCTGTGCTCTTTCCCTTCCATTTTCATGCTGACCCAGTCTCTGTCCTCCCGAAACTTCTCATTACAGTCTTGTTGTCTAACCCCAAATGGTCTCACTGTGTTTGCAGAGATCTGAACTGGAATCGCTTCCTCCTGATCCTTTCCAGTTCCCCAAGTGTCTCCCTCTCTTGGTCTCCTTGCCCTGAAGTGTGTTCTCTGAGCTCTGGTTCCCAGCCATCTTGCCAGGTGCCTTTCCCAGGCTCAGTCCTGATCCCCATCTTTCCCAGGTTTTTGCACAGCCAGTTCCAGACCTCCCACATCGACGCTGTTGCATGCACTTCTTATCAGATCCATCTTCCTGCCATTCCCACACAGCCAGTCCCAGGTTCATCTTCCTAAGCAGCTTTTAGGCCCTCAAGTTTCTCTGGCTCTTTCCCAGTCTCTCGTTCTCTCTCTCTTCTCCTAATCCACAACTCCATATTTCTCCTGGCTCTCAGTTGGCTTGTTTGGACAGTCCTTTATCCATTTTCTCTGACCACCAATCCAAACCCCAGGCACACTGTGTGTTGTCCTCAGCTGTTTATATTACTCTCTTCTGACTGTGATGGAATTGTATCAGCTGTTGGTTTGGTTCTGTGCGTTTCATTTCTCTGTGCTATGTGACAGTGTTTGGCTCTCTTGGAGTCCTGGCAGAATTTTTAATGATCTTTTTAACTGAGTAAAAGCAGACAAAGTATAACACAAAATTGCCATGGGTCCATAAAACATTTGTAGAAAGTTTACTCAGATATTTTCTTATGATCCAATGTCTGAAGACATCCTGATGGAATGGAAAGATGTCAGACTTCTTGCAGTCTGTCTTCTTAACGTTGTCTTGAAGAAGACAAATATCTGTTACTGCTCCATACCCCATACAGCTTGAACTTTTCAGCTTGTGTTAGAGGAATGAGATTAGTTGTTACCTCGTGAATAAAAATATTTTGGTTTTTTCCATCTCCTTCACATTCTCCCTTTCCTCATCATTCATATTTTTGAGTGATTGGCTAATACATTTTAAATCCAAGCAGATAAATCATGTTTCATTTATCAGTTTATAAATGCTGCCATCTAGTGAGGTAAGTCCAGATCATTTCAGAGCTGCAATTTGTAAACACTGATAATAAACACTAATGGGTCTGAGTCATAAGAGCTGTCACAGTGTAATATCTTCCAGCATTGATCAGAAAAGCTCCACTTTCACCTGCTAAGGGGTCATGTCCTATTACATATTTTGGGCTTGGGTGTTGACAGACAGCTGGCTTGGAAGTTGAAAGCAGAAGGGATTTGCACGTTGTGAAAGGAAATGACTCAAGGACCCTGCCCTGAGTTAGTGAACTAGAAGTTACACCTCAGTTTTGTTCAGTTTCCAACTGGCAGTTTCTTTGATAGAATCACATGTGCTCTTTTCCAATAACCTCCACAAGGTACTGTGGTCTTTTGAGATACCAGGTCTGTTTTAAATGATCTGTTTGTTTATCCTTCAGCTGAACGTACTGCACTGCCCTTACAACTATTTTCCTCTCTGTCTTTCAGGTAGAACAAGTCAGCCAGTTGGCTGTGTTTGTAGAAGCAGCACTAGATTACCATAAACAATCCACAGAAATTTTGGAGGATCTGCAGAGCAAGCTGCAAAACCGGTAAGACTGAACCCCTCAGAAAATCCTGAACCTCTTTTGCAGCCGAGGTTCACAACGTTGGAAAGGCACTGGAGCAAGAAATCTTGTAGCACCACCTCCCAGATGCACGTTTGCTGTGCTTTGTGCCAGACTGAGCTCCGTGGCTTTAAACCCCTGCCACCTGGCAGCTTCTTGCTGTGCTGAGAGACTTTAATGTAACACAGGATCTGCCCGGGGAGCTCCGAGTGTGTGCAGAGTCTCTCTCATCTGTGGAGGTTAATGAGGACAGCCTCCCTTTGTTTGGAGGTTTATTCCAACTTGCATGCTTTGAGTTGTGTTTTGGAGGCTTTGCTTGGAAGGTGGCCTGATTTTATTGAGATGAAGGGGTATAACAAAATTCTGCAGCACAGTCAGGACCTAGCCAGCTGGCCAGGAACAGAGCTGTGCTGTAACACATGTATGAAAGGCCCAGGTACTTCGTGTCATCCTAAGAGAAGGGAGAAATGCTGCTGTCATTAATGTGTCACTCAGAGAACCAGACCTGAGTGTCACTGTGATGGAGGCAGAGTCAAGAAAACTGCTTGGGGCTTTCAGCTCAGGGTGGCCGTGGGGGCACGAGGGCAGCTGTGTCTGCAGACACCCGGTGCCATCCTGGCTGGAGGGGCCAGGGCGACAAGGAGCTCTCAGCTGGGGCACACACAGCAAGAGGTACTAGAGAGTTTTGCTGGCTAAATGGTTGTTTCCCATTTTCCCTGATGAAAAGGCCCTGGGCCTCTGTCCTGGATGTGTTTCTCCGTGTGTCATTTGCAGCTGAGCTTCCCAGAGAGCTCATTCCTGCAGCTTTTGCTGAACTCAGTGGCAGCTGTGGGTGCTCATCACTTCTCAAACTCAGGCTGTTAAGCTTTATGCCTCTGTCAGCAGGACCAAAGTATTAAATAAATTAGGGACTTGTTGAAATTCAAGTATTGCACGAGAATTGAGCAGCTTTAGTTTTAAAACTGGTTTTATCACCTTTAAAAAAAACCCCAAAACAAACCGACCGACCAGAAAAACCAATGCCGGAAAACCAAACCCAAACCAACCAACCAATGCCAGAAAACCAAAACACAAACCAACCAAAAGAAACCTAAAACCAAAACCAGCAGAAGATTTTCTTACTCCGCTTTTCAAACAGCAAAGCACTTAACCTGAGGTTAAGTTCTGTAAGTATTTCTTCCTTCTTTCTCCCTAAGTAAATCTCTTGCTGCTCTTCCCTGTGTTACAGAATAAATGTAGCATCTAGTCGGCCTAAGCGTGAATTTAAGCCAAAGCCTGTAATAACTACAACTCTGGAAATTGGTGATAATCAGCAGCACAATGGGATTGCCTATAGTTCTTCCATAAAATCATCAGGTAAGGCTGTCATCCACGTGTCTCTGGATGTTTTGCCAGATTGTTGCTTGAGGTATTTATTCCTTGTGCCATGAGAACAGCGGGTCCCTCAGTATCTGTGCATCTGACTCCAGATTGTTTCCCAGATTTCAAAACAGAATTGTGAAGCAGGATTCCTCTCAACAGATTCTCAACCATCTGAAGTTTAGGTGTGGCATTCTCCTTGGTCTTTTAGGTCTCTGAATTGCCACCGAGGGTGGGAGGAGAGCGAGGGAGAGGCACTTGCAGAAAACAGTTCACTTCTCACAAAGACAGATGCCTGCAGTGGGTGTGTTTGATCACTGTCTGGAGTATCTCCAGGTGCTAATTTTTCTCCACAATCTGAGAGCATAAACGATCTGTACAGGATCTCAAATATTAGCTATGTAAAATTCAGAGAGATGACTCCCACCCTTACTGATTTTAACATCTTTTAACTTTACTGTCCCCTAAATTATGCACCAAAGTGTGTGCATTTAATGAACTGAAGTACTTAGGTACCTGTTGGTGTGGGCTTAGGACCCTTTCCTTTGATTAGGCCCTGATTTCACAAAAAAAAAAAGGTCAACTCTTGTATGATGAGATGAGCCCAGTTAAAAAAACAAACCAATAAAACCCCCAAACAAAACCCAAATGACAATGTGCAAAGAAAAGAGAATGAAAAAGCCTGAGATTTTTCCATAAACGTTATTTGGAAGGAAAATAGAGGAGAAGTAGTGAGCCAAAGGTTCCCTTCTGTACTTGGCATGGTATCTAGGATCTTTTCCTGAAGGTTTGTTGGTTTTTGGTTTTTTTCTCCCTAACTCTCCAATTTCTTCTTCCCTCCAGTCTTGTTTCTTTTTAAAGGTTGTTGGGAGAGAAATGAGAGAACTAAAAGTGAAAGAATAAAGCTTGGAGCTGTAACTTCATGCTCCTTCTAATGTCTCTTTAATTTTCTTGCCCTGTGCTACAAGAGGAAGCTGTTATACAATCCATACTGAGGGGGCTTTGCAGCAGTTTGGCAGCACAAATCCACCCAGCGAGATCTGATTCCTTGATTTGTTTGGAACTCCTCAAGCTGCCTGAGTGCTGAGATGAGTTTTTGTGTTGCTGTCAAATGCGGGATGGAGGGAGACAGCCCCCTCTGCACATTCAGGTCACACCAGTGCTTCCTAAGACTTGTGACACAAGGGCACATTTCATCCAAAGCCCTGGAGATGTTTGCAGTGATCAGTAACTTCCTTGGGATTTTCACAGCACATCTGGATGAAAGTGGCAAAAACATAGCAACTTTATTAAAACTTACCATAAAATTTCTTGGCCCTATCAGCTACTTATCAAGTTATATAGGCTTTTTTTTTCCCTGTTTTGCATGTGCAGTGGAGAAAGGAGATTCAGATTCAGCATTTGTATATAAACTAGTGTGTCAAACCACAATACAGTGGTTTGTCATTGCCATCCAGCAGTTGTTCCAGGATGTCCTTTAAGGATAATCAATCCTGCCTTTGGGAGAAAGACAGATGATGACTTCTCAAGGTTGCTTCCAGCCCACTTAGTTAAAGAAAAATCTCAGTTTTAATGAGCTGAAAGTCAGTGAAAACTGAAAAATAAATGACCACTGATCACTGAGATAGGGAAGGAGTGAGGCTCTTCCAGTGACTGACTCCATTCATGGACTGTCACACCAACTGTGTGCGTGTCACTGAATGAGGGGTTGTCACTGCTTCACTCTCTTAGTGCTGTTAGAATGGAAAAGAAATAAAACCACCATAGAAGAGATGAAAAGGAGAAACAGGATATATGTAATAATTGTTGCCAAACTTAAGTGTTGCTAATAACATTAGAAGGACCGTGTATCCTCTTTTTTCCCTCTTGAAGAAGCTGTGGATGCTGTGCTTACCTCCCCAGCAGGTACAAATCATCACTGAAATCACTGTTCATTCTCTTTTGTTTTCCTATTCCTACTCAAACATTGTCCATATGGATTTCTGTGAACTGCAGTGGGCTCAATATGCCCTGCTCATAAATGAGAAAACCTTTCTGTCCATTTTTAAAATTGCAATCATGAAACAGATTAGATTTTTTTTTTTATGGTCTGTGATTTAGAAATGAGAACCAGGCCGTTCTAAGCAAAACTGTTAAATGTCTTAAAGTCTCCATGAGATGGGGAGACAGCATTATAATCACCTTGGTTTTGTTTAGAGAACTGACCTCCCCATCCTGCACAAAAAAGTAGTTCCATGCTTCATTTTCCCTGCTTCCATATTGACCCTATCAAAATACAGATCTTTAATTTCTCCGATACTGTCCCTCAGGGTAAGTAGTGTCTTGGTATTCAGCAAACCCATGGAGATCTGCAGGACAGTTCAAAGCAAGAGGTGGCACATTCAGCATAACTGCCATGGTACAGTTCTGGGCATGGAAATGACTTTTCCCGTGTTTCACAGTAGTTTTTCCAAGTTAAATATCAGCTTCTTGGAGCAGAAATAGTATTTTCCTTTGTATGGTCTCTAACATGTGAGGATTATTTACTGCTTATGACTTGCACACATTTGCAGGGCTAGATTCACATAAACCTAATTTTTATGTTGTTGTGAGTTATTTGGCTGCTTTGAGTAAATGCAGAGAAAAAAAATCTCCAGTTCTAATTCATTGTTATCTTCATAAATGAGCTGCAGCTGTGAGCATCATCTGGCTCATTTTAGAACTCTTTAATTGCTGTATTACATCATGCCTTTCACTCTGTTTGTTTGTCAGGTTTGACTGTGATATGAAATATATGGATCTGGTTGCCACATGCTGGAATTTAACATAAGCATCCGAGTGTTTACTCACTTCAACTATGAGGGAGACTGGGATTAATTATCTTAGCAAGCTTCCAGTTTGTGATTATTAAAGTACAGTCTTGCTACCTGATGTATACAGCATGGTATAGAAGAGTAGATGCAGGTACAGGCCATAACTCCCTCCCTTTGGGGAAAACAAACAAAAAACCCCAAACCATCGTTGGATGGCATTCTGGTTCCATCTTGTAGCACTCCAGGAATCACAGACAGCTTCTTGCTTACCCTCATTTTGTGCTATCCAGATCTAAGTGGTCTGGAAATTAATGACAGTTCGTTTTTGACTGTGACAGGGAAGTAAACTAGAGAAATAAAGGAGGTGCATATGGAGTCGCAAATTAACATAAATCCTGTTTGCAGAAATAGAAGAGTGCAATTTATTCAGCTGAAACCTCTGCAACATATGTGCAACTATTTAACAGACAGCAAAAGGCTGGAGTGGTGCCAGGAGTTGTGTGATGTTAAGCAGTGTGTGTTGCAGACTGTCAGGCAGTGCTGCCCCCTTACCTTTGTCAGGGAAGCTTTGTCTCATTGGATTATACAGTAGCAGCAGCTGCCTGACTCTAATGAAGACTTTGACTGATCCTCCAGCCTGGAGAGAAACCGCTTGTGCTGGCTGTGACCATTATTTAGAAACCTTTCCAGGCTGCCAGACGATTCTTTGCAGTTCTTTGGAGCTTAAAATGAACCAAATGTGATCCATCTCCTATCAGGTACCTCACTGTCAGAAATTAACTGGCTTGCAGTAACAAATTAGCCCCATCGCAGCAGCTGGTGAAGGCGAGGAACTCTGTCAATTATCCCGATCGCCGCCTTCTGCCGCTGACAGTTCCAGAGAGCTGGTACCACTTCTACCTTGGCAAAGGCTGAAAATAACTCAGCTATGTATAAACACAATCAGTCCATTTTTGGTTTTAAACCTGACCAGTCCATTTTTGCAGGAAACTGGCTCATCGTCTCTTTTTCTGCTTGGAGTGTTTCAGCAAATAAATGACAACCAAGGTTTCACCTGTAGCAGGGTGTTAGAGTAGCTCTGATTTAGGTGGTTCTTGTAAGACTCTGTCACTACCCTGAGCCTTCCACAGGGAGAGGATGAGTCTGGCATTGTGACAGTGCTGCTCCAGGGAGCTTTGCCGAGTCTCTTGTTGGCACTTCTCTTCCGTTGTTATAAATAAAAGCTCTCTTCTCTTTCTATCAAGGGTAAAATATACCCACAAAAGAGAAAAGCAATTCCTGCTTTCCAGTTTTGACACCAGATGTTGCCCCCAGTTGTATTATTGTCAATTTAAAAGATGCTTTCACCTGACTGTTCTCGCTGAGTGGGCACCACTAGTTGTTAGCTGGTTTCCTTAAGAGATTTCTCCTAATTCCTTGATCTAGAAAATGCCCGAACTGTTACTTTTTAATGGTTTCCTATGCATTACCACGATTAACAGATTAAAATGCATTTTTGCCATTTTAGCTATTATATCTGTGTTGCATTACCAGTTCTGTGCAGGTTTACCCAGTAAAAAATGACAGCTGGGAGAGTCAAGACTGGAATATTTTGAGTATTGCTGCAATGTTCCCAATAAGACAACCTGAGTAATTTAAGTTCTAGTGTTCTGGAGGTGTCGTGCTGCAAGGTGTGGTACTCCTCTTTACAAGGCAGCAGCATTAAGTTTTTTTCCTATTCTTCATTTATAAATGTATTTCGAATTACCAGACTTTTACTTGGATACATTACATATGTTTTTAAAAAATCTGTTATGGCTGAACTGCAGTTGAACCATGGCCTAGTCCTTGACCACAGAGCTGAGCTTTACAATTTGAATATAAATTATTCTAATAAAATGTATTCTAATTATTCATAAATATGAATGCGTTACATATATACTGGTACCACAAATCCAAGTTAATTAACACTCCTCCATGAGAATAGCTTTAAAAAAGGTGATGGCATTTACAAGGTTAACTTTCTTTTTTTTTAATGTTTAAGAGTGATTTGGAATTAAGATCTTTATAGCAGGACAAACAATGCAAATAACAAGAACAGCCAGAGACTGAATCAGAAAACTGTTTCCATCCCTAAAATAATTTGACAGGTGCCTTTGTTCCCACCATAGCCTTTGCCTTAGTTCAGATGGAGGATGTGTGAAACAAAGGAGTGGAGCACACGAGCTCAGGGAGCAGTAACCCAGAACTGTCACTGCTCAGGTGAGGGGGGAAGCCTTAGCACAGGAGTGACTGGAAACCTGGCTCCTGCCAAGGCACGTGTGCTGTGAAAATCCAGGTGCAGGGCTGTGTTTGTAGGACAGAGCAGGAGCCCCTGCCCTCTGGTAGGGGTTCCCACAGGATCAGCGGGCTGCGGTGCCATTTGTGTAAAGGATTCCTTGTCATTTCCCCTGTTGACTCTTCTACTTCCTCAGCTCCTGCCCTTCCAATTCCTCTGGCAGCTGCTCCAGAGAGAGCACATGGGTTTTGACAACTGATTACTCAAACCTTCAGTGTGAGATAAACATCCTTTTGAAAGGGAAGGCAGCTAGGAATGGAAGAGGAGTAGCATCTGAACTTAAGAGACAAACAGAACTATGTTTTAAACTTACTATCACTACTCTTGTATTTTATATGTAGGAGCACCAGATGTTAACGAATAAAAGCAATGGCAAAGCTGTTGCTGTTGACACGACAGCAGGGCTACGTTTTGGACCCCTTGTTTTGTGCTTGGTGGCTGGTGGGATGCTGTGAAGCTCAATTAATGTGGTTGTTTTTTCTGTCACTGGGGCAGGTTCTTCAGTGCACATGGATCAGCCTTGCTGCCAAGCTCTCTATGACTTTGAGCCAGAAAATGAAGGCGAGCTTGGGTTTAAGGAAGGGGACGTCATAACTTTGACCAATCAGATTGATGAGAATTGGTATGAGGGGATGTTAAATGGCGAGTCTGGCTTCTTCCCCATTAATTATGTTGAAGTGATAGTTCCCTTGCCTCAGTGATTGTGTTATTCGAGCTGTGAACATGATTTCATGACTGAAATGGATTCACAAATGTTCTGTCAGTGTGGCATTCTGTGAAAGCCTTGCTATTTGACTGACTTACTGACTTTTGTATGCGTCTTTTTAAAATGTATTTATTTTATATTCAAAAAAATTTCACCTTCCCTGATTTGTCAACCTGCAAAAAAACCCATACCCAGTTTTTTTGCTTTGTGCCTTGAAGATCACTGTATGAAGTGTTTACTGGTAGCTCACTGTTGCTCCAAAAATGCATTTCCTTGCTATTATTGTATGTGGGTTTTTTTTATCTTTGGCTGCAATGATTTTACTATTGAAAACCATTTTTAAAAATACTGTTAGTGAAGCTAACTGTAACCAGTTCCTAAGTTACTGATGTCATTGAGCTCTTTTCATCTATCACACTGTAATTTATTGTGAAGTTAATACATCTTTTGCATTGTATGTTGACAAAAGGCAAAGTGGTTGTTGTCAATATTAAGATGATGTTGTACTAAGTACAAGTTCTCAGCATTGAAAATTCCTATAATTTACTGACCAAACTGAATAAATATTTCTGTGGGAAAGGAACAGTGGTTGCTGCATCTGTACTTATGGTTCTGGCACTTGTTTGAGCTGGACTCCACTTTTGCTGAATAGATCGGCTTTCAGTGACAAAAACAGTGCTACATTAAAAAAAAAAAGCATGAATAAAGAAAGTACTAGGTGTCATAAAACTCTGCACTGCAATTTTAACAATCTTGCTATTTCTCTATTGATTGTTTAGCATTTATGTCTGTTAACACTTTTTTCTAGCAGAAGGAAAGGAGACATATTCCTTGGAACTAAGTGCAAACTGCTCCTAGTTCCATAGGGTTTGTATAGAACTCCTGGGAGAGAAATGGGTGAGTAGCACTAGTGCCTACTACAACCAAATGAAAAGTCAATACACTTCTATTTTTTATATTTATGGAAAGGAGGAAAAAGAGAAGTCTTTTGAACCACTCAAGAGAAATCATTGAACAGATAGACCTTTATTATTTAATCTGCAAATATTTAAATCCAAGACTGCTTTTATATACATGAAAAATATCTTTAATAGTTAAAAAAGTTTAAGAAACCAAGATAAATACAGCAAAGTTAGAGCAGCAGCTATTTCTATTGTTTGAGATGGAACAAGAATTTGGATCTGCTAAAATCCAAGTCTTAAACCAGCATGTACTCTTGATGTCTCAAAATTAGAACTTTTAAATAATAGAGGAGTTTAAGCTAGCATAAGGAAAGCCTCGCCTTAACACCTGCATCCTAACACAAAGCAGGTCTCCAATTTGGAACTGAACACTTTGGCAAGGCAAAAGACAATCCAAACACTATTCCAGCATTGAGAGAAACCTGCAGGCTCAGCTGCTGCACTCCCCTCCTGCTCCTAGGTGGAAGTTCACTTCATGTGGCTCAAAGCCCTTCCTTTCCCCCAGGGGCAGCAGGGGAGCAGGGTGGTGGAGAGACAGTGACTGCAGTGCCCCCGAGGCTGCCTGTCCCCTCCTGAGGTACAGGACAGAGCTGTGGAGGGACAGGGACTTGCACACTGGCCCATAAACAGGATTCCCCCAGCTGTCCTGTTAGACATACACACAGCTGCAGCCTGCTTGGAGATTTAGCACATAAGGGCTCCAAGAGCAGCAGTTTTGATGCATTTTTCCCTACAGTTGGTGTTTTCTAGTTTTGATTTTTGACTTAGCATATTTTTCGCTCTAGCTCCTTAGAAAGCTGTTGGGACCATTCAAACAGGGCCAGCAGCCCTGGTCACAGTACCTGCTCTGTCAGAATGAGATGCTTTTTCACATTTACAGGATACATTTGTCCAAGTTAAGGCTGGCACAGCTCTGCTGTGATACAGTGTATCTAGGAATATACAATACTGAAATAGGGATTTCCAGGTGCTAGACTATAGAAACGGTACATTTAAGAACAGGCAGGAATATTTTTTACAACTTGCTTTTAATTCCAAAGTGTTTCACTCTAGGAAATGATCTAGGACCAGTTTCATGTATTTCTGCATCAAGATCTGAGCAGGAAACATTTCAGACACTCATCACTCTTCAGGATAATCATTTACTTCAGACTTGCTCAAGGTGCAAGGGTGTGATCGGTCCCATGTTTCCCACTCAGGCTTGAAAGAGAAATTACCTTTGGAGGAACAGCATATCAGAATATTGAGAAAGCTGAGGCAGCCTCAGGCTCATTGTCAAGTATTTAACATCCTTCTAGGGCACATGTTTAGAAGCTTTTTAAACTCTGTACCCTCCTCTGTTTCAGCAGGTCACGGAAACCAGATCCTTGTGTAGAAGTAAAAACAAAAATAACTTCACATGGAGCTTGTATTCTACTGCTCTTTGTATCAGTGAACCCAAGGCCAGGGTCCAGTATCAGAAGGTAGGAAATTCCACCGTGTTATGGACAATGCTTCTCACAAAGACACCAGATGGGATATGTGAATTCCAAGTTCCAGATATTACAGAAGAGATCAACACATCAGGTCTGTGTCACCTGGGACTGAGAGGTGTTTTCAGATGATTGTCCACATCACATGACAGAACAGCTGGGATCTTCATTTTGCTGCAGAGCGAAAACATGAAAACATTAGGCTAATTAGCACGTGTACAAACTTAATATTTCTTGCTGGTTACCTACTTGATCCTCATACAGGCAGGTAGGGTTTTTAGCACTTTGTAGATTTAGTTATTTATTAATAAAGCAAAGCAGATTTTCAAGAGGCAGTACATGAACAGTACTAGACAAGTCTTTAAGTCCATGCAATACATGAGCCTGTGCCTTCCTTAATGAAAGGCCATCAAACTACCCATCACTCCCTCAGTTCCCAAGCATCAGAACCCTAAGTGGCATGCAGATACATGCTGCCCTCATTGGGATGGTAAAAGCAGAGGCAAAAAAGCATGGAAACCCTGCCTTCCTTTAAAGCCCAGCATGCATTCTTTCCATTATTGTACTGCATGCAACAAGTTGTTTACTAAGCAGCCATTTCAGTACTACCAATGCAGCAGAAGCATATAGGTACTAATGTCAAAAGTTTGACAGGAATTCAGCAAACAGGAATGACATTAAAATCTGATTGGAAGTATTAGAATTGATTCTTACCATAAATGGCACACAACTGTATTGTAAAGTTGCTGATAAAATAGATTAGAAGTGTAAGGAAAAAAGTTACTTTTGCTTTCCGTCATTGATTCCCAAACAAGTCATATTAGTGAACTCAAAAAACCTGCCTTTTAAAATAAAAAGAAGCCACCCTTGGGGAGAGGCCCTACTCTGAATATGAAAAGAAGCTTGTATCACTAAGAGCCCAAAGGGCAGAACAGCATTATAGACCTTCTCAATAGCCTCTTTAACGGGGTCTCACCATCCTTCAGCAAGACTGAAAATATTACAAGAATGTGCATGCAAGTCAGGAGACTGATAAACATCCTTTAAGCCACATGGTATTATAGTAACAGATATTTACCCACATTTTCTGTTTGAAAGGAGAAAAAAATAAAATAAAAAACCAGCAGGCAGTAACTTGCCTGTTTAGGTATATTTTTTTCAGAAAGACAGTACTAAGGTACTTTTAAGTTAGTTTTCAGACAGATACATTATGAAAATATATAGGAAATGGTAGTGGGGGCTTTAACCTAGTGCAGTAAGATGCAACTCCTCCTTGTAACTGTGTAGGATCAGATTTAGGAAGAGCTGTGGTGGCTTAATGTGTCAGCAGGAAGTAGAGAGTTTTTAGCCAGGCATCTCCTTGCTCTCAGGCTTTGGAGTTTGTACCATAGTGCTGTTTCAGGTCAAGACACAAACCAACTTGAGTCAAGTACAGTCTATAATTGTTTGGTTATGACCCACTTAAAACCTCGTATTAGTTGGTTTAGACTATTTCAGCAATTAAAGATAGCTAATAATGTATCGAAGTACAGTAGGAGCATCCAAAATGCATCAGTTCAGACTTACATTATGGTCAGTCAAAAGCCATTTGAAAGGGCTGGAGAGTCTTGCACAGGATGCAAGTTTGTAGCCAAAAGTTTGTAAGTATATTGACCTTAAGCTCACACTGAAGTAATCTTAAAAGCAAGCCAAGGACACTGGAGTGTCCAGTAAGTCACTTCATCCCACAGAATAGTTAGTGTTTGCATTCTGTTCTTGGGATAACAGCTTTTAAGTTAATTCACAGTCAGATATTTAGGTGAGACGGACATTAAAGGTTGTGACTTTCAGCGTGTCAGTAATAAGATATCAAATAATTAATGCTAATGTTTGATCATCCTCAACCAGAGAAAAAGCAAAACTTCAGTTGCATTTCTGATGCGAAGCCATGCAAGCTACATCCTACAGGGGACAAGAGACTGCAGCACTACTGATGAAGCAAGTTTTCTATGAGGTGACAAGCACGAATCTCACCATCTCACCTGCTTAAGGGTGCTCACAGGAACCACTATCATGAAACCAAACAACATTTCTTTTTTCTTCTTCTTTTGGTCTGACATCAAGAAAAACATTAAGAGTTGCGGGATATGAATAGTACTTGAAGAAGTATTTTCATTTAGTAAGGAAAAGAAATGGCCATTGAATGACTCTGCTGATAGCATGTATTTAAACTTCAGGCAGCTTACCTGAGGTGCAAACTCCGCTTCACTTCCAGTTATTTCTTCATAATCATCATCTTGCTCACTTTCTTCTCCTCTGGGTACAAGCATTATCTTCCTCTCTGCGAGTTCCTAGAATACAATTTATATTGCCACCAAGACCCCTCAGGAATTAAGCACAAACAAGTTTAGCATTAGGACAGTAGAAGCTTTTTATTATTTCACTTACCTCACCATCATCTGTGATGAGCGTAACACCAATGTTATCCCCAGTTCCCCAAGACTTCTGAGACTTCCAGACCAGATCACTAGGACCTGGGCTTACACCAGCAGCTGCACCCCAGATCTGCAACAGAGTTACAGTGAGCTTCTGAAGAATCTTTTCCTGTAGTTAGATTACAATTCAGTCTAATATATATAATTATTAAGTATTTTAATAGCAAAGACACCCAGTAGGAGAAACGGAACCACTTTAATCCTTGGCAAGTTAGTTCTTTTCAGGACTACCAAGAAAGGTGGTAAAGTTTTTCTAGCTGAAGACTGTAAAACAGTGCAGAAAAGGCTGTTAACAGCTTCTACCCAAGGCAGAGGTAGCCCTGCTTGGCCATACAGAGCATTTGAGTCACAGAGCCAGGCCATAGTCACAGATGTGCTCAGGGCAGCAGTTTGTGTGGGCAAGAGCCTCTCGCCTGGGGTCACTCACAGATCTGCTGAACAAGCTCCTCCACAGTTTGGAGTAGCAGGTGTAGAGTTCAGCTCTTTGATCACCATCTACATGTACTTACAGTATGATTTTAGAGCTAATATTTAGCTTAGTACTACAAATCATGAGCTCAGCAATGCTGACCTGGGGTAGGCTAAAGATTTCAGCAAGAGTCTCTGCACAACTTTTATCAAGCCACAGGAGTATGAGAAACCCTAAGAAAAAACTAGAATACAATGATTCTGCTAGAGCACACTCCTGTCTGGGATGACCCAATTTCAGTCCAAGCTTTAAAGAAAATTTCATTTCAGATCAAGCTGCTGCAAGGATTTTTCCCATATCCATCTCCACATGAAATAAGAACTTTACTACTTTAGACACTTGCAGGATCTGCCTAGATATTTTCCATACTACAGGAATCTTTACTGACATGTAAGAACAGAGCTCTGAGGAAGTTTAACAAACCCAATACCTACTGTAACTACTTGGCCTGCCTGAAGAGTGAACCGTGAAGGAAACTTGTAAGTAACATCTGCCACGCTTCCAATGCGTCGTCTCAACACCCAGCCCTGCAGAGGTTGATCCTGTGGGACAAGAAGTTTCTCTCAGCATTACAGACCAACACCATAGAATTCAAACACAAGGTTCTTTCCAGACTCATGGGCCAGTTTTAATCCCCCTCTTGTAGCATACAAGTATCTGACAATTTTGAGGAAGCAGCCACACTTCCACTAAAGCCTCCTGATGTTTTCTCCTTATACTTCAGGATTAATCTTAGTCAAGTTAAGCCACACCTATTCTTACCTTCCATTAAAGGGGGGGGGTCATGATGCTCTTTACCAGGGAGATTCTGATAAATTAAGTTTGCCATGGCCACCTACCAACTATATATATATATACACACACAAATAAAAAACACCTTAAAACTTCACAGGTCACTGTGTATTTCAGGCTGAAATTACTGAACTACGAGCCACATGTTTCGAAGTCCTGATGATGAATTCTTATAGTTCTGGATTTGCAAACTAAACTAGTCAAAGAATTAGCTAAGAATTGGCCAGATAAACTCTCTGCATGGATTAGATATCACCAACTCTATTCAGCCTTTTAGCTGTTTTAAGTATTTTTGACTAATACGAAGCCACCTTTATCCAATTTACTAAAGCACCCTCTTTAGTTCATCAAGGGTAGGTAGTGCTTCTGATAGTGCTAGCCTGAATCTGCTGACAAACAGCTGAAGGTGTTAGATTTCTGCACAATAGAACCCCCTGCACCTCCACCCAAAGGCACCTCCCAGACAGCCCTGGGAACAGAACACCTGCAGTACCAAAAGGTCAGTCTCTAATCTGTCACTAAGCTAAAGTCATCCCCAAGCAGTCACACACTGCAATGCAGACTTGAAAATGAAAGTACCTCATCAGAGTGGTTTTTAAGCCTGACAAACTTCCCATCTGCATCGATCTCTTCAATAGATATATTTCCAGTAGCTGAAACATGCTGAATAGTCTTAAATGCAGCGCTGTGCTCCCTCTTTTTGGTTTCTTTGATTTTCCTTTTCTTCCCATGCAGGAACCGTCGCCCCTGACTCGCTGCTTGAGTTGCCATGCTGTGTGAAGATGGACTGGGAGACAGCTTTAGCCTAGAAAAGAGTCAGATAACATTCACCTGAATATTGGATGTGCTTTGTTTCTTCTCCTGCCTACCCTCCCACTATATCCAAGCTTTCCATGGGGTCTTGAATACAAAATTTTACTTGTATTGGCAAGAATAGCTAAGGGGCTTGTTAAGTTTGGAAGACAGCCCCAGAGTTCAGAGCAAGCTTATATTGATAAGAGAAGATTGACAACTGCACTAAGTATTCATTTAAAGTATCAGCAGACGCACTCTTCAGTGGAAGTCATTTTAAGTTTTTGACCCTTCTTAGCATGTACTGAGAGTTCATGTTCTCACCACGCATGCAAGATACCATGTTTGTCAAGACAGGAGTAGATCCCAGTTCCCAGCTTCATTCATGGAACTTGAGTGCTCTTTGATATATCTCTTAAGATGTAGCACAAAACTTTGAGAGAGCTGAGGAATATTTAATGGACCTTTGAATTTTATCAGCTCAGTTTATGAAGTTACTTCATCTTGCTGTACCATGTGGTAGATGTGGGATATAAATACCATTTACAGAAGATTATGCTTCAGTAAATGAATTACTGTACTAATGACATGCTTATTGTTTGTTTCTTGTCTCCTCCACATTGTGAAGGACAAACAGCGTAGAGGTGTTGGATGAAGCAAGTTCACATAATGAAGATCTTGTCATGGCCTACCTCTGTTCCTCGCCCTCCAGCATCTTTCTGTACGCATTTATTTCCAAATCTAGAGCCAGTTTCACGTCTAAGAGATGCTCATACTCTTCCAGCTGTGCTTGTGCCTGCTTCTGAGCTTGTACCATTTCTTCCTCCTTCTCGGCCATACGCCTTCGATGGAGATCACGATCATAATCCAGCAAGTTCTGTAGCTCCTTTATTCTGCTCTCCAAAGCAACATTCTAAGAGGATAGGGAAAAAAAAAATAAATCAAACCATAAGTGAAGATTAGAGAGAAGAGGCCAATATTTTGAATTGAGAGTAAATTAAAATAAGGTTATACAAATAAAGACAGCACCTGGGTTTGATATTGATTAACTTGAGATACCAGAGTATCGACTCTCTTCTGTGTCTCCATCAGCTCCTCCCGAGCAGCATTGGCAAACTCACTATTTCTTGCTGCAGTTAGCTGGGCATTCTCCATCTGTGGATAAGTCACTGTTAGTTATGAGTTGCATATTACCATGTATTATAAAGAAGGAAGGAAAACAAATCATTTTCACCTGTTACACCTGGAAATAGTTATGTTTTACTGAAGTGTGCAGATACCAGTCAAGTCCAGGTCAGAAAGTTCTGTGTTGCTTTCCAGGCGGGTTTACACAAGTTTGACGTTTATGTCAGAAAAAGTCAGCAATAATCAGGTTGTGAAAATTGCTGGATTAGGATATTTCAGTCAGTGATGTATGAGGTCACTGTATAGACATTAACTAAATTGATTCTCCAGAAGACCAATGGAGAATATGTTTAGAAGCTGCTTGTCAAAGCACGGGGCTGCAGGATATTGGGTGTACAAATCAAACTATTATCACTCTTCCCCAAAAGGTCTATTATTAAAGAGTTCCTGCATCATTACAAGCAGCATTAAATTGCTCTAAAATTAGCTCAGTCTTGAGATGTCCCAAGAAAGGATGAAGTGCTCCTACAAGAGACTCTTACAGACTTTTCAGTGGAAACAGAAACACAAGCATCCAAAGGAATTCCCTGAGTTGGCATGCAAGTTGGTGTGTAGGAAAAGTGAGGTTTTATTCAAGACTGAAATTGCTTAATACAAACATAACACACCTTGGTCCTGAATCTGTCAGAAGTCTGAAATATAATCAGCTTTTCCTAATCACTCCCTATATTTGTGCCTGAACCAGTTTTGTTTGGGATCAAATGGTTGCAGAAATCCTACTGTCAAATTTGACACTGCTTTGAAATTCCGTAACAACTTATGCCAAGAAGCTCTGCAGTGCATGCAGGGGCTCCATCAGCCAGCTCTCTATGCCAGTGGGACCTTAATTATGTCAAGGTGCAGAGAACTTCAGCTTTGTTTTACTGTCACCTTTTGCAAACTCACCTTTGCACTGAATGTTCGCTCCATCTCCTCTTTGTAACCTTGAATTTGTTCTTCATGTTGTTTTCTGAGCCCCTGCAGAGCATCTGAGAGCTTACTCTCAAATTCTCTTTGACGGCCAGATTCTACTTCTGCTATCCTGCTCTCATGGGCTCTTTTTGTCTCCTTGAGCTCCTAGGAGAAGAAATTTCTCAGAGAATAAACAAGCAATACAGTTTGAAACTGGATTTCGTGTACCAGCTTCACAAGTCCTTCACTATTGAAACAGATTTATCATTGAGTACACAGTAATTCATCTTTATGCATATCTTATTCATCCATTAAGTCTGGCACATTCACCTTGCTGCCTCACTATTGTTTTTCCACCTCACTGCCAACATTGCTTAAACTAATAAATGCAGTAAATATTTCATTTGTAAGACTAATTCCTTGAACTAGATAGATTCTGTTTGGTTTTTTTTCAAACTTAGAACACGTGCATATACAGTTCAGTTTCTTTAAGCACTGTTACTTCATCTATTCTTGTTTTATTCAAAAAGTAGTAGCAGTTGGGTAGAGAAATTAGAATTCTCTATCACTTACACCACACTCTTTGAGATTCCTGCCAGTGAGAAGGAAGCTGGTTTACATTCATATGTAAACTCTTCATTTAGTTGTATGTACTGCCTTCTCTCACAAAGGTTACCACACACCTCTGAGAAGTGTTAAGGAAGTTGGGAACACAAGTTGCTTAAAGGAGATTTGAGTTCTACAATTACTTCAGGCTTCAAGCAAACATCTGGAATCATTTAACAGTAACTAATATATGCACTTTCACTTACACAAAGTAATATATTGGGATTTCAGTTGAAAATGCTCATATCCCAGATACCTATTGGTACTATCCCAGTTAACATGAGGTTGTGTACTTTCCTGAGCCTTCCTAGTTAGGTGGATTTTATGAGCTGATGGGCTGCCATAGGTTGCTAGTTACCTTTTTAGAGATAAAAGCAATGTTAAGATGGGCTTTAAGTGCATCCAGGGATCATGGACACCTAAAAAGATGCCTTGTTAATAAGCTAAAACATACATCTTCATGAAGGCGCTTCTGGAACGTCATTTCTTCCTGCAAAGTTTTCATATGGTTTTCTAGGTCCACCCTCCTCAACATTTCACTGTGGAGATGCTTTTTAGTATCCTCCAGTGACAGATTCAGCTAGAAAAGACAGGCAACAGGGTTATCAAAATTAAGAGGTATTTTTCTCAAATTAAGGCAGCCAATTTGTTACAAGGTCATTCAACTTCATTCCCACAGCAATCAAAACACACTGGTTGAGTGAAGTGGGTTACTCTGTGTAAGTTCTTATTTCAGTGGGATCCAGAATATCAGCAACAGATAGAATCCTGTTTAATTGTTATGTAGAATAGATTTCCCACAAGGCAAATATAGAATAGCCCTTAATCCCACCAGCTAAATTTGACTCCTCCAAGTAGATGAATCAATTGTACTATCCATGTATATTCCTCCCCTCTACAACTGTTATTATTCCAAACTTCTAGTATAATTTTTTGACACTTAATCCTCCAAATGCAGCCTATGTTGACAAACTAATGTACACTTTCAGCTTCTCTGATGTGTTAGAGAATGCTACAGGGACTATAGCAGTACATTTCATCTTGCTTTGACTTTGGAACAAGAAACATTACATCCTATGGCCATAGAATTAAAGGTACCTACGACAGGTGGAAGTTTTAAGGAAACCACCATCAGCAGCATTTGTTTTCAGCAAGACTGTGGAAATCTTTTTGTCTACCTGTCGCTGTCATAGTTAACAGGCTTTCTCTGCTTTTAAATATCAATAACTCATTAAGGAAAAACAAGCAAAAACTGCAGGAGCAAAAGCAAAGTTTAGATTCCAGTAGCAATCCTTACACTGAGTACTTGATCCTTTAATTCACGGAGCTCATTCTCCAAACTCCGGTTCTCATTCAGGGCTGTTGCTAAATCAGCTTCCTTCGCATTTAGCTGGGCATCGAGGTCTCTCACACGGGCCTGGGCCACGTTTAAATCAGTTTCTTTTTTTGAATTCCTACAAGGGAGAGTTTTACACTGTTAAGTGCAGCCGGTGAGGGAGGGTTTGTTCTCAATGTGTTTCCCTTCAGAGGGGTCCGTGGTTAAACACAGGAGAGGTTTGTCAGGCTCACGGTGAGAGCACAAAACAAACCAGACAGGGCCCTCCGACAAGCATCATTTGTTACACCAGACAGATTCCTGACCCATTTTCCAGCTCTTTCTGTGCGAAGCCCATGCGGAAGGCAGCTATTTTCCACGGCATTCTCAACCGCAGAGGGAAGGGACGGCACAGGCCTCCGGCTGCACGGGGAGGGCCGGGCACGCTCAGCGGCCGGAGCGGGACAAGCCTCCACGGACACCCCCGCAGCAAAGGCGGCCCCAGCCCCGCGGAAGGCGCCTCTCGGCACCCGGGCTGCGAGCCCCACACGCCCCGGCCGGGGAG
>VZTA01006044.1:0-76129 GCA_013398855.1 Mohoua ochrocephala | reverse complement strand
GGCCCCTCCGCACGCTCCCCGCCGCGCCGCACCAGGTGGGTGAGCTCGGCAGCCGCCCCGGGGCAAGGCAGGGCAGCCCCCGGCCCTCTGCCCCGAGCGGGCTCGCTCGGAGAGGGCGGAGGGAGGGGCGGCAGCGGTGCTGGGCGAGGGTCGCTCTAGAGGAGTCTCCGGCAGGGCACGGCGGTGCCGGTGCTTGTCCAGCCCCCAGGGAGCCCAGGCACCGGCACCTGGGAGATACCGGAGCCTGGTGTGTTCGGCCACTTGGGGCTCTCGGCAATGCCTGGACAAGAGGGGAAAAAATAAGAAGTCTTCTTTTATTGTATAGTTGATACTTTTTGAATGACAAAAGCATCCAGGAGTGCTAAAGATTTTGGGAGGGAGGGGAACTTTAGGATGTTTTTGGAGGGAGAGAATAAAATGCTTCTTTCTGTAAGGAATCTTAACTATGTTCAGTTGACAGGTGCAAAAACTGTTTGGATAGATGGTTTTCCTTTGGGATGCCGGATTTTTTAGAAAGGAGTACTTTATTTGAAGTTTGCATTCACTGCGGAGCTTGGCTAACTAGTGGGGTGGTGGCTAAGGGGAGGGGAGAGGGCTGTTTGTTGTGTGTGTTTATTGGGGGTGCATGAAACTTGCACTGTTTTGTGATCACTCTGTAATGTGTAGTTTAATAAGGTGTATTGACACAAGGAATTAACAGAATTAGTAGTATTATTACATGATTTTTTTTTTTTTTGGCAATTTTAAATTGACAAGTCTATGTTGGCTTTGTAATTTTGATGATCATTAAACTGATGTTTTTGGTTTTTTCTAAACTCTGATTAAGCCCTGATTGTTTAGTCTCTGAGCTGTTATGATCAGAGTTTTCAAAGGCAGTGCAAGTGACTGCTGAAATCCCAGGGCTGGGCTCTCATCTTTGAGTGGGTGAAAGTGCTGGAAAGTACATCAGAAACTCTATGCTCCTTGGATTTTACATTCTAGAGATCAAGATGGGAGGGATTCCCAATTTGATAAATTCTACCACATTCAGGAGATAACCAAGCTTGTTCGCTATCGCCAGCTTCCCCCAAGCTCTCATTTTGGTCCCTTTCTGTTCCCTAATTGGAGCTGCCTCACCCTGCAGGCTGTGCTCATGGCATGCGCTGCGCCTGCTGCTCTGGCCAGCACAGCACTCCGGTGTTTGCATTGCACCGCTTCCAGCGGCCGGCCCGGTTTGCTTTAGTCATTGAAATTCTGGCGGAGCCCACTTGATTTTGTTTGTAACTTGAAACAATTTCTCTCAGCAGAGCCCCAAGGCATGAGGATGGCCAGCCCCAAAGCCACTGGGCTCTCCTGGGAGATCACTTGGCTTGCTTTTGCTCTCTATGCTCACCTACAGGTAGGTAATGAACTTGTTGCTGTTGTCATTCCTGGTCCTATCAGGGGACATTGCTGCACACTTGGCATTACTACTTTTAAACAGAAAACTGCTGAAGGAGCTGCACTGTAATTAAAAGACTCCCAAAGAGAAGGTTTTCCTTTCCCCAAACTCTCAAAGACACCCATGTGGGAAGTGAATATTCTCTCTCTTGCTCAATGTATTGTACCTGACTTTACCAAAGGGAGATCCTGACAGATGTGTAATACCATGGGTCTTTCTAGGCAGCACAGCTGTTCTTTGCCCCTGGGAGTTTAAGCACCTGATAAATGTTAAGGTACTGTAAGTGACAAGGGTTATAGAAATACCTGGGTGGAAACATCTAAAGCATTTGGAAGTGGGAAGGCAGGGAAGGTGGCCCAAAAAGTCTTTGCTCCAAGTGTTCAATGAGTACAGGAACCATGGAGGAAAAACCATAGCTGCCATCTGATCTATTGCCTGACACATGAGCCTAATCAGTTCCAAGAAGTGAGTCTTTCAAGAAATATGGTGTGCTGGCGTGCCGCAGAGATGTTGTTATAGTATGTCATTCTCTATACTGATAGTTCCCACAGCACAAAATGTTTCAAGGATTCCTCAGTCTTAAATACACACAAATCCAGAAGCCCTTAGAAAAGGATGGCTAAATAAACTGAGAGTTATTTTTTTAAAATAAATAATAAGAACCTTTTTTGAAGCACTGTAGTAGTTTTCAACAAAAAAGTAAAATGTTTAAATAAAATCAGTGTTGTTTGTGCTATTGCAATGCTGAATAATGGAGCCTGATGTGCTGGGCAGTATATAAACATACATCCTGAAGAATTTTGAATTGCAGACCAATACAACAGGCAAAAGTAAAATCAAAAGGAGTACAAAGAACTGAGGAGACTGCACTAGACAGCTGAGTAAGCTGTGATCAATTTAGGGTGGACTTCGAGGTTCAAGGTAGTGGGAACGGGGCTCCAACGCATCCTCAGCAGCAGGGCTGAGTGCTCTGTGTGCTGTGAGTTATCTGGCAGCTGATGAACACCTCCTCCCTGTGGATTATGGTTGCAGCTAACCAGTACAGTGGTTACTCGAGTAAAGAACTTGCCATTAAAGTAAACGTTTACATCTGTATTAATTGTGCAGTAAAACACAGGGCATTCAACTCATGTCTGAGCAGATAGGGCCACTGTGGGATCTGCTTTTTGCCTGCATGTTTCTTGTGCAAGGACAAAAATGTTACAGGTTTGCTGTGCCTGTTCAGCTTGTGTTTTTGTGTGCAAGCAGTTCAGTGATACTGTAATAACCAGCCCTATAAAACACTCAAAAAATAATGTATGAAGTTCTCTTAATAGTTCTGTTCAAGATGAGAATAGAAGCTCGGAGAAGGGAAATGTCAATTTCATTTTTGGGCCTTTTGGTTATGAAGGGACCATTTTTGCTTTTACAGTATTTTTCTTGTATTTTTTTCTTTCATATTTTTCTTATTGCAGAGCTGGAACCAGTAGTGGCATAGTTTCCTCTTCTCCACGAATAGTTTGGCTTAGCTTCACTTGTCTCTTTATAATAAAAACAACCCAAACACATTGTAGTAATCAATTTGCTATTGTGAGTAGCTTTATGAACATTTCAATCCAGGTCAAATTTTATGGTCTTGATTGTCCTTTAAAATACTGTAATCTGTTTGGCATATTTGAGTCATTACCACTTAACCCCAATCTTGTAGGAGGCCTTTTTGCTCCTAAGTTTTAGGTGTTTTATCACAATTTTAGGCACATTAAAGATATTTTATATTATTTAACATAACATTTTCGGTATCCAATAACCATTAATTCTTTAATTGGTTGCTTGGGGCCATACTGTATGGACCACACACAGCCATTTTACCCTAATATTGTACCATAACTTCCACTTCTGTTGTTTTTGGCTATTAAAGTGCTTATGTCTGGAGCTAATCAATTAGAAACAATTGGATGCTGGGCAAGGTCACAAGTCTATGTCATATCACTTACGTGCAATTGATTAATTTCATCCTGCTTGAGGCAGGTACAGAATAAAGTAATGACCATTTAAAAAGAATGTGGTGGGAATGTGGTATGAATGTAATGCAAAGAAAACTTTAACATGAGAAGTTGTGAAAAAGAGGTAGCTGTTCCTGAGAAGCAATGGAACTGAACTTTGGTTGCAGGGGTCCCTTCTGATTCCTCACAGGATGGTAACAAGCAGTGTGGTGTTTAGCTGGGCTCCAAAATTATCTCTGCCCTTGCCAGGTGTGCTCTGTCTCAAATTTGATAACATTTTGTCAATGGCAAATTAGTTGTAATGCTAGTAGGTAAATTAGGTTTGCTGGGATATCCCAGGGAATGGTTTACCCCTGAGCATTGCTGAGCTGCCTGACTGTTAAATCTGCTTTGTGACCAAGAGCAGACATAAATCACTCAGGAAGAGATCACTTATGGGTAAGCCTTGGCCATGTTCTTTTGCAAGTACGGAGCTGACCTTTTCTCCTACGTGCCAGTATAAATGAAATTAATGGAACTGCATTAGTCTAAAGCCAGTGGTAATACAAGCAAATTGCATACATGTGTTTTTCTTGAAAACAAACAAGGTACTCCTCTATCAAATGGTAGCAGCCACGTGGAATAATTGATTGTTTCTAAAGATTTAAATGATGACTCTGTCCAAAGAAGTTACTGTATTCTACAGATTATATGTATTTGGGATTGTTAACTTGTATCCCTAGCTTTGAATTTACTGCTAAATATTGTGTAAAAGGCTCCTCATTTTTCCTCACATTGCAGCAGGAGAGCTATTAATTCCACAGGTTTTAGGAGATGGTTAAGCTAACAAAGCAGAAGTGTCCAAGTCCAGTTCTGCTGTCTTGAAGTGATCTCTTGAGTACAGATTGCTTCGTATTGGTAATTGAAAAGGCAGGATGTTCAGCCTGGTAACCAACTCTTTCTTAACCTTGTGATGATATTTTATTGCACCGTTCAGCTAGATGCTGTTAGATTTGTTGCAAAATGTATGTAGGGCTGTATATCTTTATAGTCTTACTAATGGATTACTGGCAGGAAGAAATGATGGCTAGCAGATTTGTATGGGCAAATATATATCAGGAATTTTACACATGGATTCATTTCAGATTTATTTTCTGGTGTGCTGCTTTCAAATCGGGAATATGCTGATATTTTTGTAGGTTCCTACAGTCCAAATTAAACCCTCCACAAGTCAGTACATTTTGCCTCCAAAGACCATGGGTTTGGTAATGTGTGCAGAGGGAATAACAGCAAAGACACCATGTCTGGAGGTTTAAGAAGCATTAGGTCTTGGTTTCTATGGAAGGGAAAGTTTCATAGGTCGTATATTCATTCAATAAACTGTTGGTTGCTTCCATGATTTATGTTCCTGCAATCCCTGCCTGCATTATGGTCTTTTCTAACTATCTGTGATATTTTGGAAATGAAGGATATACATGCTGAAAACATTATTGTCTTCAAAATGACTCTGCCATAACCAGTCTGCCAAAAACTACCAACATAATAAATGTCTTTAAGGCTGAGCTTTGCAAGGCCAAAAATCTGATGTCCATTATATGACATAGTGGACTTGGAGACCATCTTCGTGGAAAACCTCTGGGTTATTGTTTTACAGTCACTGAATGTATTGCACACTGATGTCCAGAAAACAGATTACGAACTACATGCCATACAGCATTCCTCAGTCTCCAGTAACCTTGATCAGAAATATCAGGGTGAGATTGGCGAGTCCTGAGTTAAATCTGAAGCAGTTTTCTGTTCCTGAAGGCAGGTGGCAATTCTGCACCCATCTGGAGTTTTGCCATCGGCCTCAAAAGGCCTGTGGTTTTATTCTTGGTGTGAAGATTGAGTTGCTGCTTCTAAAGACAAATAACACATCTGAGACTCTGTACAAGTATTCTGACTTAAAATATTCATTGCTATTGACAAGGTTGCAACTCAGTGACTGCATTACCAGAAAACTTATGTTTAAGTTTCTGAATGTGCTTTAAATTTATGACTGATAATGATTGCTCAGCCAGTGCTCATAGAATCTGAACTGCTGTTACCCTCAGTTTACAGTCCAAGAGTGGAATTGCCTGAAAAATTGATGCATGTGTCTTGTGACTTGAGACACAAACTATGTATGAATACTTACTTTTTAAAATGTAGTCATAAAAAATTAAAGTCAGCTATGGGAGATGACCAAGGGTACAGATGTCATCAATGAAGGCACCCTTTTTATTATCTAAGTTATTTGTTACTGTGATAATTTCTCATGAAGTTACTCTGAAAGTTGGACAGAAATTCTCAGATCAGTTGTGTGTAGAGCTGCAAACTGTTGTTTTCCAAAACCAGATATCCAAGAGTCTGGCACATTTAGAGAAGCCTCAAGAATAGGAATAATCACTAACAACTGCCGGTGGCTTCTAATTTCTCTTGAAAGAGTAGTCAAGAAATGAAGGAATGGCTCCAGGATGATCTTTGGTTTTAGAAGACACTGGAATGCTTAGTCACTGATAATTGCTCAGTCAGGTCTGCTTGGTGCAGCTGGGTCCTTCATGTTCCTTACCAAATTGGGGCATGAGCAGCACTAAGGTGGCAGTTCTGCACAGTGCACCAAATTCCATTCCTGCCTTTGCATCACCCAAAATGTACGTGATTTATTGTGCTGATATTAAAGCTCTTACTCTACATCCAAAATTCAAGATTTAGCCATCCAAAATAGTGCATTTTGGTTCAAAAGAATATACATTTTAAAATCGGAGTCCTTTTAATTTGCTGTTACTTCTAGAGCCTGTAGGGTTCGCATATTTGTCTTCAGTTTTTGGGCTGGAAGCTTTTCTTTAAACAGTTCTGCATGTTCACCTGGGTCCCCAGGAGCTCTAATGTGGCTTGCAATGAAGTAGTGAAGTATATTAATTTCAGTGAAAGTAGGAGCAGATTGATAATTGTGCCTCTATAGTTGTTTTTATTGTAAGTCTATGCAAGAACTCTCAGGTATAAGTTACATCATATTGTGCAGATGTTGTGCTTTGCTGTCAAGTGTGTGTGTTATTACAGCTTTGTACAGCTGATAATACTGATGATAGTTTTGTGGCTGTGAACAGTCCAACACAGTCACACTTGGACAATTCCAGTGTAATTCTTATTAGGCAAAACCTCTGCAAAACAGAGACAGTTTGTGCATGGTGAAAGAATGGGGTTGTTTTTGATGTGCAGTTTGATAGTGAGCACAACGTTCCAGAATGAAAATGGGATACATAGCCATGGCACCTCTGGAGAGACTATCAAGACCCACGTAGGAACTGTACAGCACTGCAGTTCTGGTATGCTCTATGCACTCATTTTATTGTCAGTGATAGACAATAACTCCTTTAGGTTTTGAAATCGTGCACGTAACTTCCTCTCCCGTAAGGGGAGAGCTCGATGTTAGCTGAAGACTGTAGACTGTCTGCTCTTGCATTTAAGGGTCAGATTTTCAAAATGTCCCCATTCCAACTCGTAGGAGGAAGGACAGTTCTGTGAACTCCCTTCTGGATGATGGCAGCCACACAAGAGTGCTAAATCAATGCAGATAGAGCAGTGTTTTCAGAAGGGTTTGTGGAGTCTTTGTTTTGATGACTTTCAGTAAGACTTGAGGCGTTAAACACAAACACTGTGAAGTACTCAATGGCACTGGTAAGTGCCTAGCTGGACTTTTCAAAACAAGATAAATTTCAATTAATCTAATGGGAGCCAGGCATTAGGTGCCTCAGGCACTTCTTAAAACTCTGGCTAAATATTTTTTTGTCATATTTAGCTGGTTAAACCAAAACTTTCACCCTTAAAATTCTTTTGAAATAATAGGTTTCTGGTGTGTAGATCCTAGTACTTGAGTGCATATTTGATAATGTTTGAGAAGTGCAAGTACAAGTGTCATGTGCTTATAAAGGGAGGGCAGTTTCTGAGAACTTGGCCTAATAAATCCCTTCCAGACAGCATATTACATAAAGTGTTTAGCAACAATGTTATTTCTGTTTCTAATTTTGTATTTATTAGATTTAACATCATTATGGAGGGAAAATGGAAACAGTATTTTTCAGTCTGTTTTGAGAAATGCGGTTTCCAAGAATTGTCAGTTTGTCATGCTTCTGGATGCACTAGAAACACAGTGACTGCAAGTCAGCTCAACCAAGTTGTGAAAAAATATTAAAACTGCATTTATGATTGCAGTCACTAGATCGTCGTCCTATGCTAACTGTTGTCATTGGTGTCCTGCTGGGAGGTCCCAACTGGTTAATGAGGCTGATTGGTAGCATTAAATAAGTGGAAAATTTGTTTGTATGTAGAATCATGTATTTCTGTCTCTATGTAATGGTGGTTTTTTTTCTGTCATCAGGTGCTTTGCCAAAAGTTGAAGCTGCTTGAAATTTATAGGATGCAGTCTCCTGTTAGTGCATGCAAGCAAAACAGGGCAGCATTTACAGTGTGTGTATGTGGAAGGACCTATAGAGGCTCACTGCGTAGTAAATCAAGGTGTAAAGAGGAGAGTTTTGGCTGCCTGATCTCCTGCCTTTTAGAGTCACAGAAAAAAGATGGACATGGACACACCTGCACTGCTACAGAGTGTGAAGAGGGAGGGATTGTGTTTACTCAGTCTCTGGCAATAAGTGTTTCCTGGCCTGCACCTTGCTGAAGCTCTGAGAAGATTGCAGGAACTGGCTTTATTCCCAGCTGGCTGATTCAGCAAGAAATTAACTAACTCCAACCCCTCTGTTGTTGTTGCAATTTCCTTGCTTGTATACGTGGCTGTTCCAGGCCATCTACTGGGATGGAGAAATGGGATACTGGTTCTGATAAATTCAGATTTGCCTCTTCTGATGGAGGTTTTCTTTGCTTTCTGAGCTGCTGCAGCCTCTTGTGGTGCAGCAGTGGAAGCAGAAGGCTGAACAAGCTCAGTGCTCTCTGTAGATAAATAACAAATGAAATATGCTAATATATGATTTGGCTTCCTCTCCTGAGAGTCTTCCCTTATTAGATGTTCTCAAGGTCTCATTTCTCATTTGGTGTTTTGCTTTCTTGAGTCTTCAAATACTTTTAAACTGTTCCCTGGTTGAGTAATATGGATGCTGGCTGAAAAACCCAATAGCACAGTCGTGTCTTGAGGATTGTGTGCTTGCTAAGTGATATCCTAGTTGTAAACTGCCAGGTACACGTGACATGTTATGGATTCCCTCAGCTGATCTCATCAATGCTCCTGTTGAAAGCAGGACAGAGAATACATCCGTCCCTGGAGAGATGGGCTGTGTGTGCTCTATGCTCTGTAGGGGATTTTGCTAAAGCCAATAACTGATAAGACTGCTCGAACAGGCTCTGGTTTTGTGCCCTGATTTTATAACTTTATTTATGTAATTATAAGGTGCTTTATGTGACTAACAAATTACATATTTCCTCTAGACTGGTGATTCTCAGGTAAGTCTTTTCATAGAACAGCAGTTAACAATGCTGATGGAACGTTAGGAAATGATATGAAAGGAAGGTGCAAGACAAAGCAAAGAGGATCATCCTTTCACTGCCTGAATTCCTGGTTTGCCTGTTCTGGTGCACTGTACGCAGTTCAGATCCCTTTATGAATGGGGTGGGAAGGTTAGGCAGGAATCAGCAATTAAAACAATTTAAACAGTTAAAGGTGGCTTTCTTCCATGCAGTGATACTTGGCACTCCTTCCCATGCTTTTTGAATAGAAGGTTACATGGATTTCAGGGGAGACAGGATGAGTACTGGGAATATCCACTGCATGGCACTACACAGATGAACCCCAGCAGGCTGGGAAGAGTGAGTCCAGGAAAGTATTCCAGCATTCTTGCTCTGGACGTGCTTTTTTGGGTGTCCAGTTATTGGCTGCTGTTGGAAGCTGATGGACCGGATGGTTCCTTGGTCTGAACCAGTTCAGGTGTTTTTAGGTCATTTTGGTCTTCCTTGGGGCTACACTTGAGGATCATTGACCTAGAACCAGTTCTAGATGTACTGTCAGTTATGACTCATAATTTAAAAATTAACAAAGAAATACATTCTCCAAACTCCAGGAGTATCTGGAGGATTTTCCTGGATGTGAGAACTTGCTCTAAACCTAAATAGGTGCCTACATTTGGAGCTTCTTTGTGTCTGCCTGGAATTTTTTTTTTTATTTTTATATTGTTATTAATTTTTTAATGCAAAAATTTTTAGGATGTTTCTGGTATATTTTTAAATGCTAGAATTTTAGAATGATTTTTAAAGTATGCAAAGAAATTCGGGCTTAATTGCTGGAATAGCTTCTTGTTTTTAAACGAACACCAGTATTTCCTTGAGGAAGATAAACAGAGAAACACCTTCTGATATCTTACTAAATATGGCTTGGCTTAAGTTCCACTTTCATTATGTGATCATAGTCCTTCTATAAAACACAAATATTCCAGACATTTTCCCTGCATGAGAGAGCACTTGCCTTCCCCTCAGCGCGAAACTG
The DNA here is from genome assembly GCA_013398855.1 of Mohoua ochrocephala. Lineage (NCBI taxonomy): Eukaryota > Metazoa > Chordata > Aves > Passeriformes > Acanthizidae > Mohoua > Mohoua ochrocephala. The sequence goes on along the minus strand of VZTA01006044.1, from coordinate 66,240 downwards.
CACACCCAAATGCTTTTCCCCTTTCCTTTTCCTCCCTCTTTCAGTTAAATTTGGAACACAATAGGTTGGTTAAAACTAGAAGGAAAACCTCCAGAACGCTATCTTAACGTATGGGGTTTTGCCATGCAGCTGTTTATCTTCTGCTAGGAGGGAGCTGTAAATGTATTTTTAATGCCAGGAGCTGGGCTTAAAAGGCTGTTAGTTTATCTGGTGGGAATAGATTTGAAAATTAGTAAGCAGTTAGATCAGTGGGCAAACACGTTTTACTTAAGGTTGTAAGTCTCACGGGCCTTTCCAATATCCTGTTAGCATCACCTGTTCTTAACACTCAGCCTTTTAAAGCTTTTCCCTTATGCAGTGTGACAGTAAAAGGGAAAATTTTGTTTAACTCGTAAATAAAAATTAGTAATATAATTTTAATTTAAAAACCCCCACCTTGCATGGTTTCTCCAAGGGAAACAGAGATGTTCTCGGAACACTAAGCTTTTCTTGGAGAAAATTTCTTCCTGTAGATAACCATCTCGAGAAGGGCCTTAGCTGGGATAACAAAACATGTGGGTTTTGTTCTGATCTTTTGAACTTGCTTGAATTATGTCCTTAGCAGACATCAATGATGTATTTGTTTGTAATTGCTTATTTTTCTTGCTGAATTTAGACCTCTGTGAGCCATCTGTAACGTGTCACACAGATGCCACTATTTAGAAATGGGGGAAATGTAGGAATTATAAACTTTCTTTTTTTACTATTTCGAATGCTAAGGCCAGTCCTTGAGAACACTGAAGAAAAGACCTTCTCCTCTTCAGCTGTGCTGTTCAGTGCCCCATCATGCCTTGTCTGCCAAAAGCTCACTTTAAATCAGCGATTGTATGAGGGCTCTCGTACTCCAGATGTACAAGATGAGGTTGCTGTGCCACAAGTGAGACTTTATTTTGTAAAATTCAGGCTTTCTCCTTCAACAGTACAACATTCTGCACTTGAGTAACAAGTGAAGTCTGCAGGCACTCTGCCTGAGGCATCAGTGGGAGTTTTTCTGGAGTCAGACCTGCCCATAGGAAGCAAACTGAGGCTGAATTTTATTAGTGCTAACTAGTTGGCTATCGTGTTTCCTGTTGTGTGGTATGAATCAATCCATCTCTTCATCATATAACTGCTAAGGACAGATGGCATTTAAAGTGTTGCCTGCAGCTGTTTTCTTGAAAAATGGCTGTATTTGTCTCTCTGGGAAAAAAAAAACCAAACCAGCAGAGATAATGAAGATAATTTTCCTGTTGCTTATAAACCTTGCAAAAGTTGAAGTGATTTCCATTTTTTTGCATGTCACTTTTTTATTGTGTGTCACTGAAGACCATTTTATCAGGTGTTACGGTCCATCCCTGTTGGCAGGAATTCCTCTGAACTGCTGCAGAGGGAAACATCAAAACTGCTCCTCAGAGCATGTGCATTGTTTTTCAGGAGAACTGAAGCAGAACATGGAAACTCACTTTTTAAACGTCAGGGCGGCTTTTTGCCAGAATTATTATATTCAGAGGATGTCTCTGAACCTTCTGAGGGGTTGCACTCTCCACTGCATGGTGTGCAGTTCTGAGAGTGAAAAGGGGGAGACAGGAGCTCACCACCAGTGAGGAAGACAGAGCTGATTTCTACGTGTAGCAGCATTTTGTCTGTGCGTACGAAAATTGACATCATGGGGTAGGAATGTTGACCGTGTTTTGCATTTTGCTAGCTGCACTTACTGGAAAGCATGTGTTTCAAAGGGAGTTTTCAGTTTTTATAAGTCTTTGCTTCCATAATAGCCCGGTCTTATTTTGAATGTAGACTTGAGCTACGAATAAAATTTAACTCATGGAGTAAGATTCCTCTGGCACAAAGTGTGAATGAATTGTGCAAACATTAACCAGTAAATGTGCATGTCTGGGTCAGAATAGTCAAAGCCAACCTTTAGGTTCTGCTGTCACCACTCAACATTGTCTTACTCTGTTTGAGAATGCCTTACTCTGAGAGTAAGGATGCTGAGTTTGGATGATCTTCTCTCAGGAAAAGTCATGGAGTATGTGGAGAAAGCTTAGCTTAGCTGGCTGCACTAAACCAAGCCTTTGGTTGTGGGAAATTTCCACTACTGTGATTTCTTAGTTCCCAACGGGTCTGTGAAAGAAGGGAGCCTAGAAGTGAAGAAAAAAGACTAGCAGCAATGAAAAAGTGGCACTAGCTCTTCATCAGGAGAGTAATCATTCAGATAAAATTGGCAAAATTCAATTAGATTGTCTTTCAATAACGGGCTGGCCTCTCTCTTTGGCCTTCATAATCTGATTAATTTTCCCAGAGTTATACACTGTAGAAAGTTGGCAACCCAAGTTTCCCGTGTCATCAACTCTATCCAGTCTCCTGAGAAGGAGTTTTCTGAGTGCAACATCCTTGCACCTGCTAGTTCTTCCCCAGCTCTTCCCGAAATCAGACTGCTCTGAACACCTTCGTGAATTTGTTCCATGTAACTGAAGCAATTTACTGACTTTAATAATGGGATTCCCCAGCTGATAGGAGACAGGTCCAGCTCCATTAACCTGTTCTTGTGATGAAGGACCCAATTCTTTTTTCAGTGTCTGGGATAGATGGGTTTGAAAGAGTTAGACATCTGTGTTCTGAGAGATCACATTTGTGTCTGTAGAGTACCTAGTACCTGTTAAAGAGTCTATGCCTTTGCCTGCAGAGAAAAGTTAGCACATTTTCTCACAAGGAGCGTTTAACAACCCCAGAAAAATGTAACTCTCCTCTTCAGTGGTGGTGTGCAGTGTCTCAGTTCACTGCTGAAATTTTAAACTTTGTTCCTGTGTGCATGCTGTGTGGAAATACACGTACAAATGTAGCATGTGTGATTGCAGTAACAGAGTCTCAGGCAAACTGAGAGTGTCTTTAGTTGAGTTTTAGTCTGAATTAAGTGTTAGATAGCTACAGGTTCCTGATGGACTCTTCCCTACATATAAGTTAAAGGGCTGCTGCATAAAACAATTATTTACCCCAGCATTATTTTCTGTTGAGAAATTACACACAATCAGAGCTTTTTGCACAGCTAAATAAGAATACAGGTTGAGAAAAATGAGGAATGATGCTTCATGTTGAAGGGTGGTGCATTTTGCTAGGCTGAATACCTGCTCTGGGGCTTGCAGTGGCACGATTGGTTTTGTAAAATAGGGGTCTGCTTGCAGGATCTCTCTTTTGTGTTGGAATTGACTCTTTTAATAAAGTAGCTTAGAAAAAAAATCCTGTTCGGAGCTGCATGATTAATCTCAGGTCAGAAACAATATATGGAACACCTGAGTAGAAGTAAAATTTAGATTTCTTGGGACATCCTTGATTCTAATGGATTTGCTTTCAGAAAGTTATTACTCTGTGCAGGTATTTGTGTTGAAACTTGTCAAGTTCTGTTCCTTGATGCTTGTTCTGCTCAGCGTTTAAAATGCCAGTGTGGCTCATCTGTGTCCATTTCTCTTTTTGGAGCTCTGCCCCAGCCCGTGCAGTTTCTGTGGGCTGTCAGTACCAGAGGATCTCTGCTGCAGAGGGATTTTTCCCCCTGTGGATTTGTGTGAGGGTTGGTGAGGCGCTCAGCTCTCCCCCAAGGCTCTGCAGAGGCCTCAGTGGGATCGGTCCTGGCTGCTGTGGAGGGCACGTAAGAGCTCGTGTTTTTCAGAGACTTTAAGCTGAATGGCAAGGCTCTCACCTAGCTGTTATTTTCCTACATCTTGGTCATGTTTCCTCTATTTTTTGTTTGCCAACCGCAAAAAAATTTAGTGATTATTCTTAATATTTCATCAGAACAGTTCCCCATAACCAGCTGTATTTCAAATAGATCTCAAATGTTCAATTATTAATTGTCAGGATACCTACCTATGACTTTTATTGTTTATTTCCAGAATCTAATTTCAAGTACAGCAAGAACTGTACAAGCTTTATTGTTAGGGGTGAAATTTAAACTTTATTGGGATTAAGTGTTTAATAGTATAATTTGTTGCATATGTTGCAGATACAAGCTGCTATGAATAGATCCTCTGTAAAAAAAAAAAAGGCATTTGATATGTTATGTATGGACTTAAATCCAATATGTTGTTATCTTTAACTAAAGGAAATTATAAGAAGAGATTTACAGAGAAGGGTTTATTCTATTAACTTTAATTTCTTTAAAACTTTTCTCAACTGAAGTTGAATTTGGTTTCTGTATTTTGACTTTGTTTGAAATGTGCTGTACATAACTTCCTCTGTTCCTTGAATATTATTCTGAAAATAGTACAAATTAGCTGTTTTTCATCTACATGAGAAGAGAAGAATGTAATTAGTAGCAGTAGGTGGATTATTTATTTAAGTGGGGTGCCCTGATTTTCTGTTTGTCCACTCACAGTACAGTTGAGGATTTAAGCACAAGGTTTCCTGTTACATCACTAGATTTTTTTAATATAATTTCTATACCTTGTAAAGAACTGGGAGGGAGACTCTCCCTTTCCTACATGTCCTTGACCCCCAGCCTCCCAGGAAGGAGTAGTACAAAACACACTGATTTAGAATAGGTATTGGTTTGGATTCTAATGGCTTTTAGGTAATTTGGAATGATTCTGTGTTTGTCAATGGCAGAAATGAAGAGTTTTGGTCTATTTTGAGGTTTAGAGACCATATTAAATCTTCTTGGCGTAGGACTTCTGACTTGGAGACTTAATTATTGTCCCATACTTCCTTTTAAAGTGTGTAGCTGCTTCTTTGAGGGTTTTATATAAGTAGGTAATCAGGCTTTTTTTGTTTTTGGAGAAATTGGTTGCATTTTTTTATAGGACAATTTGCAGTCAGTACCTTTGTTATTAAAACTGGAGTAACTCAAAATGAGGGAAATCTCTGCGTGCATTATCTTAACTCTGGGAAAGGAAAATCATGTAGGGAAGGGATAAGTCTCACTGAGTCATTTTTGAATGGTTTTCTGCAAGAGGACAAAAAATTTTAGACCTTGTGCAATGTGTAGGATTTCCTTCAGCCTTTCCACCAGGAACTATAAAAAGGTTGTATAAAGACACAGAATAATTGCAGCCTGAGTCAGGCCAGCAAGTTGGCTTTTTTCACTATAATCACGATAAAAGAACATCTTTCTTGGCCAAAAGGACTGGGCTATGAAATAGAGATGTTCTGGACTGATAATTCTGAGTACAGCCAATCTTGCAGAGAAATACACAGGTTAAGATTTATATTTGGATCTTGTTATTTAAAATGGATGCTGTTTAGGCTTCTTATTTTACCCTGTGTAGGGTGCAGAGGAAACCGGGCCTATAAAAAGTGCAAATGAAAATAGGGAATATTGCCACAGATAACTCCAGCATGGTTTAACAGTGTGAGACTTATTGTTTGCAAAGCAGTGGAGAATGTGAAGAAATGGATAATTATGCAGGATAAGAATAGATCAGCTGAATCAGTGAGATCACAGTGTTTCACACCACTGCAAGCTCACCAGATTGTGAAGGTTCCAGCTTCAGTAGTTTCTAGTGTCGGGGTTGTCTTTAGTCCGAGGATTCATAGATGAATAGGGCAAAAAAGGAGTCTTGTGCAATTAAATAAAGGGGCAGATGAATTTATTTCCCTCCCTTTGCACAGTCCATTGTTCTTGGATTCTGTCTGTATTTTGAAAAGTCTTAGAATGCTAAAGACAAACATATGAGAATCTGGAACCACGCTAAAGCTTTAGATACCGAGCTGTTAGGGTTGGCCTCCGAGCTCACATTAGCTTGTACTGGCAAACTAAGAGCTGACTGCGGATAAGAAAATTCAGGGGAGGTTATTGCCACAGATCCTTCCAAAAGTGCTCAGGAATGGTTGAAAAATATTCTGTAGGAATAGTGCCCCTCTGTAAATCTTCAAAATTAAACTGTGCTGTCAAGAGTTCTGTTTAACCTGAAGTGCAAATGGTGTGGTGGTAAAAGAGCAGCTGTTAGATACGAGAGTGGATGATCTTGCACCGTTGGTTAGACATGAGGCATGAATTGGGGACTCCACGTTTCCTCCTGCCCTTGCTGGTTTTAAAAGCAGTGAGCAGAGTATCCCATGTCCTACAAGAGGCACGACAGTTTTTCAAAAGACAAGGTCAAGGAGAAAAACCAAGACTGTGTATTCTTTTAGAAATCGGTATATAAAAGCTGCTTTTGAAAAGCTTTCGCTTGGTAGTCATCCTACTTCTGAGAAAAATAGTGGTGTTTTCCACTTGGCTGGAGCAGGAGAGGCTGAAGGACTCTCCTTCTGAAGGATGTCCATGGCACTTAGAGCTGATGGCTCATTTTGCATGCGAGGCAAACGCGTTAAGAGATTTGATTGTAGCAGCAACAGCAGGAGTCAGTCCCTCCACAGCCTTTCCTGTACTGGTCAAAGCAGGAGGGTTTTTCAGGAGCTTAACTACAGTCTCTGCTTCGTGCTCAGTTGTGGATCTCTAAGCTTCAGTTGCTGGTAGAGTCAGTGAAATGCCAGTAACTTGGTACCTGCTGAAAAGTTATCACCTCCTCCAGTTAGCTTCTTCAAACTGCTGGTGAAGAGAAGGAAACGAGGCCATTTATCCTCCTATCCCTCTGCCGTGCCATGGTAAACTCCAGCGTGATATTCTGGAGTCAAATTCTTCTGTTAAATTTCCTGCAGAAAGATAATCACAATTGGAAAGCAGTGCATGACTTATGACATGTCTCAGTTCCTCTGTCCTGGGAACTCTCGGCTGTACGTACACATCTGCTCCTGTACACCCACACAGGATGGGAAGATATTCCTCCACAGGAAGGTCTTCCGCTCCCTCAGAACGCAGGTGGTATGTATTGGCAAATCACGGGCTGTGGATGCGGGGGCCAAGTTCCCAGAGCAGTGCACACAGAGTGAAGCAATTCACTCAGCTGCTGGAATGAGAATACAAGATGAGTGAGCAGGAATTCGATCACATGGCCCATCTTTCTGTGTTCCTTCTGTGATAACTGTTCCACTCACTCATACTTGCTACTCGTTGCGTTTGAAATATTGACCATTAGAAGAGTAAAAATGCTGTGTGATTAAATCAGTCACCAGGAAGACACCCGGTGCTTAAAATACTTAAACAAAATGGAGAGCATTTAACAGGGCATCATACATTTTTAGATTCCAAAACTCTGGACGATGTCTTGCCTTTGAATTACAGATGTTCCTAAGTGCTGTCCATTTTTTATCCTTTTTTTGTTCATTACATACCCTTCTGTAATCACCTGGATCATTTTAAAGTTGCTTAATGAAATTTCTTTGCCTGGCATGGAAGGTGGGTGATCAAGATGTAGTGTTGAAACTGTCCTGATTAGAGCAGGCACCCTGTTCTGAATTAGCAGTTTCTATTTTCATTTTATGTCTGACTTGCTCAGCTGTGTCTTTTAACATTTCAGCAATTCTGGTTCATTCAGAGGATTTATTTCATTCTTTCCAGCAGCAGGGCCTGTGTTTATCTTTTCTCACCTCAGTAAGAGCCCTTTCCCCTTCACCATATCAGTCCTCCAGCATTACTGTACACATTGTATAGAGGAACAAAAATGAGTCATTAAACTAATGACCATTAGTCTTAACAGTTGTCAGTGAACAGATGCCTGCAGTGCCTGTCATGTGAGCTTTTAATTGCTCTGGGGTTTGCTGTTAAAGCAGAGCAATCTAAGTAGTGGCTTATTAGTGAGTGTACATGTGAAATGCTGTCAGTTAATGCTGGCAAATGAGTTGTGACCAGGAAGGGAACAATCTCCAGATTAATGGTATGTCCTCTCACATAGTTGCATTATTTGCATTTTTTTTCAGTTACTGAATCTTTTTCTAGTTAGCATTTAATTTTTAATACTGGATGGTGTGTCTGGCTGAGTGCAACACACAGTTAAAACTTTGCCCTGCTTGAGATGCTTTCACTGGCAAGAGAGAAAGATGAAATACACTTGAACAACCACCCTTTCTCCCCTGCAAAAAGTGAGAGGAAACTGAAAAATGGATGGGTCATAAATATCAAGACTGGCATCACTGGACTGAGGGAATAGTTAAGCTGAGATTTAAAGGTAGCTGAATTAGAGTGCTTGGAGAAGTGAGTTGCAGTGTTTGAACAGTGGGCCTCAGTCTGGGAAACCATTTCAGTGGTGGCACGTCAGGTGGGAATGATGATACTGGAAGTCAGTGTCAATAATCTCAAAGTGGCAGATGAATGATTAGACAAAAGTAATGTTTTAGGGAAAAATGCTTTACTATGGAATAGCATGCTTTTGCCTTGTGGTTGGTGTATCAGAATTCCTGACACCAGTAAAGCACAAAAAGCTCAAAGCCTCTGGAGTATTTGCAGAAATGCATTTGAGACTTAGAGACTGCGTGCTAGGAACAGTTTCTTTCGGGAATTTCTTTTTAAAATCGTGCTGAAACAGGTGTGCACACGTGGAGGGCGCTTGGCTGAAAGGCATTCACCTCATGTGCCTTATTAATAGCCTTAAACCAACATTCCTACAGCAGAACTGTGACCATTTAACTGCTTCCTTATTGTGAAAATGTGCCTGACCAACTCAATGTGCGAGGCTGCTCAGTCCATAAACCCTGCAAGGGGACTTATTGCAGTGCAGAAAGAAGAGTAGACAAAGAACTGGGTTAATATCACTAAAATTATCAGAAGTAGTGGAAAACTAACAGTGGAAAAATCACGTTTTCCTCACCATGTGTTAAACGCATTCGTGTGCTGAGCTGTTGGAAATCCTGAGTGAGCCTGGGAGTGAACATCTGGCTGGGGCATTTCTCTGCAGTCTGGTTTCTTCCAGGTGAGAGAGGATTCATCAGCTCGAGGTAACAGGGAGGAGAACCATTTTGATTATTTACACTCTTATTCAGGGTGGTCTGTCTTTGTAAGCAGAATTTTGGGATATGACCCCCTCCCCAGCCCCTCTAAAGAAATGTTGACAAGATGGTAGCAGGCACTCCTGGTGCTCTGCTGAGAAAGGTGGGCGAAGAGCAGTGTTAGCCCAAGCTCTGCTGGGGTACTTGCAGGGCTATTCGGTCACTGAGCAGCTTTGTGATGGTAGATATTGATTATCAGAAGCCTTCCATCTCCCTGATCTGTCAGAGTTGCTCAGCTGCATGTCCTTTGGGTTCTCCTACCTGGGCTTTGGGCTATTTGATCTTCAGAGGAGTCATGCCAAAGATGTATTTTTCCTGCTGAGAAATCATTCCAGTTCTTGGTGGCTGAGAGTTTGCCTGTTTCCAGGTCAGTTGCTATTGTGAGAATTTGTAGTCATTTACAGGAGCAGAGCAATTCCACCCATTTCTTCTCCCTGTTTAGTTCGTGATAAACACCACACTGTTGCTGATGACAATATTGTATAAACAGCGTGCAATGAAGCAAAATCACTAGTGCTAGGGCAGCCTGTTTTGGGGCTGAATACTTGCCAATTTTTCCCTGCCACCTGAACCAGATGTACAGAGATGGAGGGCAGGGAGAAAACTCCGTGTCATTAGCAATGAAAGGCATGGCAGTGCTCTGCAGTGTGTGATAGAGCCACTGTTCAAGTTTCCTCACGTGACAAAATCTCTGCTTTTAATTGCACTCATGGACAACTTTAGTGTCAAAACCTTCAGTATTTAGCTCTGAAGTGTATAGTGGTTTAGGATTCTTTTTTTTTCCCCCCTAAGTGCCGTGGTTTTAATACCATTCCATCACCCCACACATTTCCCTTCTTTGTGTTTTCATTATGCAACAGGAATTCTCTTAAAAATCTGGATCCGCCACTAGTTCTAGCAGGTGTTTGGCTTCTGAGTGCCAGAGTTTTTTTCTTCACGGAGCTTATGGATGAGAATTTCACTGCCCTTAGGCACAATTTCAACTGAAGTATATGAAAAGCATGGTACTGTGTCAGTTCAAATTATATCACTATTAAAGAAAAAAACTCAAAAGGAAATTAAATATAAATAATCATACTAACATAACATAACATTAATAACATTAAGGTTATAATTTAAATTAAAAAGAATTGGGAAAATCTGAGTCAGAAGTCCCAGACTCTCCTGAGAGCAGCCGTTATAAATGAGGATATTGACAACTTTGGGTCACACAATATGTCTTGATGAATAGTACTGTAAAACTGGAGAATATAAGAACTAAGGGTGTGTTTTAGTTCTGTATAATACATTGTATGGGAACTAAGTGCTGTGTGAAGTCTTGCATCCTGCTTTCCCTCATCCTTATCCTGTTTGTCTGATGGTGGCTAGCACACTTCTGCTGTACCCCACAGTGTCCCAGGTCCCATGAAGAAGTGCTTGGCTGGCTGGGTGTCAGTCAGCAAACACAGAGCATTTGCACTGGGCATCACTTGTTTTGTTTTCTACATTCTTTTATCATCACGGTTTTTCTTATTCTTTTCCTTTTTCGTCGTATTTAAACTGTGTTTATCTCAGGCCAAGAGTTTTACCTTTTTCCTGATTCTTTCCCCCGTCCCGCTGTGGGGGTGAGTGAGGGAATGTCTGTGTGGTGTTTAGCTGCCTGCCAGGTTCAACTGCAACACAAAACTTTTAAAAAATATTACAGATTATCCTGGTTTCTTTGCTAAAGGTGCTCATAGTACTTCTGTAACATTTTTTTTTTTTTTCTGTGGAGATCATGAGAACCCTTAGAAACTGTCAATGAATAAAAGTTAGAGTTCCATGAGAATATGCTCCAATAATACTGAAAGGACTTTATTTATGGCAAGAATTTTACCAATGATTAGGTTATTAAATAAGAAATAAAAAGAAGGTTTTGTCTGGAATAGTGGAACATATGGTGAAAGAGGTGATAAAAAATATCTTGTTAGACTTCAGTCACCTATGTCTGTCTTGCAAGATTTTCAAAAGAGGTTTTAGTGAAATAGTATTTTCTGTCTCATTTCCAGGTATTCCTTCCTTTTACTGTTTCATCACAAAGCAGAGTTGATAAAGGGAATTCAATCTTAAACAAAAAAAGAGTGAAAACATCCCCCAAATGCTCCTGTGCCCACAAAGCACAAGCTTTGGAGGACACGCAGTTAGAATCTTCCCTCACCAGAATAGATTGTTTTATCTGTGGGCTATAAAATAGATTTTCTGTTAGATCTGAACGTGGCTGTGCCCCTTCCCCATTCCCCAAGGCTAAGCTGAAGACTTGGGGAAATAACTGGGTGTTGCATATTTTGAAAGCAGGATCGGATCCACAGTCAGTCACTTTCTGACAATAATTGGAAGTGAACTGCTCTGGGGTTATCTGGTCTGGGTGCTGAGTTTTTTCCCCTTGGCTCTTATTTGTACAAAACCAGGGAGAATTGGGTGAGCAGCGTTACTCACAGACCCAACAGGAGGTGTTATGTTTCAAGGGATGTTGTCCTGCTGCAGATAGATTTGGGCCCTGGCTCTGTGAGGATGTCACTGGGAGCTTTGCCACTGGTGTCACTGGGAGCAGCTTCAGCCTGCTGGTGCCGCTCGTTTTAGGGCGAATTTTAGGCACATCTTTGGAAAGAAGGTCGAGTCTGCCTAACACAGAGTTTAGAAGAAGCTTCACTTGGTAGAAGGAAAACTTCAGGGTTCATATTTCTTTTAGAAATATGAAGCGGAGTCGACATTTAAGCTGGGTTTTGAAAGTAAATGAAATTTTGGCTAAATACTGCCGCAGCCTTTCAGTGAAATGTTTAATCTTTTAGCCAGACAATAGCAAGAGAAAACATAAGTAATTGTTGATAAATATCCAAAAGCTTAATCACTAGTATAAATTTTAGAAGGTGCAGAAAAAGATTTCAAAATGTGTTGATCTCAGTCTGCAGCCCAAGCTATGCCAAAGAAAACGTGTTTACATTTAATCAAGAAAAATGGTGGTAGAAAATGTCCTTTCGAAAGGACTGAAAGACAGGATCTTAATTTAAAAACTAAACGATCTCCATTATTTTTCCCATTTCAGTGTTGGCTTAAAGTTGTACAAACAGACAGCCAGAAGAGAGGTTTAGGCTGAGCACTTTTGTTCTGGTGACGTGATCTTAGGCACATTCCAGCCACTGGAATGACTCCGAGTGCTTGAATGGGCGCGGGATGGTTTGAGCAGCAGAGATGATGTAGGCAGTGGCTTTCTTGCAGCTGTGAATATGATTATAGTTACAGCTTAGATTCAGTTTTCAGTGATAGACACTTGAAACAATGGCTGAACTATCAGCTTCTAAGTTGCTCGCTGGCAGCATTTTACTGCGTTGGAAAAAAGGTGGCTTATCCAAAATATTTGAGAATTGTCTTTTGCTTATCTTGGTATGTATCTTCAGCTTAGAGGCACCTTTTTCCAAGCTCGTTTTGTTACTTCATGTTCAAACAGGCCTAGAATGAGAGAGGAGAGGAAAAATCATTAGATTTGGGCTTAAATCAGGCGCGTCTTAAGTCAGCTTTTAACTAATACAGAGCATGCAACATGGAAGAACAATCCTTGAGTCTCTCACTCTCGTTCTGCCCCCAGCAGAGCTTTTGACTCAGTCTTTCAGATTGTCTCAGTTGTGACTTCCCTGACAAAATCTCACAGCCAGTTCTTTTTCGGAGTTCTTCTTCTATGAAGAAGTGCTTGACTTCAGTTCAGCCAAGTCCTCTTTCATTTTTCTAGGAGAAATGACATTTATATTTTAATTCTGAATTGAAATGCTGGCCTCTTAGTTTAATATTAATAATTAAATAATTGGCCTGGTCTGCAGAAATGCTGAGCTGCTGGCAGCTTCTGTGGAAACTCGGTTCACTTGCAGGGTCTTTAAATGTTTCAGAGTGTCTAGCATTAGGAAGCTGTTTTTGTAGATTTTGGCCATGACAAAAGCTAATCTGACTCTCACTGGATATTTATTCATCGCGATTGCTTGCTCTGGAGATAGCTGAAGTTCTGAACTGTTAATGTGACGTTGTTTATCTGCAAATACACTTTGTCATGTTGTGATGAAGCTGGAGTGCTGTGCTCTATCTAACATTTTTGTACTGGAGTCCTTGAAAATCCATTAAACTGAACTGCTACTTAGCTGGTATATTACTTCCCTGGGGCGTAAATCAAATGCTGCAGCAGCTTAGGAGACAGATATTTAACTTGAATTAAATGAGAATACACACACTTTGGTATATGATTGGACTTGCTGCGCATATTAATCTGACAAACATGTATTTACAGGTCATTAAGAACGCAGACAGTTTTTCTCATTTTGCTTTTCCTGTCTTTTTTTCCCCCCCTAAAATAACGATTTTGGAAATGAATGCTGCCCATTTTCTGCTTCCAACAAGAACTAATAAAAGAGCCACAAAACTATGGAAAGCAAACTGCCTTCACTGTATTCGTCTTTTCTTTATAGAATTTACTTTGGGCAGGGTAGCGCAGTTGTGCATAACTGTAAAGCTTTAGTTGATTGGACCTTTTGTCTTTTGTCTGTGTTCCTTTTTAAAAGTGAGATATTGAGGCAGTTTCAGGAAGAACATGGTATTTGTCATTTTCATCATTTGAAATAGATCATTTTGGAGCTTTTGACTGCATTGCTCCAGTTTGCTCTCATGCTCCCAAGTTCAGCAAGGACACAGGCTTAGTTAGGGAATGACTGATTTAAGTCTAGGTAATGTTTGTATGTCTTAAGTGTGCATAACAGCAGAGTTCTTACTTTTCTCTGTATCTGGTTCTTGGTGAGAAGAAACTCTGAAATTAAAAATTCCTCTGTACCTGAAATAGCAATGTTTTATTTCTAATTATGTTCAAGTCATTTCTCTGAGACATTAAATCTGTTTTCTCATCTTCTTGACCTTCACAGCTCAGATTTGGTAGAAAGCTCTCTTTCTAAAGCTGCTGCTGTCTATAGATAAATATGGAAAAATTACTTTCAAGTCTCCTGGTGGCTATGATTAAGTAGAATAGTAGCATGCTATTATGAGGCTTGATTGGGCTTTGTCTTGGCCTTAGTATCAAATTATCTCCAGGAACTGTAGACTAAATGAGATTTTTTTAATTTATCTGAAATTACAATAGCAGTTTAAATCCTTGGATGAAATTGTTGCTCTCTGACTTGGAAGGAATGACCAATGATTAATATTTATAATTTTCAGTAATAGGAAAACTCTACAGTTTAGTGATTGCCCTGATCTGATAATTGTGAGTGAGCTGGATGGCAATAGTTCACATGAATCCTGGGTATCAAGGGACAAGAAGAGCAGTTACAGTACTTTGCATTGTGTGGTGGTTTCAGAATGTGCCCCTGGGATTCCTTTTGGGTCAAATGGAACCAGAAGTGGTGCCCCAGCAGCACCGACTGTGCTCAGTCACTGGGAGATGCTCAGCTGTGTGTGGGCATTCAGTCCTTCTCAGCCATGCCACTTGCTAGTGGCAGTATTGGCTGGGGAGCACTCACTGACCATTCCTCTTACTCTCAATAACAAAATAAAATCAAATCCTCAAACCCAACAGCTTGGGCAGGTGCTTCTGGTCAGCGTTACACAGAGCAATGAAACTGGGCAGCACTAAAAACAACAAGCAGCTCTTGGGGGAAGGAGATCTAAAGACCAGAGGCTTGGATGCAGGCAGTATTTTGTGTCTTCTGCAGTTGAAAGCGGAAGAGTGATTTGGTCTTTCAGCACTCAGGTGGGGGAGTGGTGAGTGAGGAAGCCATCACAGCCCCAGATCAAAGCTGTGCTCCAGCATGAATAAAACCAGTGCCATTCCACACTTTCCAGGACCTACACACATTATCTGCTGATCCAAATAGCTCTCCTTGATCACACAGGTAGAAAGATGTAGCGTGGAAGACCTTATTTTTTCAGTTTCTGACTAGTAAGTTACATGTCTTAATCAACCAGAAAGGTTTTCAAACACTGATCCGTTTCCAATTTTTATATTTTCTTTTTTGTCAGTAGGAAATACATTATTAATATGTTTCTTGGTACAGGATATATTAATTTCAATGAATTTCAATGAATTTTATGTAGTGCTTAGTATTATATCTGCTTTGGCTACATTATCACCTTCTACTGTCTTCATATGCTTAAGATCATAAAAGCTGGTTTAAAATGCCTGTTCTGAATCTGAAGTGTACTTGTAACTCGACACATTTAGTTTAAAGCTATTGAGATTAAACTGGCCATTAAACAGACCTAAAACACTAGCATGAAATGTAATTGTTTTCTGAAACTTGCACTTACAGTCTTTACTTTAAAACGTGAATTTATATCAGATTAGCTAAGTCGTTCAGAGATGATCTCAAATACACTATAAACCCACAGACTGTTGAAATTTGAATTATGTTTAAGCCAAAGTGCCCATAGAAATATAAAAAGCCTCATAAGAAGCATTGGTAGATTCCTCAGTGGGGAATAAAATGGGCTAAGTAGAAACATTATATTTTGTGTTCAGTATGATGTATGAATGAAAGTGCATTGGGAACATGCAGCTCATTTGAAGGTACCTGGATCTAGAGGGTAAAAATGTCTTTCTGCTGCTTTGGTGAGTGAACACAGAAGAATTCTTTGTACATTTGATTTTTTAAAAAGTCTCAGTTTGGGTTGTTAATGAGATATAATTCCTTGGTTTCAACATCAGCTTGCTATGACAGCTCATAGTGTGTTCTTAGTGGTTTTTTTAATTTATTTTTAATTAATTGCTTTGCTACATTTTTCCTTACTTGAATTATACTGGACAGGTAGGAGTACCTATTGCTGCAGCTGACAGATGCGTTTCCATTGTAACCTCCTGTGTAACCTTATAAAATATCTGCCTTTTACACTGAGTTTTTCCATGCTTGGGAGCCAGATTTTGCTTGCTTGAATCTAGCAAGCGTTCCTCTGCTTCTCAAGTGCCTAGCTGCTCATTAGCTTTTAACAAGAAAATGGAATGGGTGTTAGGAGCCCCTAGTTTTTCTTGTTATGTTTATCAAATTGCTATTTCAGCTTCACATATTGGCATGTTTTATATTCAAAGCATAATACTGATTAATGTCCAAAGACTTTATGTTTTAAATGTTTAACTTACAAAGATGAGAAATAAAAGCAAGTTTATTGCTACATATCCTACTGAAAAATTTATGAGAAATTAGGCAACAGTGTGATATACACAATTAGCTGAGAAGTCTGGTGGGGTGATTTCGATTCTCTTCTGCCTGTAAATTAGGCAACTCTTCCAAAAATGTTGTTACAAATCACTAGCACTTAACAGTATTCTTTTCCAAAGTATTCCACAAATATAAACTAAACAATACACCATTAACACAGGTCAGGAGGTGTTGTAATTGTCTCACACCTGGCGAAACTGAGGTAGAAATGATAAGTACTTTAACCCAGGCCACTTGAGATTTAGCATGCATATCTCTTACCCATTAGTCCTGTGCTGAAATCATAGGATTACATCACTGCCATATTCCCTCGCACAGGATCTATCGATAGCCCATTGAAACCAGTGGGGAAAGGTGCCAGATTATGTCAGCCCGTTTCATGTCTGGGTTGTGCTTCACATGTCAAGGCTTGCATCAGCCACAGCCAGCTCGGATTCAGGGGGAAGCACAACTGAGGACCTCTTTTGGTGGCCTTTTGGGGAAACTGTTGTTGTCAAACGTAGATTTGCTCTCCGTATTTTGTTACTTAATTATGCATGAGCAAAGTCAGTTGGCTAAAGTGTAAAAAGTGAGAGCTCTGCTGCAATAAGCTTTCGAAATGTCACGATAATACGGTGTGAATGTGAATTACTCTTCCGGAGGCCTGATGAAAAAAAATCCTCTTTACAATCTTGTTCAGTCTTGCATGCTGAAATATGACCTTTACCCTAGTCTAGACATGTCCTTTGCAAGCTATTTCTAGTTTATATGAAGACTGCTTGATCTAAACCAAGTATGTTAATCTGATGCTGTCATGACTGATGGGGTTTGCAGCCTGAGAAGCTGACAGCTCACAACAGAGTGAGCAAAAGCACCGTAAGCTTCTCCAGACCGTCCTGCAAATGACATGCCATCTGCTTTTTATGAGATAAGTTGTGAGCTTCAGAAAGGGAACTTACTGCAAGAGAGAAAGTGCAGCAGGTCTTACCTTCCTTTTCCACCACAAACTGGTTAAATTATGTCGATTACTTTTGAAAACTCTAGTTTGCTGGCACCTATATGTGGTACGGTTCTAGCCAAGAGTCTAGAAACTGGGCGATGGCAACTGCCAGCTTTCATGTAAAATTGCTGTGTAAATGTCAAAATATGCAGTTTAATTACACCCCTATTTATTAAGTTTATTCATTGGTAAATGTCCAGCAGTAACGCGTAGATTTCAGGCCGTTTTTTCTTCCCTGAAAGGTTCCAACCTTTTGGAAGGTAATGTTCCTCTCCTTGCCCTGTCCCCACTACCACAGCTGGGCTCAGTGTTCTGCATTCAGAAGGTGATTGCTTATTTTCTCTAGCGTGCAAACCAGTTGGCTTCTCAGGGCAGCGTTAAGTGCAGGAGGAGTAAGGGCAGAAGAGTCTGTGCAGAACATTTGCTACAGATCTGGGTTACTTGAGACCTGCAGTGCAATGAGATGGTGCTGGCCCAGCGTGTGCTCGGTGTGTCGAGCACGCTTCAGGTGTGCAGTGATTGCTGACCAGGCGCAGATCCTCTAAGCAAAAGCTGTTTCTCTAATCAGGAGCCAGGTGTCAGACAGCCCAGCTGGAGGTACCAGCTATGATTCTCGCAGAATTAGTTCCTCTGTAGCTTGAAGTGAGCCTTTTTTTCCTTTCCCAGCTTGTTCTTAAATGCTCTCCCCAGTTATGAATAGCATCCTGAACCAGTATGGAGCACTGCCTGTGTTCATGCCAGTCATTCCCACTCCCTTCCTATTTCTTCTTTGCAGTAATATCTTCCTGTAAGACAGGAAAGTAATTCATAGTGTCATGGCTTCATAGGTAACCCTATTAGACTACATGAACCCTCAAGATATCTTCTAAGATGAGTTATTCTGTGATTCTGTCTTTGTTTCTTCCTGTAAAAATTAATATATTATGTTTACCCAAAAGCCTGTTGCCTGCAGTAGCCACTTCTCTAGTGAAATGTATGAGGACAAAGGAAGTGTAATGTTGCTTTTTGAATGTCTTTGAGCCAGAGATGGTCTCCTTTGGTTTAGTAGATTATTCTGCTACTGGGGCATCTTGGTTTGGACCCCTGTAGATATTTAGCGTGTCTCCATCACAGCGAAATATCCACCCAGAAATACCGTGCCTTAAAACACAACACTTTTTTTTTTTCCCTGCCAAAGTTCATGTCTAGATTTTGTAATTATATGCATAGTTTTTTTTTTAAAAAAAATTACTTGTGTTTGTAGTAGGTGTAACGTGACCTTTCTGAATTTCTTACAGGCAAGAGCAGAGCAATCCCAAGGCGCGTACTTCTTGCCCGAGTTTGCACTTTCTCCACAGGGGAGTTTTCTTGAGGATACCACGGGGGAGCAGTTCCTCACTTACCGCTATGATGACCAGGTCAGTGTGCCATGAAAATTACAGAGATTGTCACTTTCATGTAACCCTGAGGTGCAGATCACTGTGAAACAGGTACAGAGGGTGGGTTATCTTTTGAAGGCACATCAAATTTATAGCAAGTTGAATGATAACACGCTACACAAAATCAAAATTAAGGGGCTTAGTTGCATAAATAGTAAGTAAAACCACTTTTGGAAAATATTAATGGGATGTAATGGAGACAAAAGCAGCAATGTTTTAGTGATGTGTTAATAGATGTTTATAGTGACATCTGCAAAATGTGTAGAATTAGAGGTGATTGTCCTTTCTGTTTGACTTACCCTAATTTGTTTTGTTTAATGGAAAAATCAGCGTTAGGCAGATCTTGCATTTTCCATCCTGTGAAAAGCTAGAATATTGTATTAGTTCATGAAGTTTTTGTGAGGGAAGGTTGGGTGAATTATAAAGAAACAAATGGGAAATGTAATAATGGATGGAGCAGTGTTTAGAAAGAAACAAATTCTTTTTTTTTTTTTTAAAGTTAAAAATCTTTAATGCTTTCTCCAGACCCATAGAAACATTATGTTAAACATGGAATATAGATATAAACGTAAAGAAAGCAACATGAAAGAAATGCTGTTAATCTTGGCAAAAGATCTGAAGTAAACCTAGGAAATGTGTGGCGTGCTGTGGAAATTTACTCATAACACAATGTGTTCCAGGAGTCAGTTGAATTTCACATCAAAACTGTCTGAATTACATTCATAGACACTTAGAGTACGTTTCTCAATGCAAGAGGAGGGAATTTGTTAGGAAACGCTCCCTGTAGAAGTGAGAGAAGAGCCAAACTTTCCCTGAGTCACAAGGTATGGCTGTGTCAGTGGTGGGCAGTTTTGTTTTGAAAGATGCTCTCCTTGCAGGAGCTACTTGAAGAAAATATTTCTCTCATCACTACCCTGAGAGAGAGAACTGAGGTGAGGTTATTTAAGCTTTAAACTGACAATCTTTTTAGACAAAAGGAAGCAGAAAAGATACAACGGAAAGCAAGCTGAGCCACTGTGAGCTATTTGAATTTAGCTTAAATGTTTACAATAATTCATACTTTTGCTTCCCTAGAGGGTCTTGATTATCGACAGAAAAGGTACTTGGATAAGACCTTCCTTGGACCAAACACCTGGGAAAGCAATAACTTACAGGACAGTAAAATGCAGCTGCGACTCAGCCTGCATTTAATGACAGTAGTTGAAAAACACTGTAAAGGTTATACACTTTGATCAAAATAGTTTCCATTTAATGGAGCACATTCGAGAGAAGATGATAAATCAAATATAACAGAGGCTTAGTCTGAGTCTTTGACTAGACTGTTTGGACTGTGTGAATAATATAGCTGATTAAAAAACAAACAAAATGAATCCCCTCAAAAAACCCTCAAATACCAGCAGAGCTCTGTACAGAAGCCGGTTCCAAGCTCAATTCCATTTGATGGAAAGAATTCCATTTGATGGAAAGTTTTCCATTAATTCCATTGAGATCTGAATTGGATCTAGGATATGGCCAGCTTCTGTTCTTTCATAAATGTGATTTAGTTTTGAAGCCTGCTCTTCCCAGACACTTAGCAGTATGAAATTAAGTTTGAATTCCTGGAACTGAAAGTGGTGCTGAAACATCAAAATGTTGAAAGTAAAAGCAACTGTATTAGCAGTAGTTTCTTTTGAAAGAAAAGTCAGTCCCTAAGCATTATTTATTAAAAATTATACATACATTGAATGCAGATGGGAGCTGATCTGTATCTCTAGCTTTACCTTCCTGCAAGTAAACCAGGATTTCTTTGGTGAATAGAAAGATTTTCCTTGATTTTCTAGGAAATTAATCATAGGTTTGTAATAATATACAGTTATAGTTACACTTTTATCTGAAATGTTAATACAAAGCTCAATTGTGTTGTGGTCAAACTGGGTCAGAAAAACAGATCTTTTTGTTTTCTGTGTTTCATTCAACTCTTTCTTTTGACATTTATTGGTATGAATGGGTGGAAGTCTTAGAACCAGAGGGTGAAAATCCTTCATTGGATAATCTCTTGAATTTTTTAAAACTGGGATGGATGGGTTTGATACATGATAAATGTGATAAGAATGCACAGGTGAATAAAAAGAGAGGAATGTATGTCCACTGAAAGTCCATTTTAACCTGTCCAGCACAGAAATGGAATCAGTACGGGAAGGTTACCACGTAAATAAAGAATGCAGCAGCATCTTCTCACACATCTTAATTTCTTAATTTAGTGTTAGCAGTTCACCTTCTGTCTCGTCCTACTGTGAAGGGCTGCTGGCCTGTGGGAAATGCATTCCTTCCTTTTCCCTGATCTTCAGAATTGTCCTGTGGGCAATCCTGCAGAGTCCCGGTGTTCCGGGACATCCCAAGTCACACTGGAAAATTGGAAAAGTGAAATAACCTTGTGCGCTTGACTCCAATAAAACAAGAGATCAGTCAGATCTGGTCTGCTCTGGAGATCATTCCCACTTCTGTGTCCATGGAAGGGAACAGAATAGATAAGAGGGGTGCGAGGTTCCTGAGGCTGTGGTGTGGGGGTGGAGCAGGGGGTGGCTCACAACCTCTATTCTTTTGGCTAACCAGTGTTGAGACACTTGCAGGAAAACCTTCTATCCCCATCTTCCCAAGTGTGCCCTTTCCCCCCTTGCACTGTTCCTTCTATCCAGGCCAGTAAAATTTCCAGGGATAGATGGATAATATTTTTATATAGCAGCATCGTCATCGTCATGATCCAAGATTAGTTTCCTTACATCCTCCAAACACAGGAATGTTTCAAAGGGGTTTTCTTTGGCTGTTGTGTGTGATATTTTTCAAGCTGGGAGCCAGTTTAATCAGAATCAGTCATTCCTTTGTTAGTAAGTAATCTCAGTAAAATAGAACTAGCTGTTACTTAAATATTCAAAAGTATTTGCTATCTGAAATGACAAGCTTACAGTTTGAAATGAAAGATGAGTAAATATTAATAGGAACACACTGTACTCTGCTCTAGCCCAGCAGAATTACATATGGATTCATGTTGTACATGCAAGATAGTACATTTTGTTCTGGTTTAATCTGGCAGGGCTGCGCTCTCATTTCTGTACAGGACTGCACTAACCTCTTTGCATATTTCGTTGCTGTGTGTGTATTTAAGAATTACATGCAGATGAAATTATTTGGCTGGATATTTTGAAAATTCAGTGAATATCTTTTTTTTTACCGCTTCTATGACTGTAGAAGAAAATACCTTTTAAGATCTGGTTAAATACTGCCAGCCTGATTCACTGGGGTGACATCTGCATAGAGTGGGACGTTATGGTTTTGACACATTTATTGCTGTATCTTCAGGGGAAAAACAGCGATTCAAAGCAAATACTTTTGAGAGATCCCAAAGGACAGAAATGTAGAAATGTTTAAATTGAACATTTTCTAAAGGCTCCTGTGTTGTTCACCAAGTGATGTCTCATATCAGTGCATTGCATCCTGCATTTCTGAAACTCCACTGAGTCAATGCAATTTAAAACTAACTTGGTACCAAATAGATTTTGATGCATAGCCAAAGACTTCAACTGCTGTTAGAAATTTGAGATTGAAAAAGAAATACGCCCCTCTTTCTACCATTCATGAAAGTAATTAAATAACTGAATATAAATACATGAAAATAAATGAAATTATGAAATAAGTATACAAGTAATAGCCCTTTCTCCATCTTTGAGGTACATGTTGAACCTTGCCATAAGGAATAGTTTCCTAGTTTTCTTTCTGATTTCTTTTGGCTTTTCACCTTTTAATCTACTACAAGGAATTTTTTTCTTTTCCAAAATACTAGTAGTACTGGAAAGCTTTCTTGCAGAAATAAAATGTTCTTGTTTTCTGACACTTAAGGTATTGCTTCCAAGTATTAAAACCATTCCATATGACGGACCACCAAGAAGGACAGCAGTGAAAACTCGGTTGAGCTGAATGTGTTTGAAGTACATTTCCACTTTGATTGGCTGGATGAGAGTTCTCTTGGGGTTGTGGGTAAGAAAAAAGGAAAGAAAAAAGAAAATAAATTTATCTTTCAAGTGAGAAAATGTTTGCTTGACCAGTCAGCTTTCTAGCTGACCTTGCTGCCTCTAAATTTTATGGTGTTTACCAGTTTAAACTCACAACAAGGATAGCCTGATTCTGAGATTAGATATATGGCTCTAAGTAGCCCAGTCTTGGCAAAGAAATTTGTTTCTAAACAAGTATTAATGGAAATATGCAGTATCAGGCTTGTGAGTGTTTGGCTTTGCGAGGTAAGGTAGAAACCAGTCTGTTTTCAGCTAGATGTGCAAGTTGTAGTACACAGGCTGCAGCTGCCACAGTTCATTTAATAACTAGCCTTTCTTTGGGTTTGCTAGAAAAGTGCCTTGCTATAAAGTGAATGCCAAAATCGAGAAAACAAATATTCTCATTTAAGCCTTGTCTTCCACAAATAGAAATATTCTGTCTTGGCTTCTGCTTTTTCGGGGGGAAAAGAAGCATGGCATTTAAAGTATTAATTTAATAAAAAAGGCAGTGGAACTCAGGATCTGAATTACTCCAGAAATTAATATTGAAATAAACTGATGGAACCTGTTATTCCCCCTTTTTATTTGTAGTCTGGCAGCAATAACTGTTTGTGTTTGTTCTGCAAGTTTTTCATGTTACACCGAGGAAACTCTTGTGTGGACAGAAGTTGTCTTATGGGTCCCGCTGGGCTGACAGACATTTTCCCACTATTTCCTCCATCTCTTTCCCCATTCCACCTGCTGCTCACTGCCATCCTCCGTGCTCTGCCTCTGGAACGGTACCTGAGGCACAGCCAGGTTCCCAGTGTCAGCTGCTTGCTGGCTCCTGCTCCCAGTCTGAGCCTTTTTATTCCACTGCCAGCTGGTTTGCATCTAAATCACCGGGGAGATGGAGCCACACGTTTTCAGGCTCAGAGATGAGTCCTGTAAGGGACATTAGTGCAGATGAACACATCAGTGCAGACAAGCTCTAACCCCGAGAAGGGAGGAAGGTTTGTAGTTAGTGGCTCGCTTGCTACCCAAGAACATAAAGCTCTCCAGTACTTTTGATTTGAGAAGGAGCCTGAACCTTGTGTTGAGCCATTTTTGTTGATGCCCTGAAAAAGCACTCAGAACTACTTAAAAAGACTTAATGTCTTGAATCTCAGTGTCTAGCTCTTCATTTAGAGGTTCTTTTTTTGAGTAAGCAAACTGTTTTCAAGTGGCCACAAACTATTTCAGGCGTTCTTCTACGATGAAAACATTCCACTGCGGAACACTTGGTGGGTTCATTGGTGTGTTCAGAGAATGAACCGATAAACTGAATTTTATCCAAGCACCAGAACTGCAACTGCTAATAACGTGGCTGTGGGAATTTCAGCATTGTGTTAGAAATACTGCTGGTGTTGGAGTGACACTGATTTCACTGACTTGAATCCTACAAGTGGTTCCATCCTCTTAGCTGGGACATCTTGTGTAAGTAACAAATTACTAGGGCAGGCTTGTGGTACTCCCTACTAATCCTACAGATGTTTGTAACGAGTTTTAAGTGATATTTAAGGAGTTTGCAGCCGTGTGTTTGGAAGGCTGAAGATAAAAAAAGCATCATTTGGTGTTTCTCTGAAAATTTAACTGGAGGTGATGTTAGGTGTTCTCTAATATTTTTAATTCTATTCCTTTTTTTAAAAAATATATGCCTTTATTTTTTGTTCACAGGTTTAATTTTGGCCTCTTTATTTTTAAGGGTATGTTTTTTGGTTGGTT
Organism: Mohoua ochrocephala; assembly: GCA_013398855.1. Taxonomy (NCBI): domain Eukaryota; kingdom Metazoa; phylum Chordata; class Aves; order Passeriformes; family Acanthizidae; genus Mohoua; species Mohoua ochrocephala. The sequence goes on along the minus strand of VZTA01006044.1, from coordinate 42,005 downwards.
TTTTTTTTTTTTTTTTTGGGTAAGGGAAATTAGCTCCATAATCAAGCAAAAATGTGTTTCTGATTTGGAGTGGAAGGGAGGAAAAGGAGGCAAGGATTAAGAGAAAATGAAAACCACTTACAATTTCAGGCAAAACTACTCTTGCAGAGACTGGTACTGCATAAGTCAGGCATGATCCTATTCAAACAATACTTTTGTTCAGGCTAATTGCTGGCTGGAAGTGTGTGAGTAGCATAGGCACGAGTAATTATATCATTACTTGTGTGTGATAGGTTGCTTAGTGAGCTGAAAACTGGTTTTAAATACTTTTGTTTATTGGCGAACCGAATGGGGAACTGGCACTTTTTAAAGCACCAACTACCATTTTAAGCTCAGGGTTTTGTTGTTCAGAGAAAATAGTGGAACTGCTGCGTGCAGCCCGTGTTTCTTTGTGCACTGAGAATGACAGACTTTCTTGTTTTCTATTTCAGCCTTAGTCCCAGCCCTGCCAAAGGTCTCTGTGTGTAAATCATGCTTACAGAAGCCAGCAGGTCCTCACCTTGTGCAGTGTAACAGCCTTCACAGGGAATCTGCAAGAATACAGTTTCTGCAGAAAACACGTTTTATATCATTTCAGTTTGGATCAAATACATTCTGTGAGCCTGTAATCCTATTCCACCGAATTCTGTGGTGAAACTCACTGGCCCGGGTCCTTAGTCCTTCTGTGGCTGTGATGATACTGACCTCAGCAGCTGGCAGAGGATTCCCAGGTAGCAGAAGCGACCCCTCATTTGTAAGGTCATCCTCCAGAATGATTTCTCAAGGGAGAAAGGAGAATGGACCTAAACTTGTGGTTGTTTCTCTTATTCTTGCTCCCCTGGGTGCTGGATGGGTGTTTAGGCTGCTCCAGTGGATGATAAAAGGCTGTGCAGGGGTACTGATTTTCTTTCTTTTTTTCTTAGACATCTTTGGGGCCACAAATTCATGTTTATTCAGTTTGAGGTTGAGCTATATATAAAAAAAACCACTTTAATACAAAGTGCCTTGCTTTTCTAGCATCTCTACCGTGCACATTTTTCATAAAAGACTGAGTTTTTTAAACTCACATTTGGTATTTCATGTTCTAATGTTTACAAGTCCAGGTTTTCCCAAACACATTTTTCAGTTTCTAGCAATAGATTTAAAGTCTCTTTTTTTTTTTTTTAACCTTTCATTCTCCAAGGAGCAGACAGAAGGATGTGTACTGGGGCAGATATTCTACTGTGAAGTCTTTAACTCAATTCTGCTACGTTGGATTAGTAACAAGGCACCTGATGAAATGCATTAACATTATACAGACTAGGTGCTCATTCTTGAGGGGGGAGACCAATGATTAAATATTAATGAGAGATTGATACAAGGCAATGTGAATTTCCCACTGACCTCCTCATGCCCCCAGTGAACCTCCAGAAGTTGGCAACATGTTCTTATCCAAGAATTCTGACATTGGTAAAGGCTTGGGTTCAGCCTTCTAAATTAAGACTGAAAGGTCTGGAGGTAACAGAAATAATCCTGTGCTTACACAGCTCTGATGCAGTGCTGCTATCCTCTATCAATAAGAGTTCATTGAGATACAGTGGAGAAGTGCTTCTAAATCAAAAAGATATATTTCAAGTACTGTGGGAAATGCAGTGCTTGGAACTGGAAAGTCATTCCTCAGATATACATGGACGAGAGGATGTTTTAGGCTGATAAAGCCTAATGGAGCATTAATCACTTCGTTTACACAGTACAAACTATTTTGAAACTATGTCTTTTCACTGGTCTTACTCAAGGCAAGAGGAGATTGTGTTTAGTTTTTTTGATAATTCAGCTAAATTTATTGAACTTCTTGAGCTGTTTAAGCTCCTGTTGAATTTTGCACAAATGAGAACATAAAATTGTATTGCTGATTTTTTCATGAAGGATGAATGTGATCCATTTGGATTTTTTTGTCTTTCTGTGTCACTTCTGCCACAGATAACATTCAAAGACCTATGAGAGTTTATAGAAGCTTCTCCCTTATAACATGGAAAGCCTTAGTGAAAAAATGGAAGAAGTTTCAGTTTATGCTGTCCTTAGAATAATGATTAGTAAAACTTCTTGCTTGTTAGAATGATTCATCCCGTGTGAGGTGTTTCTGATAGAACTGCATTGTTTTGCAAGGCAGTGGGTAATTTAAATGGGATTTACTTTGTTGAGCATGTGGATGATATCCCTCATCCTTTCAGGCCTGTCCAGCATGGGAAAATTATTTATAGGAGAGACTGGATGGCACAATGACCCTTTTAGTAGAGATGTACTTGAAACTAAATTTCTTCCGATTTGTGTGCCACTAATATGGAAGGGGAAGTGAAAAAATCTTCTTTCAAAAATCTGCATATTTTGGCTTCATTTCTAGAAATAGTAAAAATGATTCTTGATGTCCTTGACACTTGCATAATGAACCAGCCTTGGGACAACTAAAGAACAATCTGTTTACCACTTCCAACAGTTATTTTGCTCTGCACTGTTTCAACACAGTTGTCAGCATTGCCAGTTAAACCTAATTTCTTTCTACTAACTATTTAGACTTCAAAAGCTGTTTGCTTGCAAGGAAGAAAATTACAACCATTAATTATCAAGTTTGGCGATAACAGCAAAAATGGTAAATGTGGGTTCATTGAGAGGATCACTGCTGACAACTGTATTTTTCATTTTCAGAGCTTAGAATGGGTTACAGTTTGTGGTACTGTAGGATCTGAGGCATTTTAATTCTCCTGATGTGAAGCACCCTGGTGCTGTGTGTGTCAGGTGCAGGTGTGGCTTCCCACCAGCACTGAAGCTGAGCCTTGGCTTAGGGGTACAGAGGGTGTCCATGATGTTCAGAAACAGAACTGGGAGACTTTGAAGTAAAAAAAAAAACAAAAAAAACCAAACCAGTATATGGAATTTGTTACTCATTTTTTCATGTTCTGGAAGCTCTGTTTTTTGGGGTTTTTTCCCTTCTTCTTCTATTTTATATAAAGCAGTTACTTGCTTTTCTGTTTGGACCACAACCTCTTGCTATTTTATAATCCCTTTAAACCATTACCCCCAGGAAAACGCTGAAACTTTGGGTGCAACTTCCAGCGTGCAGGATGTCCTGTGAACGTACATAGATTTAATTTTTTTTGCATGTCTGAAGCTGTTTACAGAAATAAATGCTTGCGTGTGATTTGAGGCAACAGTTGAAGGTGCTCAGTGCTTGGTTGAGTGTTTAGCAGGGTCTTTGGTAGAGAGTAATGCTGTGTTTGAACATCAGCCTTAAGTACTTTAATGTACTCCACACAAATTGCAGGTTCCAGGTTTTGTGGAATGATTGGCAAATCAAACATTCCTTTCCATTCTCTGTGGGTTTTTTCCCCCCCCAACTTTCCTATAGACAGGCAACTGCTATGCTGATTCTTGATCTGGAAGGAAAGTCAATCAGAACTCTGAGAACTGGAAACAGTCTGGACTTTTTTTAATACTCTTAAGACTATAAAACCCCACCTCTTTCCACTTGAGCCTATGTAATCTAGCTTTATAAAATTATCTCATTGGTAGTAAATTTTTTTGTTTGTTTGTGTTATCGTGCTATAAGATATTTTTGTGCTTTGATGGTATAAGCCTTTTATTCATTTAACACTTTTACGTTGCATAAGAGAAAAAGGGCTTTTAAAACGGCACCAAACCTTTAACTGATTTACAGGTTCATGAAGCAGACTAGAGTATTTGCACATGGGTGAGAAAAATTAGTAGTAATAGGCTGCTGTATGATGTGGGATGTTTTTGTAGTTTTTAAAATAGCCCTTGGGAGATGGTTGCAATTGTAAATACAAGATACGTTCTCCTTTACCTGATTATTTAGGCTTCGGTCCAAAAATCATAGTAATTTCAATAGGCCTTGGATCAGCCCTTCATTTTTTAATGCAAGAGGAGATTTGCCATTGATTTTAGCCAGATTGCATTCAGGTACCCCGAAATAAATAGTATAGACTGTTTGATCAGGGAACTTCTGGGAAATGGGGTGGGTGCTGCAGAGCCCCAGCATCATTGCAGCCCCAATGTTCTGCAAACAGACAGGTCCAGTGGTGTTCGTTTGTTCCTTTCAAATCTGGTGTCCAAACGATGTGTGAGGACTTGCTGTGTAGTGAACTTTGTTAATTTGATCCAGCTTCTGGATTTGGTGAGGATCACAGAATTTTCTGTGATTTATGCAAGCAAACCTATTTACATACCACGAATGCTGTGTTCGAAGTATTTGATCTGTTTCAGTAATTATGTTGTACTCAAATCACTTAAAAAAAAGCTGACAAAATGTAGTTTACTGCTCCATTCTCACGCACAATCTTTGCCAAAAATACACATATTTGCTGATGTGTGTAGCACATAGGTCGGTGATCTTCCTTTGTCTAAGTAATATGGTTGTATGAGGTATAAATCTGAAGAAACAAGCTGTGGTCTTTCAGACAGCTCACATAATGTCTCATAACATCAACACAATGTGTGGCAAAATAACTTTTATTTTTACTGTTTGTAAAAAAAAGACTCGGAATGCATCAGCTTTACTTAAAAGAAATATAGTGCATTGGCTTGGATTTTTTTGATATTATTAATAATAGATGACATAAAATATGTTCAAATATCAGACTATAAACCATGAAATTTTACCACCTTTGAGTACTGGCTCCAGTGGTAACTATTCAGGGCAATATTGCAGTCTAATGTATGAATCAGAATTATATCCTAAGTCTCTTATTAAAGGGCTAGGGCTAAGTTTTAAACTTATCCTGCCCTTTTTATTCCATTTGAAAAAGATTTTGTTCTTTTTTTTTTTTTTTTTTCAGGTATTTTTATACTTTACAGTGAACTTGCCAGTTAATGTTCATTCTTCTCCTGCTTCTTCAATATTAAGGCTATAGGATAGTCTGTTTTTCTCATACTTTCAGCTCTGCATTCTAATGAATGTGAGGCAAAGAAAAGGAGGGTGAAAATATTTCTTAGAAATAGTCCTCTTTCAATGCAGTAAAGTGACTTCCTTTAAGTGAAGGCTATTGCCCCAAAATTAACTTTAAAAAGGATGTCTTTAGAGTGTCAAAAGGGAATTATCATCCTTCTAAGGTGTAATTTCAGTGGAAATGGCCTCCTGTACTTTGCTGTACGAGAGACCAAGGTCCTGCACGCTGAAGGGAGGCTCTGCTGGCAGCACCACGAGGACTTTCTGAGAATTGGTTCTGCATGTGTTTGTTAATATTCTGGTGTGTGTGGACAGAAGATTTGGAACCCTGTCTAGAGCAGATAAAACAGATGACTTCTTGCACAGAGCTCGGAGCCTGCAGCCCAAGCACTTCTGCACTCACATAACTTAATTCTTGTGAGGACTCCCGTGTACGTCAGAGCTGCCCCGTAAGTAAAGATGCACATGTTCCAAAGTGTCGGCAGGATCAGGACCTCCTTTCCAGCCCTGATCTTTGGAATTCCACCCTTAAACTCCTGTGAGGACCCCAAAGAGAAGACAGCACCTCTTGGGAAGATCTGCACATCTCCCGCTCATATTGCAGTGAGTGGAAGTTGAAATAATTTGTTGTAATATGATGGGGCCAACAAGTCTTCCTCTTTGATAGCTCAAATGTGTACTGATTTAATAACTCCCATTACTCCAGCCTCGTCATAAAGCTTGCCATGAATTGCAATCAATCTAGTTTACATTTTAACCATTATTTTTCTTAAACGAGGGAGTCGAAACCATTTTTGCAGATTGACGACGTCAGAAGATTTTCCATCTTAATGAAAAAATGCAAATGACCACATAATATTTTCAAAGAACAGGCTGATGGAGGCTGGCCTGTTGTCAGAAAAATAGCATAAGAATTAACTCTGCTACGTTGTGATTTAATTTAAAATTAACTTACGGTTTGTTGACAACATTCTTATTCCACAGAATAGGTGCAGGGTGCAAGTTTTCTGTATTTCCTACCATGAAGAAAAAAAAAAAGAAAAAACATTAACCCTGACATCTGTTTTTAGCACTTTCCTTCATATTTTTGGATGAATGCCTGGCAAAAGCTGGAAAGCGACTAAGAGATCAACCAAAGATGGCCTAAGGGCCTGTTCCCAGCTGGTACGACATCTGGAATGTTATATATAGTGGATAAATTCAGAGTTGTAGTTTAATAAGATTGGTATTCAAGCATTCGGCCTACAGCAAAGGAAGGGACAGTGAAGCTGACAGCGTGTATGGTGCATAATATGTCAAGGTGTCTGAAATATAATTTGCTGGGTTTTCACTTTCATTTTGGCAGATCCCTCATGCTTACATATAAACTTTCATCCGCTATTGTTTCGAACCCTTAAAAAATAAAAGGTGAAGTCATACTGGTATTATATCCAGAATCTTATCTTTTCACGAAGCTTAGAGTATGTCTGGGTTTCTTTCTTTCTTCTTAGGAAAAAAGTGCTAAAGACAGATTTTTATGAGCTGACTAGAAATAACTTAAGCTGCTACCTTTGCAAATTTCAAGTATATGCAGTCTTTTACAGTGAAGACTTTACAGAATAATAAACTATTCAGGAATCTGGACTTGTGCTCTATGGAACCATATTTGCAAGATTTATGTCTCAGAAGGCCTGGGCTTTTTTTCTATTTAGTGTTTAGTTAATCTTTGGACTGTCTAATCTCCAAACTGTAATTGGATGTGTTGCTAGACAGGCCCAACAAAGTCGCAGGCAGGGATCAGGACAGAGCCACCTGCTTAGAGCAGCCCTGAGCATGGTAAAAGGGGTCTGAAAATGAGCTGAAAACGAGTTCTGTTTGCAGCTCTGTAACTGCACCTGTCACGCAGAGTGCTTGCAAGTCCCTCTGCTCTCGGGTTGCCTTTGTGTGTCCCAAAATGAGGTAAAACCTTTGTGTTTGGCAGTGCAGCCCAGAGGAGGATAGAGGCTGTGTGCCATGTCCTGCACTGGGCAAACCAGTTCAGGTGGCTGGGGACTGGCCGTGGTGGGAGGCTGCAGCCAGGAGAGAGAGTCTGCTGAAGCATCTCTGTGTGGGGCTGTGCTGTTCTGCACGTGATCCCTTTCTGTTTCCTGACTCTGTGGGCTTCTCTCTGTGATCTGCTGCTTTCCTGTGGCATGCTGGAGCAGGGGGAGTCTGAGAAACTGCACTTGTGGTGTGGGAGTGACAGGATGGGCAAGGGAGTGTGCACTGGAGGGGGATGTAGGGTGTGAATTGTGACTGGGCTGTAATTGATGGAGAGGAGTGTAATCTAAGGTCTTATTCCTCCATTTTTTAAGAAAAGGACTTGGTAATTCCTCAGCACATTGTGGTCATTTCCATGTTATTTATTGCTGTGTGAGATCTTGTAGGTGAAGACAAGCAACTTGAATATGACTTGGCAGGAGACCAACAGAATCCAGGAGGGGATGGACCTAGAGAGGGAGGAGAGATGACTTTTGCAGCTGCACTTTGGTAGCAGTTTGGGTTCAGAGGTGGAAAGGCCAGATCTGAAATGACTGCAGCTGACAAGGAAAAAGCTGATTTTTTTTGCGGGGGTAGTGTCACTAATTGTTGTTTAGCTGGTGGGAATGACAACAAAATCTTATTATAAAGTTGTGTGTGTGGTGCAGGTGTCTGTGCATGTGGTGCAACTGAAGCTTGAGAGGCTGAGATCATACATGACTTTGGTAAAGCTATTTGATATGATGCCACAGTGAAAATTACCTTAGAGGAGATGTAGTGTCGTGTATGAAGTGGGATAGGAATAAGGAATTGGGAGAGGAAGAAGATAACTGACAGTGCCAAAAGAGGAGTATTACCCTAGAAAAAGGTTCCACACAGAGTTCCCTGGGGCTAGAGTTTCATTAATGTGTGGGACCAAAAAAAAAAAAAAAAAAAAANAAAAAAAAAAAAAAAAAAAAAAATTACGATTTGGCTCATTACACTTCATATAAATGAAGATAAAGTTGGGAGGAACTGTCAACAGAGATGAGTATGAAAACAATACAATAATAACTGGATGACCTGGAAGATGGGAGTAGTAAGATGAAGTGCATGGTCATGAACACAGGGGCCACCAGCAAATATTTCTTTTTTGGAGCTATTAAATGGAAACAAGATAATGTAGAACTCAATTTTAGCTTACTGGGACTGCTGAGGTCTAGTACAGAAAATAATGGAGAAAGTTTCTCAGCCTGATTGGGAAATGAACAGTGTCTTTTTTGACAGGTTCATTTTTCACAGTGGCTGAGCAAAGGTGCTGATGAGGTGACTGCTGCCTGTCTCTAGGGCTGGGAAAGGAGGAGCAGCAATATTTCAAGACTCTGGTGGGCACACCAGTGCTGTATCGACCTCCAGTTAACCTTAGTGTGGAAATCAGAGGGAGGGGTTCTAGCCACAGTTTGGGTAAAGTTCTGGAGCAGCTGCCCAACAGCAGTGTTGAGAGGGGCAGCAAACTGATGTCCTTCATTATGGTACACAACCATTTACAGAAATGTGAGGCTGTCACAGGTCTGTGCTTGGAGCCTCAGGAGCTCCATTCCTGAGCTGCATATTTTGGAGTGCCCGTTGTGGGGAAATACCTGCCATGCTGGTCAGGCACACGTATTTGAGTTATTTAACACATTGGCAGTCAGAAATGGTGTCTCCAATGTTTAACTACTTTGTGCATGTTAATTTGTGCGCTTTAATAAATATTTAGCAACTAGTGTATGAAATTAACAGTAGGAGATTCAGGGACATCCCTAACCTGTGTTATTTGCTGAAGTATTTGTGCATTGCTCATTTGGATTTTTTTTTTTCCTTGTTACAATAATTTTTCCTAGCAGTCCTTACAGTTATTAACCTCTTTGTTTGAAATAAAATTCCTTCCATTAACCCAGCATTTCACATGCATAGATGAAGAAAATTTCCAGCCATTTTTCGCCAGTGAGCTGGAATGCAAATTCATCCATATATTGTTCAAGTTGGTTTGGCAATAGCTCTGTAACTTTATAGGTTTATATGCTTACACTAGGATGGTTCCTGCTGTTTTAAGTATTGTCCAGAGGATATAATTTCTTAAATGAAAATTGCTCATAGCCATTCATTTTTTGTGTGACGAGTGAAGGTATCAATTACTTTCTCTTATTCCCTGCATGGAATAGGAAATGTTAATAAAACTCAACTTCTGAACCTCCTGATTGGTAAATTTTTGACCACCGTGTTGAAAGATCATTGTTGTGGATCAAGAAAAGGCTTATTTTACTCTTTAAAGGTCACACACAGGACACAAAAACGGCTGAGCAATAAAAAGGAGAAGGTACTGAGAATACATATAATTTATTACAATTTAATTCCAGTTTTCATTAAGCGTGGTATTATGCTCTACCCACTCCTCCTTTTGTCCATCTCTGTTCCTTTGTCTGGCCTTATGTTTTCTGTCTAAGGATTTGCTCCCAAACTACTGAAAGCAAAAGCATTGAGATGCCACTGTGGAAATTCTGCTGAATTCAATGAGTCTCATTTTAAATCATGAAAGAGTTTCCTCTTTCTTTACATGAAGGTGTGGCATTTCATAGCTCCCAGTTTGAAGGCTGTTGCACTGCAGCTTTGATGTGTGCAGTGATGACAGGATTGTGCCCTCAGAGGTCTGGAAGAAGCAGAGGGTTGAGCGTAGCTCAATTCGGACTCAATTCTGCCTCTGAGACGGGATGCTGAGGAGTGGGGCACTGCTGATTGCCAGTGCAATTAGACTCTGTTTTACACATTGCACTTCTTGAAGGGTCTGCTTGGTATCGTGAAAGGTTTATATCGGGTATAAGCTGTGTACATTAAATCTTCTGCCCCCGTGTACCGTGTGTTTGAATTTCACGTTTCCCTTAGGCCTAAAGGTCTTTATCCAGAGGGTCTCCAGGCTTGTTTTTGTCTTGCTGAGGTGCAGTTAAGCACCAGGCTTCAGACAGGAAGGGTGACAGCTCATAGCCATGAGACATTAAAGCTTAGCTGTGTGTCAGCTGAATCTGACTTTTGTGAAGAGTGATTAAAACTGTTCAAATATTTTTGCTGAGTTGAACTTGCTGGAGCATGGGCAATAGCTTTTTCTCCTAGAAAAAGCCTTTTTGTTCTTATTTTGGAGACAAATTTTCAACAGATTTTCTGAGGTGGAAGAGGTCCTTGATAACACTGCAGGGAGACAGCATTCAGAATTACCAGACGGGTATGTCCTCTGCCTGAGTTGTTACCTCTACTTTACCTGGCAGTATTTTGGCCTAAAGTCATAACTAAGAGAAAAGGTAGCACAGAAGCATGGGAGCAAAAGACTTTTGTTTATCTTAGATGTGTTGCCAGTGAGTTGCTCTCATAGAATTCTGACTAGTTATGGGAGTGATTTTGGCACTCCACATTTCTGCCAAGCAGAGAATCATACAAAAACCCACAATTTTTTACTTTTCTTAATGCTTTAATATAACTTTATAGCTGCTAACATTTGCTTTTTTTTTTTTTTACTGGAAATACTTATATTTTTGCATCGTTTATTAACTGACTCTGAAACTTACTGACATGTGCAACATTCACCTTCAGAAGAAAAAGGGTTGATCCACTTGGCACAAGTAGCAGAGCTGCTCTGCTTAGAAATCTTCACTTTGTAGATAAGGTCATTTGAGGATATTCTGTGGTTGCTCACAATTGAGCAGAAATCACTATTAAGGCTGAATTGAGATAAGAGTTTGCCAGCCATAAAATGGATGGCTTAAAAATTGGCCAGCTCTTATGACTACTTTTTATCTGTGGCCTGAACGAGGAGTGTGTCTGAGACATCCTCTGGGTGTTTGCAGATAAATGCCCAGGACTCTCAGAGGTGGTGGCTCGGAATGGACAGAGCAAATTAGCTGGGTGTCCCTTTGCTGTTTGGGTCTGGGTGACTTCTCTGGCTTTCAGTGTCTCACTGCTTGATGCTTTTTGAGTCTGGTCTCTTACTAAGACTTAAGTTTCCCTCGTGTGTTCAGCATGACCCATCTCATGCATTGATGCAGAACTTCGAGGGTTGGATCCTATGCTGTGTGATAAATCCTAAGCTTTCCAAATTTAGACCCAGACAACTGTAAACTCTACTCTGCATGCTTTATCCCTGCAGGACTTCAGGGTAGGGGGGGATTTGTTAATCCCTATCTGCTCTGTGTAATTAGATAGTGCTTTTGTAAAGTGCTATGAGATCGTGGGCTGGGTGGTGCTTCACAAGGTTAACAGACCTCTTACATTCTTACAGAATACTTAAACCATTCTCTGACCACTGCCCTTTGAAGACTTCTAGAGGTGTATGCCCCATTAAACAAAAATAAAGACAATGGAACTGGTTTCTGTCTATTTGTTATTTTGGCATTATTTTAAGATTTTTAGTGGGCTATATCATGAGAGTAAAACCATCAGTGTGTATTGCTTATTATAAATCTGGAAGTGCTGTGGTTTCTAAATAGCAGGGTAATGGACTTGGGAGGTCTTTAACTATTCTGAAACTGATATTTTAAAAGCTTCATATATGTATTTGGTTGGAATTTTTAATGGAATATATCAGATTGGTACTAGATGTCAGTTAGAAACAGATGTGGCATTTAACACGCCCTCTCTTGCTAAGGTATGGTCTGATAACCAAAGTGTGCAAGTAAAATTGAAAGGAATTGATGTCAATCTCCTTGGATGCTAAGTTCATTTCAGCCTTGTGTTAGGAGTCCTTGATGGAAGAGCAGAGGCAGTGTGTTTGTGCATTTGTGTTTTTAGGGATTTCCACCGGTTTCAATGACAAATGTTTTTGTACTGCTCTTTGAAAAGACTTTTTTTAAGGCTCATCTAGAAATGTAACCCATTGACTGATGTGTAGGTAGCTCTTTAGAGCTGCCTTCCTTTCTTGCCAGGTTATCAGTTCATGGCAAAACTAAATGGGGCTATCTTTGGTTGCTACTGTGTTCTCATAGTAGCAGGCCTTTCTTTCGTTTGTGGGATTATTGGGGAAGCTTTTGGGCTTTTTTAATGCAGTGTTACGAAGAGGTGAGTACATAATTGTTCATGATTTCTGTTTAAATAACACATTTCTCTTATCTCCGTAATTTATTTTTAAAACTATCACTTGGAGATTTGTCTGGTTTCACTGGAAAATAAGAATTGACTTCAAGGCAATAGTTGTTCATGTGTTTGTTCAGAACCACTCGCTAATGGGCTTCAGTTTGATTTATAAACCAGCTCTCTCTTATCGTACAAACTTTAATAGTTAGCTTTTGTTCATGGAGAGCTGAGTGAGTGAAGTCAGTTTTCCCTGAGACAACACTACTGAAATAACAAAATGAGCAAGCTATGACTGAAAAGAGCCTTAAATATAAATGTTGTGATTGTGACAGGGCTGATGTTTGAATTTATAAAGGAATTTAGATAAGCAATATGATGTAATGCTTTCAGAATTTAAAAGAAAATAATTTTCTCTTTAGACCAAAGGCTTCTGAGTAATTGGTTTGAATATGAGAATAAGAACATACAAAGTTTATGTATGAAAGAGTTGCAGAATGCGATGTGGCGATTTTAAATGATTTGGGAAGTAGTATGTGTAGGCTCAGGAATTCCATAGCTAAAGAATTCTGCAGCCTTTGGGGGGCTCTTATGATCATTGTGCATTTCTGGGCGTTATTTTCGTGCTTGGTTTTCGCTTGCCAGTGGGATGGCAGTGGTTTTCAGGCGTACACATGCCCGTGCATGGAAGGTTCTGGGCTGACAGTTTGCTTCCTGGCATTGGAACTCTAAAGTCGTTTGTAGGGGGAGGTTGCAGCAGCATCAGCTCTGATCCAGCAGCTGAGATCAGCTGCAGCGCTGCTGTGGGTTGCACTGAATTTTGTATCTTAAAGACCTGGTGGTTTCAGTGGGGAGTTCTCAATTGCTTGTTTGCTTTGAAAAGTGGCTTGAAGCTTAGGGATAATTCTCTGTGGTAACTGGCTGGAGTAGGTTTCACTGGGTGATCCTATCAGCTTGAGTAGATGCATAAAATTTGTATATGTACTTGGCATGTATAAGTATCAAACCCCCACAAATAACATCCAAGATAGTTGCTATTTTTCTGCCTTCGTAAGGAGCAACTGAACACTGAAGTCCTTGGTGGAAACCTTTGGAAAATCACCTTTGGTCAATTGTGAAAGTACTTTAAATAGCTACATTGACACTCCAACAGTAAATGTTGTCATGATCATGAAATTGGTCCTGGTATTTCCAGAGACAGCAAAATATTTCTGCAAATTTCTAATTCAGTCATAATTCCTCTGTATAGAACAGGATTTTACCAAAGACTTTGGGGTGAAAGGAAGGAGGCATGGATCTTTGAGCGCTGGGGACTCTGGTTTTGGAATAATTAAAATTGTATGCAGTTACCCCAACTTGGTCCAAGAAGAGGCTGGGTTCTTGCTCCTTGCAAACACAATGATTTTATCTACGCTTCTGCTTGAGTAGGTGCTGAAATAAAGATTAATTCAAGCAGGATTGGAAATGTGCTGTATTGTGGCACCTCTTCCTGTGGAACAGGAATAGTGCTCCAGCAGAAGGACTAGGGACTGATACTGGGGTTCTCAGCCTAAAGGCTGGGTGTTGCTGCTCCTGATAGAACAAAAATAGCCATTGAAATTAGTGGGAGCTCATATTAAAGATTGTAGGATACAGATCTGTATTTTTTGATTCAGAAGGGTGATAGGATTTCCTGCAATACAATATGAGAAGAAAGACAAAACTGTTTCTCTTCCAAAGTCCATTGACTATGGAGCTTGGAGATCTGTGGTGCTAGTACACCTATAAAAATACATTGCAGGGAAATGAATGAAGATGTAATCTTTAAAAAATGAGTAGGTTTTGTGGTACCTTTCAAAGGGACAAGGGAACAGACTGACAGGGAGAAAATCCAAACCATGTATTGCACCTAACTGCTGAAAAATGTGGGATGGGATGACCCATAGTGATAGGGATTAGAGTCTTTTATTCCAGAATTCTTGGTTCAAAGTGAGTAGAGATACTGTACTTCCCTGAAAGAATTGGAGGACAATGAGATAGTGATTTCTATCCCCTTAGATGCTAAAAAGAAGAATCAATACTAAATGTTTTATGTCATCTTAGAGTTTGTAGACTTCTAAGTTAAAAGAAATATACGTAAATAAGTATTCTGTTTGAAACTTGAATTTGCCAAGATTCTTTAGGACCCTTTTCTCTTTTTATGTTTTCCTTGGTTATGGCGAAGGCTGAGGTAACATAACTGACTTCAGTTTATGGCGTCAAAATTTTCTCATCTTATCTTTCCCTTTGGAGAAGAGTTTATAGTTTGTGTCTTAGACTCACAGACGTATAAAAATGTCGTGACACTGTGGTTCATTTCACAGAGCACATGCACTCATAGGCACACCCTGACTCTGACAGAGATCTGTAACAGATTCCCACTCTGGCTGCTCATTCCCACTGGGCACAGGGATAATAGACCAGTGCACCCACAATGAGTACATGTAACAACAGACCAGAAGGAAGGCAGAAGAGCTTCTCACATCAGGTGATTCTCTGCATAGTGTGGAAAATTCTTGAGTATTTTTGCTCCATTGAGAAAGGGTCCTTCACTGCTATTCCGTCCTGGCTTACTGGAGTATCTCTGTTAGGGGGCCTGGCACTAGGCAGGGCTGGATGCCTTCTCCAAATTCAGAGATGAAATGTGCTCATGTTTCACTCCTGCTTTATTTTTATATATGACGTTATGTGGCTTCATAGGAGAAAACAAAGCAGAAGCCACCCCTGAAAATCTTTTTTTTTTTTTAAATAAGCTTCATCCATGATGTCATAATTCACTTCTTGGGGGGGAAGGGAAAATTTAAAAATAAGACTACCCTCAAAATGCCTTTTCTTATGTGTGAGCAGTGATGTCATGAGACCGTAGGGTTTTTAAACTAATTTATCATGTAGTAATTGTCATCATTCCCATGCTGCATTTTTCTCTGTAAGATTAGGAAGCAATGGCATTCTTTATGCTTAATGGCACAAACAATTACAGTACTGACTTGGCACTGGTTTGCTGCTTTGGCTGGCCCTGATGCTGCTGGTTTTTAAATTGGCTGCAGAGCAGCCCGTGGGACCGATGTATAATCAGTCGTCTGTTGGCGCGTGGTTCTGGATAGCGTTTTTCCTTTGACTCATCTCTGATTGCAGGGAATTTGCCATTGGCTGGAGCATTTTGGGGAGTATGGCTGTGTGCAAGTTCCTTATGAGCTATATGCAAAGTCCCTTTTATGGTAAAGGCAAATAGTTTCACATGTCACAGGAAAATATGCACCAGCCCAATTTACTGTTTCATTGCTCCTCGGGCTTTCTTTCTGAATTTAATATTATAAACTCTTTCTGATGTTCCAAGTTCAAGATCTGTGTGGCTGGGTTTTGCCAAACAGTGCTGTACTTAGACATTCTGCTGCAGAAGTTGAGGCTGAAGCAAACTGAGCATCCTTGCAGTATTCTTCTGTGGCTGAAACGACTTCAGCCTCTCTAAGTGTTTCTTGGGGAACATAGTGAGAGCTCAAACAAGGAAATAGGAGGAGACAGGCCAGATCATTAATATTTTAGTGCCTTCCTTCCCCTTAGGCAGAGACCTTTGGGAGTTGGAGAGTCCATCAGTTTTGGCCATCACATTGACTTGAAAATGGAGATAGTTGCTGGAGGAGTTATGGAGAAGTTCAGTGCTCCTATTTGACCATCTCAGAATGCCAGTGCTGCTCCCTGAAGTGGGCATGGCTTTGTAAACTTCTGCCAGACCAACATTTATACCCTTGAACTGTCTGTGATTCCAAGCCACATCATGGCTTATCACATCTGTGCAAAGCATAGTGCAAGTAATAATGAGTAGTAATACTTAAAGCACAGTGAAAAATGCTATTTATTTCTGTACTGAAGGTATGGAGGGCTTTACCTGTAGGATGTAGGGCTGAAATCTGGTAACGCTGCACCCTGGCGTGGAGAGCAGCATTCACATTGTGTATTTCCTGAGGGAAAACTCAAAAATTTTGTGCAGAATTGGAAAAAAAAATGAAGGAAAGTTGCTAGTAGAGGCACAAATCTATCTGTACAATCAGCATTCATATCTTTTCACTTGTAATTTTGTTACTGTGTGCTTTGACTCCTTTGCCTTGATATCTCCTGCTCGAACATGCCCGAAACTTTCCGACTTCATCTGAGAAGCAAAGCCTGTGCACACCTATTGATGCACCAGAAAAAAACTCCTCCTCCTCTGTTTCTGTGACCATCAACTTCACTCAAGTCTTTAAAACTTTTAAAGAGCTGTTAATATGGTGGGAAAGATGGCCTTTTAGTTGAACTCACTGACTTATCAGCTTCTCCAAATATATACCCACTTTTCCCTTTCTGAATTTTTGTTTGCCCTGATAACCGTGCTCTACATCGACACTGGGCTTACCAGCAAGGCTGGTTGCATTTTTTTCTCTTGCTGTCTGACTTGTGCTGTATTTAAAAATATCTTTTCACCAGTTTTAGGTGTTGATTTCTGTCAACTTAATCTTAATGAGTCTTGTGTCAATATATTGTGTCATTTTTTGAAACTTGTACAGGTTTTTGCAGTGAATGCTTACTGCAAATACAATTAAACCCAAGCAAGCAAAAACCTTTCAAATTTGAAGGATTATATACACTATTAATTGTTTCCCAAGTTAATAACCCTGTATATTATGTTATGTTTGGAATAGCCTGACTTGTATTACAGAGTGAAAGTGGTTGAATTAATGATATATTGCAGTGTGTTTAGGCAACCACACAATGGCTGAGGGGGATCTGTGGGGTCTGCTGCACCCAGAACTGTTTAAGCTCTTTGAACAGGAGTGGCTGTAATGAGCCACAATGATTCCAAAGCTGCAATTACTGCAAAATGAAAACATAGCCCTTTAAAGTTATTTGGGTGGATACTTCTGGTAGATGCTCTGCGGGCTGAGCTGTTACTACAGCCTGGAAGTTGTAACACGCACCAGTGTTTAAACCATGCTGTACATTAACCAGCTTCTTGTATCCATTTCTCCCAAGTGCGACAGAAGCCAAGAAAACTTTCATTAAAGAAACGATCCCGCTAATTTAAGGTGGAACGAGCTAGTGTGAAGTAATAATTTGGCTTTGGTGTGCTTTACAGTAGTCCCTCCTGGAACGACCTGCTGTCAGGTTGTGCAGGAGCTGGAGCTACCGGGGGACACGTGGGAAGTGCTTTATTATAACTGAGTGGCAGTGATGGAAGAATCAGCGCTGCTCATTCACGCTCCTTATTTTAACTCTGCAAGTGCCGTGGACTGTTCCTGGTGCTGTCATGCTGCCCATCGGAGCAACAGCTCTTAAATGGTCTGAGCAGGAATCATCCTGCCAGCTTGGTGCCAGAGGAGATCCTGTTCAATGCTGCTGTCTTCATCGCTCTCCGAAGTGGTGGGACAATATTTCATCCCAGTCAGGGATGTTTAAGGTTTGAATAAGGTCAGGAAATTCTTGAAAGCGAAATGCAGGAAACCTTAATTTTTGCTATTGAGACCAGAGATCAGATTTCAGGTTTCTCTTCTGAAGCTTGTTGTTGTAGTTGTTCTCATGTTAGTAAATGATGGTATTTTCAGAAGACCACAAAATACTGAGGATACTGGAGGGGGGAGCCCTAGTTCACATGAGATTTATTCCAGGTTAAGTGCCTCTTCCTGCTAGCTGCTCCTAGCTCTGTCCCCATGCTGGGGCACAAACTGCACGTGAGGGGAAGAGCTGTGCACCACATCTTTTCTTCAAACACCTCCTGTAACCCACTGGTGGCTGCTGAAATAGCTGGAGCAAAAGCTGCGTCACCGCTGTGCTCAGGAAACCCTTGTTCCTTCTAGGGACCCCCCTATTAATCTTACTGTAGAATTGAGCCTATATTTCTGTTTGTCCTTTCATCTGCACTGTTTTCATCTTCTCTTGATGAAATGGGCTATAGCTGAAACTGTATTTCTGTCTGGAATGCTGCTTAATTAGAATAAATGATCCACTGTGTACGTAAGGTTATTTTTCTTTAATAAATCTTTTCTCCATGTGTATATTCAATGACAAAACTAATTAGGAATGACAAACACGTAATTCAATAGGTTAGAGGGAAAGATTTGTAATGCCTCTTGTATTGCTTTTCATAGCCAAATTGTGGACACTGTGGGTTCTTTGTTTGCTCTGTCACCTTGAAGTTCAGCTTACCAAATTTAGCTCGGCATTCTTGTGTTTTTGTAATTTGTGCTGTTGGCCATCTCAGGGTTCTTATTTCAATTACATTTTTATCTCACCGGTCCTTTTTTATTAAGTTACCCTCCTAATAAAAGTTAATTTTAATTAACTCAAGTAATAAAGAAGTTATGGAAGCTGTAACAGAGATATGGCAACATAAATTTTCACTAAAATGTGCATTTAAAAGAAGAATGGAAAGTTTATTTCTTTTGCTATTTAATTAAAAGTTAAGAATCAGATATGCAAGCCAAGGGGAAGAAATATAACATGCTTAATAGAGTTGAAATGAAATATTCTGTACTCTCTTCATAGATTTTTGGTTGGTGTGTTGTTTTTGGGGTTTTTTTGCAAGTTATATAACTTTCCCCATCAGGTTTTTCATTCTTGTCTGTCTAGTGATGCATCACACCTGCTTCTGAAGTCCAGGGACAGCTGTTTCTCATTTTTTTCCTTTTAAGAAACAAATGTTGTTGTCATTGGAGTCAGTTGTGAAACTTGCAGGGACTTTCTGGTGTAGGTTTAGGCTTTTGGGATTCTTAACCCAGCAAACAGCATCGTTTTCCTGGGCCCTTCACTGTTCCTGCAGGCTGTAACACTCACTGCCTTGCTGTGGCATGCTCTGACCCAGACACTCCTCTGTCTCTTCTGTACTGAGTAAAGACCTGGTCTTGTTTACTATTTTAAACATCTGTGCTCTTTTCCATCTTCTCACCGCTCGCAGTGGAAGACAGTTCAGCTTTTTATATAATACCCCAGATTTCCTTCTCTGTTCCCTCATGTCAGATGTAGTTAATGATGAGAATGACACTGGGGTTGTCCCTGCTGACCCACGTTTTCTAGCAGGCAGATACAGTGTAGTGGTGAATGAGCAGGAGGAGCCCAATGCTGTAAAAGATGCTCTTTCTGCTCTGAAAGCAGCATTGGGCCAGAAGAGTTGCTTTGTCCTTGTGCCAGGACTGATAGCCTTCCCTCTCCTGGAGTTTCTTCAAGCCTTTCTTCCCTCTGCCAAGAGCACCTTTGTGCATTCCTCTGCAAGTACAGTTCTCACGATGAGACCAGGATACCTTTCATGTTTGTGTCTAAGTTGGACCTACCTTAAAATCTCCTGCAGGTAGTAAATCAGTTCAGCTCCCCCAGTAAATTTCTCTGGAGAGAAGCCAAGGGAAGGAATCAACATGGTTTATAAACTTTCAAAATACATAGTAAGTACTTTTTCCCTTAACTTGGTGATTTACTTCTATTCTTTGTTAATAAGTTAATATGGAGAAACATTGGGTTCGGTGCCAAAAATCATCAGGAACATAACCCAGAGCAATTTTTAAGGGCACAGCTTTTAAACAAGCTTCTGGAAGAAGCATTATTTGACAGGACAAAAGTGAAATAACCCAGTTTGTTATTTTAATCTCATATCTCCACTTCTGGTTGTTCTGTCTTGTGGATGATTTGCATTCAGCTGAGGCTTTGGCTGATGGGTTACCATAAATGGCTCAAAACCAGATTGTTCCACTTATATACAGCAATTTTTGTGTGTAATTAGAATAAAGCCAGGCAACTTTCTGAAAAACCTCTTTTCACCTGATTAAACTTGGAGTCATTGTTCCTGAAATAAAACAGTTGGCTTTTTTTTTCCAGGAAAGATAGGAGTCACTGTTCTTTGAAAAAGGCATTTCTTGAATAAGAACACTCTTTAAAAATTGAGATAAACTCTTACGTGTGGGAATTTGGAATTAACTGTTTTTGTATATATGTTTTAAAAATGTTCAATCCCAAAGTATACTTTGAAGAGCAGTGATGGTCTTTGTAAAAGGGAAAAAAAAAGATTTGATTTTGCTCTTGTTGACTTTGGTGATTAGGGAGAGACTTTGTAGGCACTTGTACAACTGATAGTTCATTGAAAACTGAACTCCATACCTGTACACTTCATCCTCTGAATGAAGAAAGATTAGTAGCAACCTTGGTAATTGACTCACAAGTTCAGCTGAGGTTTGGGAAGACGAAGCTAATATATTCTGGGTGCATGCAGAGGAAGAAAGCAAACAGCTTTTTGGAGTGGCTTACCCTTGCCAAATGAAAAGAATATGCAGCAGACTAACTCAACACCGCAGTCCCCAATGTGTGGCTCACAGTGCAGGCACAGGAAGGATTATTGGAGGCTTTCCTCACTGAGCCTTTCCCAGGCAAAGTGTCACTAGGGTATTGCAGCCCCTAGCTCACACATGGAGAAAACAGGTCTCACAAAACAGGTCTCACTTGTTGTTTTCACCATCCTGCGAGACAGTCGTGGTGCTTTAATCTTTACCAGTTTGCCCCAAAACGTGCTGCTTTGCTGAAGGCCTCCAGACAGGTTAAGCACCGTGGTCTAAGAGGCTGCAAATCTCTCTCACCTCATTATTATTGCAGAGGAAGATGTGGATGATGGAGAGCAGACATAGCTATCCTTTGAGAATGTTGTTTGAGAAATCTCCTTTTTTGGGCTAGGAGAGGGTCTTGTCCTGACCCAGCAGCATGAGTTAGTTAAGCCTGAAAACCAGAACAGACAGGACTTGTAAAAGGGTTTCTACTGTCTGCTGGTTTTCCTACCATTCTGGTGAGGCCTCACAGGAGAGTTAGTGACAACTGCTTGTGTGCCAACCCTCAGTTATGGGTAAATTGGTGTTGTATCACTGTAAAACTCTGAGAAGGGCCCTGCAGTTCCGCTCTGGGGCTGTGTGAGCTTGCTCGTGGTGGCCGCAGGGGTAGCAGTCCATGACTGGAGTGCTGAAAAATGAATGTCAGAATAATTCATTTTCAGAAAATGCAAATTAATCCAAAGTAAATCAAGTCCGTGGAACAGAAATCTAGGTAGCAGATAACTGATAGAAATTTCCTGTGGGATTCCCGTCTCTGTGGGAGGTTGCTGTACATTAGAGAAATAGAAATGCCTTTTTTTTTTTTGTTCACAAAAGCACATAAAAAAGAAGGTTGAAAACAGTTTAAAGAAAATAAGAAACATCTGTCTTCCTCCTCACCCTTTTTCGTGTAGGTTATTAGCCACTTCCCTGCTAAAACAGATTGTCATATTTTACTCTTATTTTTTTTTGTGTGTGTAGGTTTAATATGGCAAAGCACTGGCCAACTGCAAGCTGTTCTTGCATTTTGATTTTTGTGTGTGATAGCAGAATTTGGAGAGGAAAAAATGAAGACAAGAAGCTTACTCTTTAAAGTTTATAACCAAGCTCCAAATCTCCAACTAGGTTACTTATGACAGCTTTCTTCAAATTTCTTCTCCAGCTATATTCTCATTGACCATTTCAGCTGCAGTTAAATATTTCCCTTCAGCTGATGGTCATCTTGGAACAGGCAGAGGATGTTGCTGGAACGTGTCTGAAGGTAAAAGAGAAGAGCAGTGAGGCCATTCTACCCTGGGCAACTCTCCAAAGGAAGTATTACACACTCGGCTTTCATGCCCTGATTTGTGAGACCTGGAGATTTGACTACTTGAAGTGGTAAAACTCAAAGTACAATTTGAAGTACAGTTGGTTTTGCATTGTGCAGTATGGACTGTCTGTGTTCGCTGTGAAGAGGATATTGCAGTGATATTATTTAGTGTGTAATTAGCATTTTCTCTCAAAGGTTACTAACTGGACTTTCTCCAGCTGTCTCTTAGGTAAATGTTGCATCCTCATTAACTTTCAAAACACGAACCTGCCTCGCATGGGGTCAGGATTGGTTGCACATCATCTCACTTATTGTTTGGGAAACTGAGTCAGGAAGTTGTTTATCCAAATGCTTGTAGCTGCTCCTCATCAGGCATCAAAGTAGGTGCCAGATCTTCTGTCCTTGCCACTTGTCCATGCTGCACCTATGTTGTCACCTAAAGGCAGCTTCCCTTCACCGGGATCCTTGAGCTTTACTATGCTTCGGTGCCCTCTGCTGCTCCGCTAAAATACTGCTGTCTCCTTGCTCTCAGAGGAGCGTGGATGGGTTTGTTCTCCTTCTTTTCTTCTGTAAGTTAATTGGCCCAGCAGTTCCCTTGGTGAGAGGTTGCTAGTGGCAATGATTAGGGCAAGGGACATAGACTGTACTGAAAATTATTTCCTTTGAAGGTGCTTTTTTCACTTCTGAAATTCTGACATGACTCAGACTGAGATCATGGGGTTTTCTTGTTTTACAGCAAAGGTAGATTTATATATATATATACACACAGAAGTAGTTTTTATTGCTGTTTTCTTAAGTTTCTGCCTATACAACATATAGGATCTGATATGCAAAAGTAGAGAGCCATTTCATGTTCCTGAAATCAGGAGCTACAAATTTTTATTTGGGGGCTTGAAGTCATTTAAGAATTACCTTACAGATTCTTATTCTTTTCCTGTGGTTTTGTTGGTTTTGGTTTTGATTTTTTCGATGTGCCCCTCCTTTCCTCTCAAATTTTTTGCTTTGTACCAGTTTGGTAGATCCATCCTCTGATTGCTCCTGTTCTCTAGCAAGAAGCCTTCAGTCTGTAAGGCATTGACTGACACATTTTGCTGTGTTGGGGGCCTGTTGTTGCTGTATGGTTCCAGCTGCAGTGATCTTTGTGTTAAAAATCTGTGGGTTAAGATTCCTTCCTGCAGTTTCAGTTTCTTCAGTGGTTCTTTCTAGCTCTGAGGAACACCCATAGTAAAATGTTACATTAGACTTGGTTTTCCATCTTATTAAGATATTCACACAAGTTGAAAGGAAAAGTACCATTATGTGATGTTTGTGACCTTGTGCATATTCAATTAATCCAGTTTACCTTCGTCTCAAGCCAAGCAGTTGCTCTTGGTGCTTTGTGTGAGAATTGTGTGCCCAGTGTCTCGTTTGAATTTGTCCAATTTCACCTTCCAATGGCTGGTTTGTTACACCCTCCTACAACTCACAGATAGAAATAAACTTCCAGCAACTGTGATTCGCTCATGGGAAGATATTTTCAATACTGTAATCCTGTGTTCTCTCTGTTCATGAAGGTTCATAGGTAAGACATTGTCTTGGCCCTTAGGCCATTTTTATTATTCCTTTTTGGACCTTCAGCTTTTCAACAGTTTATAAAAATATAACAACTAAAATTGTGGAGGGCATTTCAAAATCAATTTCACCATTTGTAAGTGCAGCTGTAATTATTTTCTTATTCTTAATGACAACTCAGTACTCACTTTAGCTGTTTCCATTTATTAATTAGTAATTGTACCTACTTCCTACTTCCCTTTGTTGATTCCTTAAGGAGAGTTACTTGAAATCTGCCACTCATTAACATTCATTTATCATATGAATTATTGATTCTGCAAATCTTGATTTTAAAGTTATGCCTACCTGATCAAACCTTCTGCAAAAGTTAAATAGTTTTATAACTACCATTATCCCTCCCAGCCACAGCTGGTGTCAGAGCGTGGCATCAGGTTTGTTTGACAGGACTGCCTCTCTGTTGGTGTGCATAGCAAAGTTTTCTTGGTTCTCTGCTGATGCTCTTCTGTTTGTGAGAGGCACATGATTTCCCTTATCTGTATGGAGCCATTACCTTGGCACAGAAAGGGAAGGCAATTTATAATTCTGTTTTTAAGATAGGCTGTCAGCAAATCCTGTCCTGACCACTCTTGAGAGTATCTTATACAAAAAAATAATTGTTCCTAGATTGGTGATTGATGCAGCAGAACTGATAAAAGTTACATTGTTTAAAAGTGTTTATAAATCACCCTGTCCATATGTTCATTTCCTGTAATCTGTCATTATGGTTTCAAACATAATTGTGAGAGACACAAAACTGGCTTCGTAGCGCTCTGGAATGAGGTTTGCTTCCATTTGGTCTACGTTGAAAGGTGGCTCAAAGCAAAAATTATAATCCTGGAATACCACGTAGGTTACAACAGGATATCTTTGCTCCGTGGTTTTGAATTACTGAAGGGCGTAGTCCGTCTTCTGAGTTTTTCCCCTAGCATTGCTGGGATTTATGCAAAGTAACTGGGCCAGTTAAAGGGATTGCTTGGCAGAGAGGACCGTGGGTTTTTTTAAACGCAATTCTTTTTCTCACTTGGGAGGTTAACGTTATGACAAGCTGGGTTTACAGTCGGTGTTGAGTGGGGATTTTGGCTCCGTCCGGCACAGATGGGCTACTAGAGCACTGTGTGGTATGATCACAGCACAGAGCTCTCTGCTCTGCTCCTGAACATGCTTCCCAGTTTCTCAGCTAGGCCCAGGAGTTGAATGAGGGAGCAGTTATTGCAGCAAGAGTGAAATCTGAAACACTCTCTTCATGCACAGGGTTTTGCATTGCAAGGGATGGAAAAGCAGTTTTGGGGAAGCAGTCTAACTTTTCCTATCTTTTAGTTCTTTGTCAAACTCAGCCAGGAGGATGAGGGAGGCGGTGGTTTACTCTGTTGCAAAGTGTCCCTACTCCAGGGTCTTGCTGAAACAGGAGAATAGGGAGAGCATAAGCATTTTCCAAACTCTGTTTGTCCCTTGGGTACCCAGCCGTGACTGGTGGCGAGGTTACTGGCCTTCAAAATGTGCCCGTTTTCTTCCAGTTGAAGATTATTCCTTTGAAGAGGCAAAATAATGCACACAATATTGTCCTCTAAAGCTGCCATGCATTCTTCCAGAAGTATTATTAACTGCCTACACATCCTATCCAATTTTCCTTAGTCATGAGCCTCGTTAAGGAATCTTTGCCCAGCTCCATCAAACTACAGGAGCCTCCTATAGTGGACAAGGGCAACATTTGAATTAAGTATGGTAAAAACAAGAGAGTAATTTTTTTTTCTTTCTGCCTTTTTTTGTTTAGTACTTCTCTGTTTCCTGGGTAGGTTTTCAGCTCTCTCACTTGGTATGAAGGGTTTGTACTGACAGACTGAGATCTTTGACATCTGTGTCAGTTAAGTAAAACACTTCTTTATTGCCAGCTTGTTTGTGAGGAGCAGATTTGAATGCGTTCATAACTGTAAATGCAAAAAATGTGGCATTTAAGAGACACAAGCAAATTATCTGCACTGGGAGATTTGATTTTAGTCAAGAGCTGTGGAATAGCTTGGGTTCTGAATTAGGATTTGGGGATATAATAAAAATTGTTAGCTATGCAATTGAAAAGTATCCCTTAAGTCCGACTCAGGATGTGCTTCTTTCTCTCCATCTGAAAAATTGGAAAGAAATAACATATTTGTGTTGCTCAGTAAAGCAGGAAGAGTCATTTCTGTTGCTGGTGTTATAAGAGGTCAGAGCACGTGGTCAACCCATCTTTCTTCCCAAATCAGCAAATCAATGCTTTATCCCTGTTTTCCAACAGAGAATGTATTAGCTGCTTCAGGTGTTACATTCATGCATTTTATCAAAATATGGTTGGTGTGATGGTACATTTCAGTGCTCTTTTATTTATCAATCCCTTTAGTAGCATTTCATAGTTATAATTTTAGAAGAGATTTCCTTTAAAAACATGATCACTTTTACTGTTAACTGAGGAACTTGCTTGGGAAGATTGTTGGTAGTGTCTAAACAGTTATATGCCAGCAAAACTGGATTTCTGTATTTTCCCCTCAATGCATCTCTGACTTAGATTTGTATTCACTTTGTAAGTGTGCAGACACACTTGAGATCTGCTTTTAATTACTGGATAGGATTTACAAATCAGAAATGCAAACACAAGCACACAGCTTTTTAATCATATGTAAGTCACCTCTCAAAAACTGTCAAGGAATCATATTTTTAGAAGCTTATTATTTGTATAGACACAAGTAATGCAATAGCTCAGTCTTTGAGATTATGAACATGCTTATGATGAGAATATTCTTGGCATAAGTCAGGAGTATTATATAATAAGGAAACAATGTCTTTTTATACTTTTCTTCCAAAACATTCCCTAGTGAGAACTAGGCGAAAAAAACCCCATAGGATTGCTTATGAATAGATCTCCTTGCAACATGATAACTTCAGCCAAATTACACAAAGTAGATTTAAAATCCTTCTCATGTTTTCATAGTTATGTTTTTAAAACCCTCTGTTGGCATCCAATCTGAATTCTGATTGTGTAACTGTAAGACCCAGACCAACAATGCATGGATGGTATTAAACTGTCCCTCTAGCAGCATGGATGCCTAAAAGGCGGGAGACCCAGTTGTCAAAAGCAATAAACTATTTGAGTGAGAGAAAATAAAAGCAATGGGACTGATCCAGATTTACCTGGTGCCCCAGAATGTATAGAAAAGCAGTGCTGAGGCAAATGTCTTTGGCTCAGTAGTGCCACAGGTTTACAATTGTGTGCACCACAGATGTAAAGCCTGACTTAAGGTCAGATCCTCTGTAAGGCAGCCTTCAGAAGGGTCAGTGACCTGCTGTAACAAGAGGTGTCAGGAAGGAAGGGGAGGGATTGGCCCCTACAACAGCTCAGATTCAGAAAATAGATGAGTGGCAGGTAGTTACCCCTCTTCACTCCTTTTGCTTCTCCTGGGACTTTTGTAGCTCTCCAGAGTGACACAGAACACAGCCCAATACCTTCTACAGGGCCACAGGCAAGTGCTGAGAGCTGAGGTGAAGCAAAGTGCAGATGAATGTGGATATAGCAGCTGTTGTCTGTGTTAATGGTCCTTCCTAGTGTTTCATGCGTTGTTTCTAAAGAAAGGTGTTAATCCATGGTGGCCAAGAGAATGAGAAAATATATCTGCACAATAGGTGGTATTTATAGTGCAAATGAGGATTTGAGAGTTAAGTTAATGATCTAAATTGGTCAGGGACAGTTCATCAGCAAGCTTAAAAGCTCCAAAAGATGAAGTAGTTTTTGGGTGTGCAGTGTATTTGTTTCCAGACAGACCATCTGGGAACAGGGATGTATAGCCAGCCTCTGGAAGGCAATGGAATGGTCTTGATTCATCCAAGCTGCTTTTATGTTAGATAAGAAACACAAAGTTGATTTGTGATAAAAGAGTAGAGCAGAACAGTAGTTAGATGCTTTGACGGATGCTGCCTAAAGTGGGAATTACATTGTGAGGCAGCGTGTTTTGGAAGAGACCTCCCTCTGGCACGCATAAACCAGGACACACATCTCGGAAGGAGCAGATAGCTGAGAGATGGACCTTGTGTCCAAGCCAAATACAAGACACTGCAAGGCCTTTGGATTAAAACAGTGGCAGGCCTTTCATTGCTTTTGTGTTCTGAATCCTGACTGCTTCTTCAGAGCAGCTACACCTTAGCCCTTCTCCCCTACCACAGCATCAGGTACTGATCGAAGGGAGAATGGCTCCAGGAGACACCAGGGTCTGTACCTTGGCTCCAAGGCAGGATCAAATCTGAGTGAACTTTTCCTGGTGGATATTCGTCTAGCTTGTTCTTAAATCTATTTGTTGACCAGGATTGCAAAGCCTTCCAAACCCAGCATTTCCTTATTGTTGTAGTTAGCTTCCCTTATTGTTTGTTACCCTTTTCTGGCTGCTGCTGTGGCTTTGAACATACAAAGGGGAAAGGAGAATGAGATCACAAGCCAAATTTAGACTTTTACCATTAGCTGTTTATCATCTCTGCAAAGGCTTCTTTATTTTTCAACCCATGAGTTGCTACTCAGGTAATTTTTAATAGAGTTGGATGATGTGCATGGAAAAACCATGGAAGCTATGGATGTAGTGCATGGAAAACCCATGGAAGTTATGGATGTAGTGCATCAGTGAGGAAAAAATATGGGTGCTGATCTCCCTTTGTGCTCAGCGAGATAAACACGATAAACTAATTACGTTGTGGTCTTTGAGTTGACTGATAAATGATGACTGAGATCTTTTCTTAAGGGAAAAAAGCCTCTTTTGAGGATCTATTTTAAGAAGGAAAAATAAGTAATGCCATAAAACGTGGAACATTCAGAAGCGTTTGAAATTTGACAGTGGATAGACTCGTATAAAATCTGTTAACTGTGTGTTGTGCACTGCACAGCTCATTGATCTCCGAGCTCTTTGGAAAGCTTCACTTAATTAATTTAGGTTTATGTATTGCAGTGGAAAACAATGTGTGCAACCAAGCAGGAAGTTGTTTCAGGCTTTCAAAATAAATTTGTATATGGAATACGGGAAAAGACATAAAAGATATCTCTCTCTTTCATGCCAAAAAAAGGAAATTTGTTATGTTAAAGATGTTGAAAAAAACCACCATTTAACATCTATGTGTGTGTTTGTGTGTGTGTGTGTGTAAAAATGTATTCTTAAGTGGATGTTTTTTGGAGGTATTTGAAGAAGCATAATTCTAGACTCCAAACAAATGCTTTATAGCCAGGGGAGAGTGGTAAAAGAAATGAAGTTGAGAAAAGTATGTAGGAGATTTTTCCCATTTTCTTTGATCTTTATCTGCCCATATGTGTAAGAAATCACATCCACCTCTGTATTTTGGCTGCATCTGACATGGAATTCAGGGGTTCTTGTAGGTCCTATGCAAAGCCCAGCAAAGTGAGTGAGATACTTTCCACCAGTTTCAATGGCTTTTCTATCAAGCTTTATTCACTAAGTGCTTGACAGTGATATTTGGGTTATCTTTCATTTACCAGAGTGTAATGCAGAATTAAAAACAAACAGGGACTTCATTGGTTAATTTATTTACACAATTTTTCCTTAAGTTTAAATGCTAATATCCCTTTTAATAATAAAACCCAGAACCCAAAAAACCTCCCAAAACTCTTCCCTTCTCCAAACCCTTCAAATACAAGCAACCAGGGAATTTTATAAATAGATATTCTTACCTTTACTACAAAAAATTCATGCGGAAGTCCTATCTTGGAATAAGCTATTCATTAGTTGGCTTGGCAGAAGGAACATAATCCAAATGAATGAGCTGCCAGGAGTATTTTTAGTGGTTTTATATGTTGCCCATTCAAATCTTGGAAAATTTCTTCAGAAAATTGGACAAACTGACCACTCATTTTTATGGCCTTTCACAAGATCTAAAAAGTGAAAAACAACTATTGTATTTAGCATCTGTTAATGGAGGTTTCAGGCTACAGAACTTGAGAAGGTACTGCTGGGAAGCTAATACAATAACCATAAAATATTGGACTGATAATAGGAAACACTGGCACTGAGCAGATATGGAAAGAGTCATGCTAATATTCCACATCCAGGCCTGCTGCCCCGTGCCGAGTGCTAAAGATACTGTGGTGAAACACACACAGTAGTAGAGATCTGGAACGAAATCAGAGTCCAACTCAAGATAGATGGAATTGTCTTTTTTCTCCCATGAATGCTATTCGTTGGGTAATTCTGTCTTTGGAGAATTAAAAGCCAGGAACTTGGACACAGAAGAGAAAGCAAGTTGTGCTACAATTTTTCCAAATGGGGAAATATATGTCTTTACCCCACTTGTGTAATTAAGCCCTCATCTTCCTTTATTTGAAGTCAGTGGCTTTTTCTTTTTCTCTTGCTTCTTTGGGAATTGGATCTAGACCTGTGCTGCCATTGTAACTGTTCCCTGGACAGGTTTTTTTTCTCCCCAAGCTGGAAGCTAGAAAAATCAATAAAAGGAAAACTATTCACCAGATATCAAATGAGTTTCAGTGGATTATATTTTATTTGACTCAAAGTGGAAAGGAATGACAAGAGAATATTACATTTTTAATCCCACATAAAATACATTTCTGGGAAACTGTTCTATGCACATGGACCTTTTTTTTCTCAGCAGCAGTCTTTTTTTAACCTGTACATGAGTTATATCCAAAATCTGCCCTCAGAATTTCTGCCTGTCTTCTGCAAGAGGAGATACAAGCAGGCGATTTTAATGTTTGGGGTTTTTTTTGGTTGGTTGTTTTTTGGGATTTTTTTTTTCTTATCTAAAAAAACCCCTCAAACCAAAACAAACAAAACAAAAAACCCTCCCAAAAAACCCCAAAAAACTTCCTGGATATTGGGATATTGCAATTTAAGTGTGTTTTGCTGTCTGTGAGGGAGCATAGCTGGAGGAAGGTTGACATGCCAGAGTTGGTACAAGGTTTTGACTGTGAATAAGCAGAGATCAAACCAAAGCTGCACCTCTGACAGAGCAGCAGCAGCTTAAGGACCCATTTTAGAGGTGCAGGTGCCCACCAAGGGAGGTTCCCAACATCCTCAAGTCAGGCTGTCCTCGTGTAAAGCCACCCCTTCCAAACAATGAATGAAACTGTTCTTCAAGGGCAGGAAATCAGCTGGAGCCAGGGGAGCTGAGCAAACTTAAATATTAAATTTGTCTCTAAGTTAAGCATGAGTAATAAAAAGAAACACGAAAATTATATTTTGATTTTTGGATCAGTTATGCCATTGCTTAATATCACCCAAAGATCCGCTCATGGTTAAAGGGGCAAGAGCTGTTTTCTCTGAGAAGAAAACTCATCTGGCTAAATTTGATTTATGCCACAGTAAAGAGGCACCGTGATCAGGGTGACAGGTTTTAGAGGTACTTTGGGCAGGATTTCAGTCAGACTGCTTTTCAGTTATAGGCTTAGTAAATCCTCTCTTTCACTATATTAATTTAAAATGGCTCTACAA
Source organism: Mohoua ochrocephala (assembly GCA_013398855.1). NCBI lineage: Eukaryota > Metazoa > Chordata > Aves > Passeriformes > Acanthizidae > Mohoua > Mohoua ochrocephala. The sequence continues at coordinate 11,285 of VZTA01006044.1, read as the reverse complement.
AAAGGGATATCTACCTTAAAAATCAGGGGTAACAAATACATTAGCATAAACCAATTCCTTTGAAATTCAAAATTTATAAACTTGTCTCCATTTATAGAAATAAAAATGAGGATTTTTATAATTGCTGTCATCTAACAACATGTATTTAATACTTTTTCCTTTTGACATTTGTTCTGTTGCCAGTCTGTATCTGCTTATGGTCCGTGATCTGCTTTGCATTACTTTTATAGAAATATTACCATTGAAAGTGCTACATGTAGTATTAAATAGCAGGGTGAGGCAGCAGACATGAGTAGAATCACTTGTTCACAAATGAGGAGTTTGGATGCCTCATCTCAGTGACAGGGTATAAATACCTATAATCAAATCATTGGTCTGGCACTGTGGATAATCTTGGTATGAAATTGAGGCAGGCAGGAGTGCAATATCCCAATATCCAGGGTTATGAATATTGCAGATTATGGATAGACAAAATGCACCAGAAAGACTTTCCTATACTGGCTGCTCTTGCTACAGTTTATTCTTCTGTCAGTATTTCCCCTATAAACTCCTTTTATTCATAGGCTTGGCAGTTAGCCATAAAATTTTGCTTCTAGCAGGAACTTGGCAGCCGGTGTCTCAAGTCAGGAAAATTATTTTAAACAAATTTTTAAAATATATGTATTGGGGCTCTTTTAAAAGTTAGAGGTGCAGTAATTTTTTTTCTGAGAAAAAAGATTGGTTTCGGTGGGGGTTTTTTCATTGTAAATTCTCTAAACATTTTCCTAAAATAGGAAAAAAAAAATGTTGTAACCAAATAGTGAAAACATGACTTTTTCTTTCAAAAGCATGTGTATGAAGGTGCTGCACATAAGTGTAGATGACTTGTGTATTTTTAAGTGATGGTTTTTAGGGTATTGCTTTAAATCAAATACTTCATGTGTCACTGTGACAGAATAAAGCTTGTTTGTGATGTTATAAACTGTGAGGGGAATAGTGTGCACCATAAGTAATTTTAAATGCCCTCAATCCCTCTTTATTTACTTTTCCATAACCTGTCTGTAAGTTTTGTACACAAGAGTCTTGGAAAATCAAAGTTGAGCACAATGCAATAATTAATGAGGTTGTGTGAGCAGGTGGTGCCATTATGTCAATGTGTGGTGGGAGTGTGCTCGGGAGCAGAACAGCCTTCCTCGTGCTTCAGGCTTTGCAGTGGTAATTTGGGCAAGTGCCACCTGGACCACCACAAATCGGCAGGAGAGAAGTTTGATGGCATTTGTGGTTCTTACAGTTCACCTGTAGGCTGAGAAACAATTCCCCCCGTGCTCTTCCCTGTAACTTCTCCTGCTGTAAACTGCAAGTTTGCTGCCTTGTTGATTTTTAGAGCTTCAGTCATTGATAGCATTCCTGTCATAGCTGTCCCTACCCTGAATGACCACCTCAGCTACTGTCAGGTGGGTCTCCATCAAATGAACACATCAAGAAGGACATGAGGAGTCCTCAACCAGCACAGGTATTTTATCAAGAGGAGATGAGGCTGTGATAGGTACCTGACCCTCAGGAGAGATGCATAGGGTTTCTTTTTGTTTGTACTGTTCTTTTACGTGGAAAGCATTATTTAAAAGCTTTGGAAAATATGTAAGCACTGAAGCAGGAGTGCAATTCCATATGGCATCAGAATATGGGAAAAAAAAGCCCTGAAAAATGAGCCTCAACAGGAAAGATTTTGCTTATTTGACAGTGGCACCTGTGTGCCCCTGTGTGATCTTTGAAAGCTGATGGTCCTTGCCTTTCAAAGACATAATGCCCATCCTTCCATTGCTCTTGTTTTTTCCACTGCGTGCGCTGAAGTGAGAGCAGTTTTTAAAACTGCATGGTAAAGCATTTAAAAGAACCTTCATTTGGATGTTTGCAAATACATTTAATAAGTTAATTCAAAAAAAATAATGCCAGATATACTTCCCAGAAACTGGAATCTCTTTTTCTATTATGCACCTGAGGCACTCTGCATGTTGGACTCTGGCTGACCTGTCACACTGTTTGTGCTGGATGGGGAACATGTGCTGTGCCGTGTGAAGGTGGAAAAATCCACTGGATCCAGGTGCAAATTTTGAATATGCATTCGGTAAAGCGTTCATGAATTACTGCTATTTTATGGACTCCAGGAAATATATGGACTGGTGTTAATGCAAATTTATGAGTAGGCCCAGAGATAATTAACGTATCAAAATGTCTTGAAGATTGTCTTCCCCTTCACACATTGTACCTGCTGTAGATACCTGCATTTGAAAGGGCAATGCAAAACAGGAGGTGGAAGAGCTCTATAAAGTGCAAATGCCTTTGGGCACTGAGATAAAATTCTCAGCTGTGCTACTCTCACAATGCACTTCATCCTTCTTCCTGAGGTCAGATCCTCACCTGTAAAATGGACATGATGCATAACCTTAAAAGCTGCAAAGAGAAAGCCTAAATACTTTTTATTGTATTTGTGTTGTGAAAATGCTCTCATTATGTCTGTCCCAAGTTACCTTTGCACAACTAAATGCAAGGACTGAGTATTTAAATACCATCTTGTGGAGAATATTTTCTAGTGATTATAATTTATAAATTATTTTATTACATGCTAGGATATAACTTTTAGGTTCTTCATTGGGAATGTTAATATAATCAATGATTTTTAAAAAAAGAATATAATGTTTCTAATAAACTTTTGAAAGTATCCCATTCCTTCTTTTTTGCCTATTTTGAAATTCTGCCTTTATCTCTCTTCCAAGCCCTGGCAAGTGTTTGCTTCAGGCTGGCTACTGAGAAAGTGGGCAGAGTGTGCTAAGATTTATATTGGTTTCTTGGTTATGTTTCCTTTCAGAACCTCTGTGTGTTTTCCAGGCTCTGTGGCTTTTGAGCTGTTTGCCAGCTACATGTGCAAATCTCCAAGTTCTAATTCTCCAGACCACTTAGAAATGGAGGGAATTGGAGTGATGCTAAACATTTCTCAGGGCAGTTTCCATTTCAGATGGGGCAGATTCAGAGGAATGGATACATATTGAGAGTTCAGATTTATATATTTCCATCTACGTAGTCACATCTACTTTTAAATCTTGGAAGACCAACTAAATACTGGAAACTCGGGGACAAGTTTTTAACATTTTTGATCCTGGTCAGCTGTCCTGGATGGTTGGACCTAAAAGGTCCTAAAAACTGGTTAGAGGCTTGGACTGCCTCCCTCCCTGAATACCACCCAAGTTAGTGAATAGCCTTCCTCCCTGCTCCCAGGACATTTCCTTCTCTCTGTTCTGATACTGGACAGTGTGGGACAGTATTTACTGCTGCAGATAAGCAGCTCCAGGGCTTGTATGGTTCTGGTTGGGCAAGCACGGGTGTAAGCCTGGGCAACTAAGTCTAGATTTTCAGGTGCATTGCCAGTGATGTAATGCACCAGTATTTGCAGGGTGTGCTTATCAGGGTTTTAAAAAGGGTTTCTCTCTTTGCTAGACATTTGTCTGTCAAAATAGTAATTGATGGAATATCACTTAAGAGAAAATAAAACAGTTTGCTGTTGTTCAGAGGAGAGGCCAGAAGGAAGTGCTTCTCTTGTCAAAGTCAGTGATGGAATAAAAAGGGTACCCTGGGACTCTGGGGTAGGTCATCAAACCCGTCAGCAGGGAGTGAAACAGAATTCGTGTGGAGTTTTTGCAAACCCATCTGAACAATGTAATTAACTCAGAAATTGAAAAACAGCAACTTAATTATGCTTTAAGTACTTCAATGCTGATTCCTTTCAGCAGGAACGTGTAGGTGCTGTCCTTAGCAGTTAGATGCAGAAATAGCTGTAGGTGTCAGGTATTCTAATGCAGTTGCTTTCTGCTTGGACTAGTTAGGGAGGGAACCACGATTTCTTCTCCATGCCCACAAATTCCATGTTCCCTCTGTTGCTGCTCACAAAGAAGGAAGGAGGTGATACAGACTCTCTTCAGTGCCAAAAGCCTCAACTAGCTCATAGGTGCCAAACAGCCAAGCAACATTTCATCCCTTCCTGGATGCCAAAAGCCTCAAGTATCCCTGCTCCACCTGCCAAAACCTCCAACTCTGTCCTGACAACTCCTGCAGTGCAGGCCTGTGCTGTCAATATGAAATTTTGCAACACTCTTGACAACGGAAAAATCTGGATGCAGTATAATGCTGAGAAACATGCTGAGATTCGCCTTTGGTTTGGTATGAAAATGAATGGTGCTGTAAATATTTCCTGCGTGTGACACTTGTGCATGCTTTATTTTCCAAAATTTGAATTTATTCAAAACTTCTGTAGAATGAAAATATATGGCAGAGCCGAACACTGAGAGGTCTCAAGTCCATCAGAGCCCCCAGATGTATTTTTTCACGTAGCTCAGTGAGCCCGTTTGCCTTTTGGCTGATTCCTTACTGGTGATTCACCTTGTTACTGAGCTTCACCAGCTTGTGTTTCTGAAATGTTTTTGTTATTATGGGGCACGGGTTCCATTTTGCAGTGAGTTTGCAGCGCTGAAGGCCAAGCACAAGGAATAGGTAATGTAACCGAAATAATGTTAACAATTTAAAAACTAATTAGTTCTGAACATCTGCTTAAAATAGCTGCATTTACTCCCAGGTGTTTTTTATCAGTCTAAAATAATGATGCATTGTTTTTTCTCCAGGATTTTTAAATTCCAGATATGTTCTTTTTAACATACGGAATAATACGTAATTTACTTTGGTACATAGAAGTAAAAGATTTATTAAACTCAATGACATGTACAGTGCACAATTAGGTAATATATAATGCACTCAGCAATAGTAGAAATATATCAGGAAATGTCTTGAAATCTGTTTTAAGGAAACAAGTGGAAGTTTTTAAGCTAAAACTAGGTAATGCAAGATCTTTTATTAATAATTCTTATTTGTCTGGAAATATGTTTTGACTGCTCTTCTATGTAGCTGCTGCCACAAGTGAAATAGTTTTTCCTAGATCCGTAATCTGCATTCTGCACCTCACTTAGAGTACAAAATAGAGGTGTAAATCATTTTTGTATGTGACCTTAGCAGTGAAAGAGATTTCTGGTGTGGTTTGTTGCAAAGCTCTAGACATAACAGCCGGAGTTAAAAGCGAAGGATACAGTTCTGAGGCTGAATAGCATCTCCAGTGATTATCTGCAGGTAAATACTTGTTCTTTCCTGCTCAGGGATACAGTCATCAGTGCAATTTGATACCTCTTCCACCAAGTGTAGTGTCTGGAAAGAAGAATCTGGGAAATGCATCACGGAGCTACTCAGGCAGGATATTTTCCCCTTCAGTGCCATAATTCCTTGTGCTACCTCTGTTGGGAGCCGGGGTAGGTATGAGGAGAAGCAAATGGCAAAGTGCAGTGCTGCACATGAAGATTAGTGAAGAGCAACGTAACCCTGTGCCTTGGAAGACTCTGCAAGTCAGGATGGTGTTAATAGTATTTATGGGTTGTGAGAGTGGGAAGAAGCAATGAAAAGGAAATGCTTCATCTCTGTTCAAAACACCATCAAGGATGAAATTCACTCCTGGGAGAAGGGCCAGCACTGAGCTTTGGGTATTGCTTAATTTAGGCCTTCAGTGGTACTGAAGTGGTGTTTATACTCTTCATCAGGTTCTTTCCCTTGGATGGGTTTAATCTGAAGAACCTAAATTCTGTATTTAATTATAAGAAATGCATTATTAAATAGCAATATGCTCTAACTGTGCCTGTGTAACTCCTTTTGGTGATTCTCCTTTGGAGTCTGGCAAGCCTTAGTGAATTAATACCAACCACTTTAGTAAGCAGCCATGAGAAAAGCAAAAGCACAGCCACCCAGAGAGCTGCAGTGACACTGGCATAGGAGCAGGTGTATTGGTAAATATTCCTCCATGTCCAACCCCTTACTCGTAATGACAAAGACTTATTTTGTGAGCCACACCCCTTTAACCTGTTTGAATAGAACATTTTTGTGTATCCATCCAGCCCTAGGCACGATCGGTGTCACGTTGCTACGTCTGCTGCCACTGAATCTCTTCTGGAACCTGGCAGAGCTGGGCACCTTGCCCTGGGGAGGTGCTCAGGGGCTGTCACAGGGCAGGATTTGTGAGGGACTGTCACCTGGGGACTCTGGCAGAGGGATCTGTGTGCCAGGTCTCAGCATTTCTTTCGTTGCACGTACCATTGCAATAACTCTCATGTCAAATACTATGGGCTTGCCTTGTGTTTGTTTGTGTTTAGAGAAAAATTGTAGGCTATAAACTCAGTAAAGCAAACATTTAAGATATCAGAGCATTTCTGTTGAGAAGCCGAATCTTTGTTACGCTGAATGGTAAACATTTACATATCCAAGCCTTATGTAATGGATGTCTGAATAATAATAAAACTGCATAAACTGACCTTCGTTCTCTGGCACCACTTCTCCTTTGAAGTCTGCATGACCAAATTCAAGACAATTATGTCATCCTTCATAACAGCCAAACAAAAGTTTGGCCAAATAATCTTTTTTTTCCCTCCATCTGACAGCGCTGTGTTTGATTTCTGTAATGTGTGTCAATGTAGCTGTTGTTATTTACTGGGTGTTACAAGTGACAGTAAAAATCCCCTTGTTTTGGAGTAATGATCAGCCCTGTTAACATCTGGATTTCATTTGTTTTACCTCAGTGCCCACTTCTGCTATACTTGGTTACTTTGAGTAGTTGCAAGGCGAGTATGGCCTGAGAACACATGCACAGGAATAATTTACAGAATGTGGTGATACAGGATGTGCCCATATGTGACAGAAGCAAAAACAGAGGCCTGGACACAAAAAGGGAAACTGGCACTAACACTTTCCCCTCTGTTCAAATCTACCAGTGCCACACTTCAGTAAAATTCTCTGTGGACGAGACTGTCTCTGTCAGTTAAGGGTTGTCAGCAGAGAACTCAGATTGCACATTACTGGGCCTCAGACCTCGAGGAAACCTTGGCAAACTGTCATCTCAGCCTTTGAGGCTCTGTCTGTGTCACCAAGTGCTTCAGAACTCAGGAGTTTATTTTCCCTTACCCCCTGATTCAAGTGATCCTTGCCCAGGTCCGTGTTTAGTGTTGTGACTTTTTTGCTTTAAAAAGGAGTTAGATTGGGATGAAATATTTTGAGTCTACCTTTATCACAAATAAACTGGATTTCTGCAGAGACTTTGTGTAGATCCTTAGCTATTGCTCTGCCTGCGACGTTTGCATCTCAGCCTGTGCTCACATGTGGTACAACTCCTTCCAGCATGGCCGGGTCCGGTGGAAGTGTGACGTCTTTTCCCACCCAGCTCTACGTAAAGAGCAGCAAACCATCCAGGTTGTGTTTATAGCTGGTTTAAGTTATTTTATCTGGGTTCACCGCAGCACTTCATCGTGCTACATCGTGGGTGCACATGTGCATGTCCGTGCACACACGTACATTTGTGCTGGTACGTAAATACTGCCACAATGAATGTGCAAAATGTATGTGTAGCACTTCATCTGTTGCGAAATTAAGCCACTAAAGGAAAAACTGTTCTAATATGATCCAAAGTTTCACTGCTGAACCGTGTTGGAATTATGACTGAAGGCAATAAAAACATGAAAAACCGAAGTCAAGCAAGCTGTGAATGCAGTCCTGACGTACAGTAAAATCCTTTTATGTCCAATTGCAATTAGTTCTCAGTTTAATTCCTAAATGAGTTTCCAAGGCTTTGTTGGTGTAAATCATGATGTTGGTGATCTTTTCTTTATCTTACTTCAATTTGGTACCATAGTGAAGACAAATGTAATGAGTACGGTTTATGAAACCAGACAGCTAGTAAATCAATATTATTTTGCTAGTAAATTACTAAGTCAGTGCAAGCTGCTTTTAACTCTTTCCCATGGGACAAATAGTTTGAACTAGCTGGAGCTTAAATCAACACTGTGGGCACTGAATTAGTCGATGATTCTGAAGAAGGCTTTGTTGGCATAAAGTTCTGCTTTGATCGTCATCGTATTTACAGCTTTTTAATTAGATACAGTTCAGAACAATGGCTTTTATCAAAGCAGTTTGGGAAGCGAACAACTGGACTTTGTTTAGGGCTTTAGATGACATTCTGTCTGTTAATATCATGTGGCTGGTTTTAATACAATGATGAAGTTAGGATTATTTTAGGCATTGTCACTGCTTTGTCAAAAGAAACTAGCTATTCTAAAAAAGAGTGGCATGTGTTGCCCTTTTAATATCACAAGTTTAATCATTTCTCAGCATGCTAAAACCCAATCAGTTGCTTTGGGCTTGCAGAGGACAAACTAATTTTGCACCCATAAATTTGAAAGAAGTGACTCTTTTGTCCATCTTGGTTTATTTTCATGCGCCGAGTGACTTCTTGGGAAGTGCTGAGCTTTTTTTGTCAGGACTGAAGGCAGTTGGTTCCATTTTCAGTGTCAGACATTTCAGAGTTGGCTTCTGATGTAAAGTAAAGCCAACGTCAGTGTGAAAATTCCTCGGGGATCTTGGCAGAGCTGGAGTCTATCATTTTTGGAATGGTAGATTGGCCTAAGAATGCTTTTAAAGCTTTACGGTAAGTGATTGTAAAATTTGTAAATTTATAAGAGCAAGAAAGTTAAGGAGCCACTGATGTTTTTAGACCAACTTCTGCAATTCAGTGTTCAAATAGAGATGCTTATCCTCTAATAAACAACTCACTTTTTTTTTTTTTTTGACAAGTTGACCACTGAAGGCAATGGGGATAAAAAAATTGGCTGTAAGTAGTAGTTTCATTAAAGCTTGGATCAAATCTTCACGTTCTCTCATTTGCAATGCTTTTGGGGCAGAGTAAATATTGGTCAATATTCTCTGTCACCTGAGAAACATAACACACAGCCTCACTTTTGTCCACAATCTGGCTTTCACAATGATGCCAAAAGCCATTGCTTTATGTTAGCAGTACATTTATGTGCAAAGTATCACCACGGTGGTTAGAGAAATTGGTGTTTTAATCTTAAGCTGGGTGTAATATGGAATTCTAGAAGCCTTAGTTTCACTGTAACAGGCCCATCCTGTGTCTGAACACGATGCCTTGTCCATGTGTGCTTGAGATTGGTCGGTTCCTACACAGCGTGTTGGGCACAGAGGTGTTGGGAATGCCAGTGTGTTTGGGCACAGCAGCTCTTTGGCAGGAGGCAAAACTCAAATATGCTGGATCTTCAAAGACTCTGCTTTTTCCTCATATAATCATTATATATTAAAATGGTAAATTTGAAATATGGGGTGAATAAGCAGCAAAGGAACATCATTGGTGCTGTTCATGCCGAGCAGTAAAACATACACTGATCTTTTTTTTTTTCTTTTTTCCTCTCCTTTCCTTTTTTTCCTTTAGAACTCCAGAACTACCCGCTCAGATGAAGATAAGGATGATTCCTGGGATGCCTGGGGGGCCTGGAGTGACTGCTCACGGACCTGTGGAGGGGGAGCCTCCTACTCTCTGAGGAGATGTTTAAATGGCAGGTAAGCCACGTGCTGATGTGTGTGTGTGTTCTTCTGCAGCTCTGCCACATTTCCAGTCCTCTTCTGGTTGCTCCTGTTTCTGAGAGCAAGTGCTGTGTACAGATAGATCAAATGTTATAAAATACTGCTTTTAATACCTGTTTGTAACAGATAAATAACTTAGGCTTTCACTCTGAACTCTAACGTGTTATGAAATACGACTGTGGAATGGCAGGAATGATTTATTTAGTACGGTCAGATGGGGAGGGGAGTTCTCAAATGTAACTCACATGTGACTCCAATGGTGAGTTACCTGTGTACAAATTAGCCTGCACTTGGACGTGACTCGACAGTGTTCAGGTGCCTGCTGCTCCCATGGATGTGTCAAATGCTGCTCTCTGTTAGGAGAGGACAAGAGGCCGTAGTCTCAAATTGCACCGAGGGAGATTCAGACTGGACATCAGGGGGAATTTCTTCACAGAAAGGGTGATTAGACACTGGAATGGGCTCTATAGGGAGGTGGTGCAGTCACCCTGTTTCTTTTAGTGAAAAATGCAGTTCTCAAAGGTCTTTGAGAATATTCAGTTCCAGCAAGAAGCCTTGGTACTCTACCAGTGTGTTAGGGACTGTGAAACAAGCTCAATAAATTCAAGCAGTATAAATTCCACTGTGGTTTTATTAATATTTTTAATGCGTTCCCCTGTGAAAAACACGTGTTTTCCATACCTCAACAAATGTATAGTTTAAAAGGTTTTTTTCTATGTTTGATTTTTGTAGTAATGCCCAGGAAACACACAATTGTGAAACAAAGTTTTCGCATTTGTATGTATCATAAACATTTTTAACTTGCATGTTGTGATGCAGTGAGTCTTGCAAAAGATTGGAAATTTGAGACTTGTCATATGAGCTGGTTGAATTCTTGCTTCAGGCATCCATTTTTCTTTCCTTTTCAAATGCTGTTTTTCAATCCCCCTCACACATTATTAAAAAAAAATATTATTTATTATCAATTTTCATGCAAGGAGCAGAAAATTTAGTCCAAGAGATGTAAATTACCAGCTATGTGTTCACGCAGTCTTCAATGTGAGGCCCATCTTTTCGGTATGAAGGGATTATTCCAAAACACTCCACCTGATTTTAGAGAAATCATTAATTATAATTTCTTGTCCAGTCATTTGAAATATGTTTTCTGTTCCTTCAAAGGCTCGACTTTGCCATTTTTAACACAGAAGAATATCATACACTGTGCAGAAGTGCTGGTTCGTTACTGAGAAGTTTGGCAGAGTGTATCTTTAAAAAAAAGTGTGAAACCCAACCTCCCCAGATTTATGAGACCACAATAAATAACCATGACTCTATTATATGCCTGTTATTTCAGCTACTAACAACAGGCTGAGGGTCTGAATTGCCTGGATTTCAGGATTCACATGCAGTGGGCACATTATGCACGCAGTCCATGAGAATTCTGTTTAATTTAGAATTAGGAATCACATATTCTAATCTTCTCCTCTAGCTCACATCCCGTTTATTAGAAATAGCTTGGTTGTAATCAGCATAGATCAGGCTTAGAGATGCCTTTTTCACAAAATAAATGTGTTTTTCATAAGGTTTGCAGTAAATTGGGCTTACAGGGAAAGTCGCACGTTCTTTGCTGAAGAGAGACAGCAGTGTAACGAGTTGAATCCCCAGATCCCCTTTGTATTTAAGCCTTGTATTTTGAGTCCAGATTATGGTAGGGCAGTAGCAATAAAAGTCTAATTTTCGAGAGAATAACTAGCTGTGAAACAGGCAAGGTTGTGTTTTGGTATTATACAGTGTAACCATTTTTACTCTTTTTTTTTTTT
>VZTA01006043.1:0-14929 GCA_013398855.1 Mohoua ochrocephala | reverse complement strand
TGTAAGGGTATAAAAGCCCAGGTGCCCACAGATTCACAGATGGTTCTGAGTTGGAAGGTACCAAAAAGGATCGCTGAGTCCAACTCTTCAGTAAATAGTCTGTACAGGGATTGACCCCACAGACTAGGTGTTATTAGCACCATGCTCTAAACACCTGAGATAATCTCAGGTTCCTGTATTCAGGATCTGTCCNAGGATCTGTCCTCGGTAGCAACCAGCTTGAGTTGCTATTTTGTTAGTTATTGCACCACAAGGAAATTGTTTTAAGGATTGGGAGATCTGAGACTCTGCTATGAGAAACCTGGGGTAGAGCTGGTGAGGAAACCTGGTCTGACTGTGCAAGTGTGGGGTGTGTAGATGTGAAGGGGCCATGGTCCGAGCTCAGGCAGTGCAAGAGTGACTGCCAGAGTGGCCACTGGATGGTTGGACAGGGAAGTTTCTTTAACACAAATATGCTCCAAGTTAAGGATTTTTGGAACCAGATAATACCAGGTTTTGAGGATTTTTTTTTTTAAGTGCATGCATTTTATTCCAGTATTCTACAATATGACATTAGAAGAGTCAACAAATTGTCCTGAAAATACATGCTTCCTTTCATCCATTAGTCATTAAGAAAACTTTCACTCTCCTTACCATGAACTCTGCATCTCATACTGTTTGTGATACTTGTATTAAAGTGCTTACTGCTTTATTGCCTTGAGCAGCTCCAATGAAATTGGAACAAGTCTAGTTGTCCTTCATGTAGACAGTCTAAAAATGAATCATTTGGAACAGACACACTTCACTCATATGCGATTTATTTCTGAAACACAGGGAACAAAACCTATTTGGTAATTAGCTTTCAGATGCTATAGTAATTCAAGAAGGTGCTGGGGCAGCCAGGTTTTGAGGATAGCATGCAAACATTGATAGCATGTAAACATTCTTGAATGTTTACATCTTCAAAGTATTTTTACTTCTGTTATTGAAAATGTTAAGATCAGAAAATGAACTTTGTGTACTATTTTAAGACAAAAGGTTATGACTCTACCTACAGAAAATTCCAAGGCTATGGTTGCCACACTTATGTGGTATCATTTAATACTGGATTGCTACTTGTATTGATAAAGTGTGTTTCAGTGCTACAACGAGAGGTGGCAAATGTCCAGTTACCATGTTTTGAATGTAATGATTTCTGTGCATTCCCAGATCACTGTGACACACAAAGTTGTTGCTCTTGTTATAGATTACCCCTCTAGATTAAGGATCCTCTTGTAACACTTTTTTAACCTCCCTATGTGCTTTTGCCATGGTCAGTGACTCCTGACCTAGTCTAGTTGGCAGGCTGGGTGGACTGTGCTACTGCTGTGTTTCTACAGAGCATCTGCTCTCTTAGCTCGCTCTCATGACTCCTAGGTTTTTATCCTTTTTAACAATATTGTTACTGTCAGTATTCATAGAATGGTGGAGTAATGAAAGCGCATATCTATTGCAACCCAGATCTCACCAGTGCCAAATTCAAGTTAAGTGTGTTCTTTAATTTATAGTTGAGGCTTCTTGTGCTTAAGCACTCAGGGCTATAGAATCACTTTGGGAGTTCACCTCTAGCTCATTATCTACCTACATTTTCTGTTTACATATGCATGACTCTGTCTTCAAATATATTAAACAACACACTTTGCTTGAAACCTGTTTACCACATGAATCAAATTGTCACTGTATCTGTTGTCTTCCACCTTTTCTACATTTCAGTCCTTGAATAACCCCTACTCTTTATTAGTAATGGTTGCATATGTCCCTCCAGACCTCTGGAAAAAACATTAAATAATATGGCGATAAATGCTGATGGTGCTGTAGGTTATCTGTAGCAGCTGATGTTCTCTTCCTCACTAGGATCAAAGACAGGCCACAGTACTCTTACTGAGACAGAACCATCAGACAAAAACACTATTTTTCCCACATCAAGGGGAGTTGCAGTGCTACATTTTCCTTCAATGGAAAGAGCATGGCAAAGAGCAGAAGGCTCATGCTATGGATTTTGCTTTGCAAGGATTTAGCTGGGTGTTTGGAGACATGGCTTGAATGAATAAAGGGCTGAAGAGAGAATGATGAGAGCTGTATATTGCTAATAGGAATTGCATATCTCTAGATTTAAGACTGCTTCTCAGCTTTCCTTCAGCCCCTTTGATTTTTCTCATTGTGGCAACAACTTTAGCAACTGATAACGATGACCTGCACGTATTTGTCTTTCCCAAAGGTAGAAGATCCTAAAGTAGGTGTTGATTTGGTCCAGTACACATAGGAGCTTGTTTTATTTCCCCATTGCAAAGAAACATTTAACATTAATGATTCTTCATGGCAATGACTGCTGCTTTATTGGGGGTTTTTTGTCATATACGATGATTTTTGAAATTATTTCATGTTACTGAGCAACATATTACGAACTATTATGTGCAGTTATGGCTTTACATGCACTTTGAAGAAATAATTTTTTTTCCCCCAGGAATTCTAGAGGTTTTACACTGTGTGTTGGTGGAAAGCCCAGAAGCTCTAAACATTATTAAGGAAGGACATATTAAATCAATCATCTGTCTTTTGGACAAGCATGGAAGAAACCATAAGGTAGGTAAAGACTAAACAACTATATTTAGTGAACATTTGTGAACAAAGCAAACTCATTCTTCTGTGTAGAAGTTAATTTCAATTACTTTAATGCTGTTTTGATAATGAGGAATGAAACTTTTCCTAAAATGTATATGAGCAGTTTGAAGAAGCAAGGAGGAATGTTACCTTCTTTTTGGTAAAAACATTGATACATACCAATTCTCAAGGAAAGTGGGAATGTTTTCATGTTAGGAATTTCAGAATTGTTCTAAAATAAAACCACTGTGTTGGATGAATTACATACCATTACACATCTTCCAGTAACAAGGTATAGAGCATTACATTGCCTGAAGTAATTAACAATGATAATGAAAAAGTATTTGAGATTAAAATAATAATTTTTTTTTCAGGTTTTGGATGTTTTGTGTTCTCTCTGTGTTTGTCATGGAGTAGCTGTGAGGTCTAATCAACATCTAATCTGTGATAATCTCCTGCCAGGAAGAGATCTGCTCTTACAGACACGTCTTGTCAACCATGTGAGCAGGTACAAAGAAAAATAAAAGAATATGTATCTATGAACAAAGCAAAAAAACATAACTCATGCTTGAAAGAAATAGTCACTACAGAAAATCTCTTTTACTTCCAAAACTTTTGTTATGGTATTTTATTCTTACTAGGATTTCAAATTCCCTTTGCAGTAGTGATTAAATTAGAAATGTGGAGAGCTGTCACAAGCTATAGGTGCCTGAAACTGTTTTAAGTCTGCAAAACTGTAGTCTCTTCTGAAGATTATGGTCTAGAGCTAGCTAGGCATTCAAAGTATCATCGTCAGCTGATGTCCTGTGGTTGCCTTTATGTTTATGATCTTGTGAGGATTTCCTAATCACTTTTGGTCAAAATTAAGAATCAAGTGCCAATCACCTTCACCAGTGCCTGGAATATTTAGAGAGTGCCTTCACCCTTCCTTCCACTGGCAGAGTTTTAGAAGCTACCTTCAAGCAGACATTAATAACAAGATGAAGCTAGTACCATCTTAAATTGGTAAAGTATCATTTACAAATATTATTAAGTAAATGTTTTTCCAGAGTTTTAATTTACGCTGAGGCCAAAGAATGTGGCTTTGTATGAAGATCTGTGGGATCTTCTTCTGTCTCAGTGGTGTTTATTTTTAAAAGTCTCAATCACTGATTGAGAATGAAAATTGAAACACAGAAATAGTACTTATAATTCAGAGTTCATAGGATTTATTAGATGCTGAAAAGCATAAAAAACCCACACTGTATATTATAAGGAGGCTACTTCAGGCTAAAGGATCTGGGGAACTGATTGTCTCTCTTTACCTGGCATTGGGACCACACCTGGAATACTGTGTTCAGTTTTGGGCCCCTCACTACAAGGAGGACATTGAGGGGCTGGAGCATGTCCAGAGAACAGAATGGAGCTGTTGAAGGGTCTAGAGTACAAGTCTTACGAGGAGTGTCTGAGGAAACTGGTTTCTTTAATCTGGAGAGGAGTGGGCTCAGGAGAGACCTTATCGCTCTCTGCAACTCCCTGAAAGGAGGCTGTAGCCGGGTGGTGGTCAGCCTCTTCTCCAAAGCAACCAGTGACAGGGCAAGAGGACATAGCCTCAAGCTGCACCAGGAGAGGTTCAGGTTGGACATTAGGAAGAATTTTTTCATGGAAAGGATGGTTAAGCATTGGAACAGGCTGCCCAGGGAAGTGGTGGAGTCATCATCCCCGGATGCGTTCAAGAAATGACTGGACCTACCACAGCACCTACTGCTATGATTTCGTTGTCATGAAGATATTTGATCAAAGGTTGGACTTGATGATCATGGAGGTCTTTTCCAGCCTCAATGATTCTGCAGTTCTATGACTGAGCTTCTGAGATGACTTTGGATCTCATACAAGGAAGTAAACTTGTCTTTCCCAGATAAGGTGGTAGAAAAAGCAAATTAGTTGTTCCATATTTTTCTTTTGCATTAGAAAGTCCTGAATGAGAAGATTCTTATTCTTGCAGGTATAAGGAAAAAAGTTATTTTTTCAAAAGTCAGTAAGACCAAGGAAACATTGAAGAAATTTAGTGTTAGACTAAGACATGCATACCTTGACCCAAAAATATTTGGCAAAATAGCTTTTTAAGGTATTACTGGAACTTTCTAAGATATTGCTGTATAACATACTTTTCCAGGGAACTGGAAAATTCTGTTCACAAACCACTTTTGAACAAGAGTAATTTGGCTGATTAGGTTGATTAAATTGAAGTCTGGACAAAAGCATGATAAGGTGCTACTATGTTAGGCAGAAAAGATTCAATTGGTGATCTTGCTAATAATTTACAAATAATATGACTTTTCTGGAAGACAGCTTTTGTCAAACACATTTTGTTTTCAAGGTCATTAAATATTTGTCTTGGAACAATGCAAAGAGTATCTATATTTAAACATTTGGCAAAAGACAACCCATATGCTTCTGATAAAGCTAGTTATTTTATAAGCAGTCAGGTCAGTAAAGTCTGCTTTTACAGGTACTTGTATTTAACCACCCATGCCAGCCCTTCTTCCTCCCCCCATCATTCTCTCTACTAGAAAGCACACTGAGACTAGCTTAGAGCTACATTTTTGCACTCAGTCTAGAAGTTTAAAAGATTTTTTGGGATATGGGTAACCAACCATTGAAGAAATATAGCTAGTATCGATTTTGGATACTTCTGTGCTCTCTGGCTTTAATTCAAGATTGAATGGCTTTCTTAGCACAAAGCTGACACAGAAATGACTGTCTGGAGAAAGATTTTTTTGGGATGAGAGTGTATATTCAATATTATCCCAAAAATCAGATTAGAAAAGCATAGTTTTTTTTTTCCTTTCCCCCCACCTTGTGACCTTTAGATATATGACTCTACATATTGCTATTTAGCTAGATATTGAATAAGCATAGTAGTAGCTGGCCTTTTAAGTAGTCTTGTGAAGTACTGTAGAAACAATAGCAGTAGGAACATCACATTGATATTAAGGATTTCTACAACCACTGCAAGTTACCGAATTATACAGGACTTGGAACAAAGAAGGAAGAGGTACAAGAGAATTTTGAAATAGATTGACACTTCACTTTTGTATCTTTTAAAATATTATTCTCTTGAATGTATAATCAGTGTTACAGAATGCAGTTTCCTATGTAAAATTAAACCTGCAATGTGTACTTACTACGTTTATGTTGGTAACTGGTGAATAGCTGTGGGGGTTTTTTTTGCAGGATTTAACATCTATTAAATATTCAAACACATAAACTAATTATTATTGGTATTTGAGTGAGGACACTGTTTCAGTTACTGAAGCGAACATTTTTTTACTTAAAATGTATGGACCATTTTCACCATAATAAATGAATGAATAAATAACTAAAAATGCTGCCTTCTGGCAGCTAAGGTCAGAGATGTTGCCTAGGGAGTGCCTCAACTTGTCCAGAGCACAGATTACTATCCATTGTTACTCTTCTCATGGGGACATAAATGGTACCACACACTGAAACCTAGACAGAATCAAGAAAGACTTTAAAGCTTTGGGAGTGCAAGTGAAAAGTATTGGAGCTCAAGCTACCCCTTTTTCCATTTTACCAGTGAGAGGAGCAGGTGTAGCCACATATAGACATATAATGCAGGTCAGCTTTTGGCTTCATTTGCTTGGTTGATGTGGAATGAATGAGTGGTGGACATTTCCTACCTGTATTTCTCCAAGCCTTTCCATACTTTCCCACAGGCTCCTCCCAGAGAAACTGATGCATTAGGGTGGAGACAGGGGGTCTGTGCAGTGGGTGGGCACTGGCTGCCTGGCCACACCCAGAGGGGGGTGGTAAATCCTTTTCAAACTGGCATGGGGCACAAGTGGGGTGCCCAGGGGTTATTGGGCCCAACGCTGTTTAGTACCTTCATGAGTGATCTGGGTGGTGGGATCAATCTACCCTGATGGAGTTTGCCAATGATACCAGACTGAGTGGGGAAGTGGACACTTGGGAAGGAAGAGCCACCCTGCAGGAAGACCTGCACAGGCTGTAAGAGTGGGCTAACAAGAACCTTATGAAGTTCAGCAAGGACAAATGTAATGTCTTGCACATGGGAAAATGGAATCCAGGAGTGCCGCACAGGCTGGAATCTGCCTGGCGGGGGAGCAGCTCTATGGAAAGGGAAGTGGGGTCCCAGTGGGGACAGCAAGCTCAGTATGAACATGTGCTGCTGTGGCAAAGAAAGCCAACGGGATGCTGGGCTGCATCAACAAGGACATAAACAGCAGAGAGAAGGAAACCTTCATCCCACTTTATTCAGCGCTTGTCAGGCCACACCTGGAACACTGTGTTCAGTTTTGGTCCCTGCTATGCAGCAAAGATCTGGACGGGCTGCAGAAGGTCCAGAGAAGGTCCACAAAGATGACCAAAGGACTGGGAAGCTTTCCGTGGAAGGAAAGGCTGGGAGAACTGAGTTTGTTCAGCCTTAAGAAATGAAGGCTTAGGGGAAACATTATCACTTCATTCCAGTATTTAAAGGGTTGCTACAAAGAAGAAGGAAATTCTCTTTCTGTAAGGAGTCACATGGAAAAGACAAAGGGTAGTGGGTATAAGTATCTCCTAGGGAGATTCTGACTGGAGAAAAGAATAACATTTTTCATAATGACAAGAATCAGTCATTGGAATAATCTCGCCAGGGAAACTGTGGATTGCCTAAAATGAGACACTTATAAGACAGGACAATGTGCTGGGCTGTCTTGACCTGACTATGCTTTTGTCAAGAGATATTGGACCAGATGATCCTTGTGGTCTTTTCCAGCCTGGTAATCTATGTGATTCCATGAAGTAAAATTACTTCTGTTTTAATCACACAAAACAAGCTTGAAATGTGAGTCAATGAAAAATATGCAAAAGTTCATCTTGTCCTTGAGATTGGATTTTAATAACTATTTTTATTCTTTCTGTTTAAGCATGCGACCCAACATCTTCTTGGGGATTAGCGAAGGCTCTGCCCAATACAGAAAATGGTACTATGAACTTATGGTGGACCATCTAGAGCCCTTTGTGACTGCAGAATCAACTCATCTCCGAGTGGGCTGGGCTTCAACAGAAGGCTACTCACCCTACCCAGGGGGAGGAGCAGAATGGGGAGGAAATGGTGTTGGTGATGACTTATATTCCTATGGCTTTGATGGTCTACATCTGTGGTCAGGTATTCTCTTGGGTATTTTGTTGTTGTTGTTTATTTTTGTTTAAACATTGTAGTTGTGTTTGCAATCCCAGTGAATTAGTTTTCAACAGCAGCAAAGGGAATCAGTTATTTCAGCTGACACCTGGAACATACAGAAACAGTACCCTATATCAGAATATGATTTAAACTGACATTTGGTATTGAAAAAAAATTGCTTTACATGCAGTAATGCATATAGACTAATAATTTATATTTCAGCCTGGGATTTTGGGGAGGGAGGTGGTCGAGGGACTACGTATTCACAGTAACTATGAAGATTTTATTTAGAACTTCAAAGCTGCAAAAATTGAAGTACGACAAACAGTCATCTAGATCTGTAATTCCTATATGGTAGTGTAAGAACAGTCTGAGAGATTTGATTCACAGGACTCTCCATTTTTTATTTTTTGTTTGTTTTTTTTCAAACCAGATTTTTATTATTGGTCTTTAGAAGTTCCAAAATACTTTAGAGGCGAAGAAGATTTTTTAAATATGTTTTTTTCCATACATTTAAAACAAGATATTGTTTCTATAGCGATGTTTTATTTGCATATGTTAAAACTGATTGATTATTGCAAGACCTGCAGAATCACATTCCTAGCTTGCATATGATGTATTTCCTCAGATATTCATCTTTAAAATATTCTTGGCTTATATTGGATCTATTTGTTAATAGCAATTTGTGCATGAAGATTCTAGTGTTAGAGAAAGCTGAACTCAGTAAAACATTTTTATTTACTGTTGATTCCACAAATACCTTACTCTCTCTTCAAATTGGATTACCTCAGCAGAATCAGAGTAATGATAGCTTGTTCTCTTTTTCCCAGTCTTTTTTCAGAAGATTTAACTTTTGTGAAAAGATTCCCAGATATCATTTAGAATGGATAGTCCTACAGTTAGACAGTCCTGAACTTCTTGAAAGGAGATCTTACTGTGATTTCACCTTGCTGAGAAAAATATTTTTTCTTTTGATTTTTGAGAGATTATTGGGCAGTGGTGAACTAGAATTGCCTGAAAACTGGGAAAGGCTCATTGGACTGGCAGTTCTTTCCACTCTAAAGATATGAACAGGTTTTCTAAAGCACCTTGGCAGACAGGAGAGACGATTTAGTGAGTCATCTGCATCATCCAAAGTTTTGCAGTGTTGAGGCGTTGTGGCTTGATACTTGGAAAAGAATACAGTTTTACATTTCAAAAGAATGTTCCAATCAAAATAGCAATGGATTTTATTAATAAATAATAGCATATCAACTGGAGTGGCATCTTAGGGAAGAAGCTGCTACTTCACCTCTCATGTATAGTGAGAATTACTTTGGAACAATGATGCATAATTAATGGTATCATTAAAAGTGTCGTGACTGAGTTTGACAGATAAAGTATTATTGCAGAAGAACCAGAAAATAATGAAGAACCAAGATAGCTTTTGTACCGAAGGTCACTTTTAGGGAGGAAACAAAAGATTACTGAAAATCAAAATTATTTTTCTACCCACTGCAAACTTTTCCATCAGAAATGTAACAACAGAATAAATGAACAATTATTTGTCAGTAATCTTGCTGAAAAAAATAAGTCAGACCACCTTTGTATCTGCAAATTTTTGTATCTGTTGTGGATGCGGCTGGTAGATTTGAAAGATGTGTCTTCATCCACTGACACTATTGTGTAAAACATACATACTTCTCAAACATAGAAGAACTTTAAGTAGTTGCATATGGAAAATCATGGCCTTTCTTTTGCTTCCACCATCCCAGGCTGCATCTTAATAAGTCTCTGCAATGGCATTTTAAGAATAACCTTCTTGGCATGAAACATTTACTGTATTAATGAATACCAACAATAATTTCTGCCCCTGAGCTTCTGTTCTGAACCAAACCTGTTTGAGAATCACATATAATTTACATTTGGTTCTTCAGTCCTGAAATGGCTTACCTATTGTGGAGAAGTGGAACTCATAGGTCTTTAAAGTCCAGGGCCAGAAAAGGCATTTAGATAATTTGGTCTACTGTGTATTCATCAATGACCAATACATATTTCTGTTAGCAGTCAGCCTTGCATTGATCTCCATAACCTCTATTTGCCTAAATCTTAGTGTCTAAAAAGGCATCTGGTCTCAAGTAGTATGTTTTAAGGAGATGAAATATCCACTCTTCATTGGTAAGTCTTAGAGTTTAGTTATCCCTGCCATTAAATAATTGTCCCTTTCTGTGATTTATTTTAAACTAACTCTCAGCTGTGATATTTTCATCTGGCAGTATCACAAAGTCATTTTACATGTATAGAGTTTTGGAAGTGTTGGTATTATTTTTCCTTGGGGTCAGGGTGATATGTGTATGAAAATTCATTTATAGAAAAATTATCGAGATTTTATTATTTTTGCTTCTGTTAAAAGCCTGTACCATCAGCTTCTTCTTGGAAATGTAGTGCTAGTTAAGTCTTTCATGTTTACAAAAGTTGGACACCCTAGTTAAAAAGTTAGTGCTTTGTTCTTAGAATGTATAATGGCGTATCTCTTGCAGACAGTGCATAAGTTATTTTTGGAAAACATGAATAGACATGTTTTCATACAGCTTTCATGGTTTTCCAAAATTTTGTGCTGTAGATGGCAGTAAATTTCAGACACAAGCACTTTCTATTTCTGAATTCTATAGGTTATTTCTCTTGGGAAGCACGTGTGTTTGTGTAAATGTAATTTGATGTAAGATAGAATAATCTTTTAGAATTAATAAAAACTGATTCAAAATACTGAATATTACTGAATATATATGCCTCAAAAATGCAGCTGTCTCTGTATATTGCTGAAAAATGCTGGTTTGCAGTTTAATTATGAAACTGAGTAGTATAATCTCATACAAATTTGCAAGAGTACCATGATGTGGCCATTAACAGGGAGTACCTAATTTTCCATAAATAATTCAAAGTGAATAGTTTTCTTTGTGAAATTATGAAGCATTCTTTAGAAAAGGATACTGGGTTTCATATTAGACACTAATGGCTGTTTTCAGTTTGCGCTTCTGTAATGTAAGGAATGAAATGTAGTTTTCTTGCTTTTGACTGTTTATATGGATATCAGCAATTATTTAACTTACATTAATGTAATTGAGTTTTACTATTTATGTTGAAATAGCTGCATTGATATGAGTGTGCTGCCATTCACTATATTGCAAGCTTAAAATCAGGTCTTGGATGTTATAGGTTAGGTATTTGTGTATTAATGTGTTTGTGCTCTGTCGCGATGTTTTTCTCTTTTTTTAGGCTGCTATGAAAACCCGTGTGGTTTTCATAAGTCTCACTAAATGTGTCTCTGTTACTTCCACAGGTTGTGTAGCACGAACAGTAAATTCTCCCAACCAACATCTATTAAGAACTGACGATGTTATTAGCTGCTGTTTGGACCTGAGTGCCCCCAGCATCTCTTTCCGAATAAATGGTCAGCCAGTTCAAGGAATGTTTGAAAACTTCAACATAGATGGCCTCTTCTTCCCAGTCGTCAGCTTCTCTGCAGGAATAAAGTTAGCATCCTGAAGAGTTGGTTTTTTTTTGGTTTTTTTTTTTCCAGTCTGCTTATATTTTTCTGTATACATGAATATGCTGAATATTTCCCTGGCTGTCTGCTCTCATTTCTCTTTCTGACATCTGCTTTTTTGGCTAAGTTCCAGTTCTTGGATAGTGAGAGCTACAAAGAAGTCCCGAAGACACAGTGCATCTGTTGTTTTTCAGCACACCAGTGTATTCTGGTGGTTTGCAGACATATCTTAGAAACAGCTTCTTAATAATTTCTTTGCTGACACACTGCTACACATTCACTCCAGGGCAGCATTTTGCATCAGCCTTTGATATTAAACTCACCTGTTATGAGGTAGTAACTGTTATTTAAAGAGACATTATCTGCACTTACCTCAAGAAATGGTGGTCATACACTTCCTTTTTAGCAGCATGAGTTCATATGAATTCAGTCTGTATTCTGGTTGTTGTATTGGTTTTCTATAAAGTTTTGAGTCACACTTGAGGTGCCAGACTTCTGCTTCCATGTATTGAGCAGTTTGAAACTATAATATTAAAAAAGATTGTGTGGTGTTCCAGCAGGGAGACCAACTTCATCAGGACTGGCAAAGGTGAAGGCTGAAAGCTGATTTCTGTTGGAGGCAGAGCAATGCTCCGTGTGGGATCATTCAAAAAATACCACAGAAGCTAAGAGCTATCACACAGAGCACACACCCACCTCTTATTCTAGATGCAAAATACACTTCTTTAGACTTTGCCTTTGATAGTACAGGAGATAAAATGTGGTAGAACTATAGATCTGCATGCTATAAAATGCAAAATTATAAGCCTGCTTTCTTTATTTCTATTATCAGAGAAATTATTGACAGACATTATTTGCGTGCTGCATGCAGTTTTTTAGTGTGTACTAGTATTGCATTAACAAAAATCTTATAAGATACTCAGTAAAATTCTTCTGGTGTAAGGCTAGTTTTTTGTGTGTTTTTTGATTTCTTCTGGATGGCAATGTCCTAGGAAGATTTTTCAGTATTACGTCGTTGCTATGTCATGTCAGTATTATGTCATTGCTATACCATTATTACCTCATTGATTGTATTTTGCAGTAACAGAAGGCCATGGCATATTTACCATTTTGTCATGGGTTTCTACTAATATGACAAATAAAAGTTTTAGGAAATGAAATATAGGAGTTTTTGTATTGTGTCCTAAGGATTTAGTGTTTTGTGAGAGAAAGGAAAGAACCACGAGGTTTTTAGGTTCATTTCTCATATGAGATTGAATGGAGACTTCTCCTCATTGGAGAGAGTTTTGAAGTGCTTGATTAATTATTTTGGGTTATAATCTCTGCCTTTAGAGACTCAAAAGGCTGCTGCTTACTTTATAGGTGTGCTAAGTAAGCTGATTATTCTGTCTTTCAGAGATTACTGGTCTCATGATTTAGAATGCCTTTGTTGAAGTAAAATTAACTAGAAAAAAGAATCGTTTACTTTCCCCATCTTTTTTCGAATTCCTACATCATCAACTCCAGCAGCAGTTAGAGAGAGTTGAACTGTAAACAATGCAAAGAAGCTGCAGCACTGACTTTTTTCCTTTATTTTTTTTCCTTTTTAAATAGCATTTAATATTCTTTAGGCTTAGAGACTGGTCAGGCTTTACACCAGAGGTGTCTTGGTTATCTAAGTAATTCTGATGTTTACAGGGTTCGTTTCTTGCTTGGAGGTCGCCATGGAGAGTTCAAGTTCCTTCCTCCGCCTGGATATGCTCCATGCTTTGAAGCTGTCCTACCAAAGGAGAAGCTGAAAGTGGAGCACAGTCGGGAATACAAACAAGATCGTAGCTATACAAGAGACCTGCTGGGTCCCACTGTCTCTCTGTCACAAGCAGCTTTCACTCCAGTTCCTGTAGATACTAGCCAGGTATGGAAATGGAAGGATTGCATATTCCTTTTTAAACACACACATTTTATAGGCCTATGTTACTTCATTTGGTTGAATCTGCACCTTGTCCCAAACGTGGTTTTTTCTTGGGATTTGTTGAAAGATCTGGTTTATACAAAGTTCGTTATGAAAGTATGAGTGGCATGTCAAGCAACTTATTTGTAATAGCCTCTTCCTCTCTTATCTCTTCTCTCTTTAGATTGTTTTGCCTCCCCACCTGGAAAGGATTAGAGAAAAATTAGCAGAGAACATCCATGAACTTTGGGTTATGAATAAGATTGAACTTGGCTGGCAGTATGGACCAGTATGTACCTTCCAGCTTAATTTTCTGTTAATTGCATAGTATGATTGAGCACATTGGTTTCAATGTACTAATGGGACTGCATTTTTCATCATCTCCCCAAAATTAGTAAGGTTTTAAACACCTTCCCACTGAAAGCATGTGGAAACCAACCGCACTTGTGCATTTCTGAACAAAAATTCTTGTATTAAAGCATTTGGTGCTGAAATTTTCAGTCTAACTGTCAGCACAGAAAGCACATAGTGAATTTTTCACCTCCTATTTGTCCTTGGAGCAAGACGTTCAATTGACTGGTGCAGTAAGCAGATGAAAACAGTTATTCTTGGTTGTCTTTTCATGTGCTGACTGATGTTACTCTTTTAGAAGTCCCAAATAAGTATTGCCTATAGGAAATTCCATTAAATCTGATTTTTGCCTTCCTTTTCTCCACTTCTTCAGTCTCATGTCTGTATTAGGTGCTCTACATAGCTGTTTTCTTATCTCTTTCCTACTTTCATGGACTAGGAAATAAAATTTTCGTTTTTAAGTCAACCAGTAAAAAAATTATACAAGCTTGTTATTCGTATCCCAAATGCTGTTTCATGAAGAAAGACTGCTGTGAAGAGTATATAGAAACATGCAGTAGGTACTAGATATAAGTGTAAAAACATGTATGTATTCTGTTTTTGTTATTAAAAAGATTTTGGTCTTCTGAGGAGTTCACGTTACAGATTTAAGGTAACTGGGCACAGGTATTATATTTGGTGTAGCATACAGCAGTACTTAAAAATATATGATTAACAGAGAAGATCTCTAGATTTTGTTGTAGTTAATTTCCCCACCAAATCAAATGCAAAACCTCAGTTAAATTAACGCGTCAAAACATTTTAATTGTGGTGTAATCATACCAGCTGTGAAGCAATCTGCAGGAACTCTTAGTGTACCATTACGGATCATCGAGAGTCTAATTGTACAGTTGAACACTATTTAAACCATATATGATAAGTATCAAGTTAAGCAGTGATAAAGTTAGTTATGTTCAAAATGAAAATGGGTGTTAAATCTTTTAAATTACCTAGCTTTCTCTATCTAGCTTTAGTAGGATGTGCTCACTTTGGGTTCGTGACAAAGTATATGCTGATCATTTTCTGGAGGTTGATTTTTTAATCATACTGGATTCTCAGAAATGATTTTATCAGTTTCACAGAATCATAGAATAAGATGAGTTGGAAGGGACCCACAAGGATCATCAAGTCCAGCTCCTGACCCCACACAGCACTATTCCCAAGAGTCACACCTAAACACATCTGGAGCTCTTTGAGGCCTGGTGCTGTGACCACTTCCCTGGGGAGCCTGTTCCAGTGCCCATCCACCCTTCGGGTGATGAACCTTTTTCTAATA
>VZTA01006041.1:275617-313503 GCA_013398855.1 Mohoua ochrocephala | reverse complement strand
CGCTGGGGAGGCCCGGCACTTCCATACCCCCCGCTCGCCGCGGCTCCCCCGTAGCCCAGCCCGCTCCCTCGGAGCCAGCCGCGGACCTCGGGGCGCTGCCAGGGGCTTTGGCATCTGCGCGTAAGTGCCATAGTGTCACGCGTTGTTGGTTCTTATTCTTGCAACATCGTGCCCCGGTTCCTGCCGTGGGTCCAGAGCGGGGGGAAATCCCAGCAAGCCCCAAGCAGCCAGAAAGGCGCCTTTCTCCGTTGTTCGGCGGGGCTACCCAGGCAGCTCTGCCGGGCGTAGCCGGGGTGAAGGGAGCGCAGGGCGCTCGCTTTGAGAACTTGCCTTTAAAAAAAAAAAAAAAAAAAACAAAAAAAAAAAAAACACCAACCCCCCCCCAAAAAAAAGAAAACACAAAACAACCAAACAAACACCGACAGCTGATAACGATTTTATTCATTGCTCTTGCCGCCAACCAGATCAGACATGCGGGACTGACGAATCTTCTGCCTTCCAGGAGCGATGGGCAAGAGGAGGAGTGTTGTCAACGCGAGGACGAGCGATGGATGGTGATGCCTGCAACCTATGGCTGAACTGGAGGTAATTCACTAGCGGATCGATAACCTACCGAAGGTTCCTGAAAGGCTGCAACATTGTACGGAGCCTGGTTAGCGCTTAAATAATTTCTTTATTTAATGTTTGCTAGCTTTAGGATACCGAATAAAACGTTCTGATTTGTGCTGTAACTGTTTCTTTGCTGCTTACAGTCAAAATGAAAATAAAAACAAAGCAGATGTCCTCTGATAATTAGCTTTAAAAAAAAAAATCCATATCTGATGAGGGATTCAAAGGAGCATAATTGGTTGTCTCTATGTTTTGCAATGTGTCTGTGCTTTTTCAGGTCGCGTCAGGGCCTTGCAAGAACGAATGTGTTTGTGGACAATAAGAATGAATTTAGCAGGGATCAATGTAAACAGGGGAAGCCGTCATTTTTTAATATTCCTTTAGCCTCAGTTATTAACTGATGTAACTTGTGAAGCAAAGATAAAAGTATATTTGAAATTATATAGAAACTAGACAAAGAACTATTTTTTTTCCCTGTACATTAAACACCCTGAATTTCTCAGCTATCTAACTTTCAACAAAATTAAATTTGAGCTGCATTTCTGTGCAGCTTGAGAGTAAGATGAGTTGAACATTTTTATACGTGTTTCCGAGGCCTGCAAGCTCAGTTTACGAGCTCGAGCTTTGTGCTTGACACAGTGAGAAAGCTTTGGTGCAGTCACCCTTCTGCTTTATTGAAGAAACGTTACCCTGAAAGGTTAGAGAAAGGAGGCTAAAATGTAACGTATTTCCATCGTCTTATTATAAAAATTAAATTTATACAGTGAATGTCTAGATGCTGTGCATTTTTTACATACAATTATCACATGTCCTAAAAATCATTAAAATCCTAATCTAGAATTTATTATCATTAGGGTAACTGAATTTTGTAGGATAGATTCTTTTTTTTTCAGAAAAGCAAGAATGTATGTACTACATTTGATCACTTTATCTGTAGCTATGATCATTATATATTTTAAAATGTACATGTATCTCCCTTTCCCCAGATTTGTAACAATAACCACTCTGTTTCAGCTTCATTTTAAATCCACACTTCAAATAATTGAAATGGCAATGAAATCGTATTTAATGTCTAATAAAGATTTTAAAAATAAAGTGACTTGAATCTTTTCTTAGCAATGTAAAATGTGTATTGTAATATCTCTCATAGGTGATTCTCACAACAAAGGGCTACATGAATAATGTGATTAACATTTTAATTTCCCTTGATGTTTACATAAAAGAAAGTATACTTACATATGACATCACTGAAACTGTAAACCAAGCAATAGAGAAATTTTAACAGTTGAGGAGTCTGAAAGTAGAGGAAAAACTCTCCTGGATGTATTGACCCTCCTTGTTCTTTTGGCAACTCGTAACTTTTCCTGTTGCACTTTAAAATACAACCCACTGAATCAAAAAGTTCGTGGTGTTTTGACAATAAAATAAGGATTGTGTCTCTTATTTAATTTTTGTAGATCACCAAGCAAAATGAAATCATAGTCCCAGACTTGAGCTTGAGCACTGCAGTACTACAAGTAAATATTTCATAAACAGCTTTTACAAATATACATTCCACTTTCTTTTTACGGATGAAATCTGATGGGACTTTTTTGTTTATGTGTGGCATAACACGAAAGTCACACACAAGAGAAAATGCCTAATTATTATTGTTTGGTGATACATGTTAGAACGAGTCCTAAGAATTCCTACAACAGTAAGAAATATTCCATTCATTTTTCAGAGATATTTTTAAAGGTTTTTTTACTCTTGTAGTTAAATTGAAGACCTTTTTTTTGTAATGTACACAAGCGGAGAAAAATATAATCTGAATTTTTACTATCTTTTTTGTTTTGCTTTCAAATAATCCCTTTTATTTCATGTTATCTTGTCACTTTACATTATTCTAAAATAAAATACATCAGTCCTGCTTTGTCAGTAAGTTTGAATGTTTTCGGGAGAAATTACTCTGAAAGGTCTTCATTAAAAAAAAAAAAGTAATGGAATTATTTTATTTTGTGACTTTCAAATGTTAATATTCACACACAGTTGCTAAATTAATTTTACCAAAAAAAAAGGAAGAATAAAATTCCATAGATTTTCCTGCTGCTGTAGATTTTAGACATCAGCTATATTAAGCTATGGACTGATCCCAAGAGTTGCTGGATTGGGATGTCTCTTTTTACCTTACCTTGGCCTTATTCTTTTTTTCTTCTATCCTATTCTTTCCCCCTAAAGAGTGCTATAAGCCCTTTAAGTATCCAAATACAGATGTATTACTGAATCACTGGTTACTTTCGACAGATAAGAATGTAGCATCTTGGGTTTCTTCTTGATTTTTCTGGTTTCTTTCTGCACTTTTGGGGTTGGTTGTTTGGGGGGTTTGGGGTTGGGGTTTTTTGGTTTTTTTTTTTTACTGATATATTTTACCCAGTGCTTTTTTGTGTCAGTATGATTTTGTACCTTGTGCCCAGAAAGTACATTACTTGGACCCTAGTAGTGGCAGTTCTTGACATGAACAGCCTTTCTGCTTCTTCTGAAATTTGCTCTTCTCCTTTTCTTTAGAGACAAAGAAATGTATTTAGGGTTTGTAAATTGTCAAGCTGAACAATGTAGCTAAATATTTGAAGCATGATATTGGCAGGGGGTGGCTGAGAGCAACATAAAGCAGTGACTAAGCTTTCCTCGGGTTTGGATGGTTGGTTGGTTACTTGAACAGGGCTTTTTTGGTGGGTTTTTTCCACTTCAAATGAGAATTATCACCACTCGTTGCTTGTTGTTTCTTACTCTTGAAACCAACCACAAACCTTACAAGGGCCAGAAGTGTGCGATGAGTGCTTGTGAGGCCAGCAACTTGTTTTATTATTTTCATTTTTATTAACTTCATGCAGAAAGAACCACACATGCTAAAATACAGCACTACTATGAGCAAATTCCTTCTGTAGTTTCAAACAATAACTTGGAGCTTAACTAAGGAGCTTCACATCAAAATTCATTTAAACACTCACCTGTTCATGCTTCATGCCAAGAACACATCCATGTCTTTTCTGCACCCTGCATTGGTAACCTACCTGAACTTTCTCCTATGAAGTTTCCAACAGAGTGCTGAGCTGCTTTGTATTCTGCCCTTATCAGATATTAAATGGTGAACTGTATGCTTCTATTTTTTACTTTATTTCCCGTTTCAGTGTGTCCTTTACTACAGAACGTGCATGTCTTCCCACTCCACTATTTTTGAAAATATTTCCTGTTACTCCTGCTTGCTTCTCACCGATGGTGAAGGGTAGCATAGAATAAGCCATCTGTATTACCCAAACCACCATCAGAACAGACAAATTAACGTTTTTTAAAAAGCACACAAATAGGTTAGCCTCTGACAAACATTTTGTATCTGTTCTCCTCCTGTGCAGCTGGAAGAGTGAAGCAAAATCAAGACACTTATGAAGACAACATTAATTTTTGTGTAAAAACAAATAATTAGCTGCAAATCTACTATCGGGCTTTTGAAAGTAGATCTATACATCGTTTATATTTTGAGCAGTAAATGAGCCTTGTTGGAGTTCATTCAATGAACCTAAAAACCTCTTTAATATGCTGTTACCCAAATAAATATGAATTGCACCAGCCATGACATTCTTTCAGTTTCACTGTTATATCTTTGAGTACAAAACCTTCCCTTACAAAGAGAAACTAAGAATGAGGCCTATGTTATTCCTACTGAATAGAGGAATTCTACTGGTTCATGTTGGGGATTTTGTTTGGGTTTGTTTTGTTTTAAAGCAATTCTATTTGCGCTCCTGTATTTCGTAAAAGACTTTCAATTAAATTTCCTGGATCAGTTTGACAGTACAACTTTCTATGCTGAATACATTCCCTAATTATCCAGAGGATATTGAGAAAATTATTAAACTGCTGTATTTAATTGTTTGCTATTGGGCTTTTCTTCACAGAGACTCTTGGATATTTGCCATGTCTATTTTCACATCTATTTGATGTCTCCAAAGTTTTCTGAGTATTCTAAGGATTATGTAGAAGTTTTTTTAAGGGGAGAGCTTTCAAAAAATTAATACACAGCGTGTACTTTAGAAGAGAGCTACTCCATAATGAAAATAGGAACTATGTTGCTTTGTATATTAATAATTATTTGCTTAGATTATTACTTCTACAGAAATTTTGAAAATGTTTGCTGTTACTTCACTTTGTAGTAAGGTATTCCAATATGCTAAGGCAATTTTTGTTGAGCAAAGATTCTCAGAATAAGGTGTATCGTTCATTTGTTTCAATGGTTTCATATTAGTGTTCTGAGTCTAAGAAGACCTACTTGAAGTCTTAAGTGACAAATTTTATTTAAATTGGTAAATAATAAAGGTTATTAAGACACAATTTAACAGTGTTTTTCAGCTACTGTTTGTCTTTCCATTTCTCTAAATGAAAATTTAAATTTCTGTTTAACCAAGTTTGAGGCCATTTCCAGTTGGGGGTTTGGATTTGATTTTTTCATTTACTTTAGTTGCCTGTTAGAAATGCAACTTTTTAAAATACGGATGAGAGGTTATTTGTGTGATTTTTCAAAATGGTGCTGGCTATCAGTAGCTTTGGTATAGACTTGGAATTTCCCTGAGTTAATACAATAGACTGTTAAAGATTTACATCTACGTAATAACTTAAAGGATTCTGTCATATTGCTATCAGACATATAGTCTGATAAACTTGTTAATATGCAATTTAGATAAAAGTAGAGTAAACCATAAGGAATATCAGCGAGATCTACCCAGAGAAGAGATGAGCAGAACAATGTAGGTATAGTTTCATGATGTTACATTCAAAATAACCTATAGAAGAAATTATATGAGTCATTCATGCTCCTTATGGGCTCCAAACCAATACAAGCGGGGAAAAACACCCTCTATTTGATAGCCAGTAGTAAATCTTTTAAAAAGACCATTTTATTTGTTACATATTCAACATCGGGAATATGGTGATTTTTTTCTAGAACTCTAATATGAAGCCAGTGAAACAAAACAATAACACATCTTCTGTTGTAATACTGCATTAAGTTTTTCACCTTATCTCAAAACAATTAGAGTTCAGGAGGAAATTAGGATCAGGGAAAAATACTCTAGGAGTAGGATTAAAGACCAAGGAGAAGGAATAAAATGCATGGAGGAAGTAATATTTAATCAGTGCATACAACATTTCTCTGTTTCAGCGAAGATAAAGCAAGATCCTCTATAAACTCTAGGGCATAGTTCAAGAGTTGAAACACTTGAAAGATTTCAAATTAAAAGCTGTGTTTTTCCTCATAACAAAATATAGCCATTGTGGCTTTACTTTCGCCTCAGAACTCTCAACTGGCAAGGATTTTAGCAGTCTTCAGAAGAACTGATACTTCTACAGGTAAGGACAACCAATGATAGTACGGATAGATAATTATAAAGATCGTTAGTCTGATCCAACACAGTCCCACTCTGCTGCCAGCCT
Organism: Mohoua ochrocephala; assembly: GCA_013398855.1. NCBI lineage: Eukaryota > Metazoa > Chordata > Aves > Passeriformes > Acanthizidae > Mohoua > Mohoua ochrocephala. The sequence goes on along the minus strand of VZTA01006041.1, from coordinate 307,434 downwards.
AAAGACAATCCTAAGTTTTTCCCAAGTGTTTCCTTCTCATGTTGTTTTAGTTTAGACCTACCAAGTATTTTTATTTCTGTGCAGTTGAAATATCTGCTTTTCCCAAAATAGCAACGATGTAGAGTGAGTAGTACCAATATTTGCACTTACAGTAAAGATTCAGGGCTGTTAGCATTGAGCCATTTGGCTGACAGTGCCTACTTTGTGTAGCATATGTGATTTGTCAGTCATCCATGAAATACACATCACTGAGATTCCGATCTCCGTTTATTGTTCAGTCTTCTGCGAAAATACTGGTCTGCTGATCCAGACTTCTCAATATTCTGTATTCTTGTATAGCATCTACTTGGTGCCTCGAAAGGATTATTTTATATTTTCAGTTTGCCCAGCTGTGGTGAGCCACATAGGCATGGTGTACTAATTGAGATACAAATTGTGTAACATAACTGCTGATTTGAAATAATTGAACCAAGCTCTTGATTTTACAGGTTGCAGAGTACCAGAGACAAGAAGTGTGATCAGACCGCAAACGATCCCTGCGTATACGTGATGCTGGTTACATTTTTCTGTTTGCTTCCTTGTTTTTAACCTAATACTAGTGAAAGACAAAGACTGGCACATGTGACTCCCTCTTCCCAGGTGAGGCCCTACCACAAGATTAAAAGATTGTGATCATTCTAGGTGGACTGATCTGTAGTTTTCTCATGCAGAGTGGAGCAGCTTTTTTAACAGAGATTAAGAAGAACCGTCTCTTGAGGATATTTTCCCAGGTGGCTAGCTCAGTCTATTCTGAGGTACAAAATACCGATTTCTCTTCCCTGGAAGAATTTGAACTGAAGTGGGATCCTCCTGCACACCAGAGTAAATTAAAACTGCACAACCCCTTCTTTGGTTAGGACCTAGTTTGGTAAGCATGCTCAGAAAATGATCCATGAGTAGGGTGTACAAGCAAGACAAGCAGAAGATTTGTGGATCACGAGCTAGCTGGAACAGGCAGTGTTGGGCAAACTAAGAAATTTTTTAGACACTCAGAAGCTTTTACTGTTGGAGAATTAAGTATCTATATTTTGAATGGTAAAATAATGGATAGATTATTTTATAGTTAGTGTCATACACATTCTCACCTCATCACGGATGGGTGTTCTTGCAATAAGCTCTGGAGCACTAGCATAGTGCTAGTTTCTGCACATGTGAATGTTTTAAAAAATCCAGCTTCCAAGATTGAATAAAAAGGGAATTGAACTTGATCTTTCAGCATCAAGTTTGACTACCACTAATCGCCTCTTGGCAGGCCCTTATAAATAAAGCACCCAATAACACTAAAAATCAATCAGCTGATGTAAAGAAACATCCTATGAAGACTAGATTGAGCAGTTAAAGAAATACACAGGTATTTATTTTTAACATAGTTATAATAAAGCCATGTCTGTTTAGTCCACGTATCAATTTTTTTGTATGTATGTTTGAAAGTGCTTTGCTCAGACCCTGCACAGCAGTTGCTGACAGTTTTAACAGCATGCCAGTCTTGGTGCATCCCAGATTTCACCACATTAAGTGTACCTCTGACTTGTGTTGTTCCCATATACTCCCAACCCTGATTCTTCATCTGAAATTTTTCAGCAGCCAGCATCCTTGCATTTTTCTCCTCCCCCAGGAGAGTATGCCTTTCAGTTCACTCACTGATGGATAATTCTAATAGCATAGCACTCTGTAAGAGGACAGGTCAAGGCATATTTGCAGACAACAAAATTTCAAATTCCAGCACACAGAAGGTAAGGCGTTCTTGCTGCTGTATTCCTCAGTTTTGAATTTTACCCATAGTAGTAATCTGAAGAGCACTACTGCCCACTCAATTTCTGGCCAGTTGCTCATGCCAGTGGCCGTATCCATATTCCTGGGCTCTTTCAACCACCAAAACAGGACAGCTGCATCTGCTTTGTCAGCTGGGCCTGAGCTGCCCTCTGAGCCATGCAAAGGGTTGCTTGGGAGAATGCTGCTTGTCCTGGACCTAGTGCGGGGACTCTGCCGACAAAAATTTAACAGTGTAAGCTGTGGGCTTCAAGTCTGCAGCTCTGTGCCCTGGCACCTTTTGGTTTGCTAGCATAGACGCAGCCTTTGCAACAAACAAAACTGAAACTACCATTGTGCTTTAATTCTGAAACTGAGATGTCTTTTTAGTAAGGTGTAAGCATGTAAAACACAGAATACATTCCACAACAATGTCCTTTGCTAGGAAGTTCTAGAGGCAGAGATAAATCCTAGCTAGTTTGTAACAAACCCCAAGACAGCTCAGTTCATTTTTGCTCAGCCTCCAAATTATTTGAGTCTTTGTTCTGTCCACTAAATAATGAGAAAATGCTGAAATGCTTAAAATGACCATAAAAGCTTCTCAGGGCCACACTAAAGATCGTTGAAGGAAGAGTTGATGTGGAAAATAAACCTGAAAATACAAAGTCTCGAGCTGATGAGAAGTTGAAAGAAAACAATGTAATATTACATGGAGGTTAACACATTAACATCCGTCAGGGAGATTCACAGTATGTCTCAATTATTGCTACAGTGTTCTGACCTGATAACTACCTACAGCCTGTGGTAGTCAGGTGCTGGCTGCAGTTGCTCCCAACAAATCTATTTAAAGGTGCTTGAGGGATGTCACAAAGGAGAACCTACATCTTAGAACCATCTAATATCTTGAGTTGGAAGGGACCTACAAGGACCATCAAAATCCAACTCCTGGCCCTGCATAGGTCAGCCTCAAATATCACATCATGTGCCCGAGAGTATTGTCCAAACATTTCTTGAACTCTTTCAGGCCTGGTGCTGTGACCACTTCCCTGGGGAGCCTGTTCCAATGCTTGACCACCCTCTGGGTGAAAAACTTTTTCCTATTATCCAACATAAACCTTCCTTGACACAACTTCAGGCCATTCCCTTGGTCCTGTCACCGGTCACCAGAGAGATCAGTGCCTGCCCCTCCTCTTCCCCTCATGATGAAGTTGTAACTGCAGTGAGGTCTCCCCTCAGTCTCCTCTCCTCCAGGCTGAACAGACCAAGTGCCCTCAGTCGCTCCTCACACGGCTTCCCCTCAAGGCCCTTCACCATCTTTGTTGCCCTCCTTTGGACACTCTCTAACAGTTTAATGTCTTTCTTACATTGTGGTGCCCAAAACTGCCCCCAGCACTCGAGGTGAGGCCGCCCCAGTGCAGAGCAGAACGGGACAATCCCCTCCCTTGCCCGGCTGGCGATGCTGTGCCTGATGCCCCCCAGGACAGGGTTGGCCCTCCTGGCTGCCAGGGCACTGCTGATTCATATCCAACCTGCCATCAACCAGGACCCCCAGGTCCCTTTCTCTGGCACTGCTTTCCAGCATCTCATTCCCCGCTCTGTCTGTACAACCAGGGTGGCCCCACCCCAGGTGCAGATCCAGCACCTGTCTTTGTTAAACGTCATCCAGCTGGGTGATTGCCTAGCCCTCTAATTTGTCAGAGACTTTGTCAGACCTTACTGGGAACAGGAAGACTAGTGCATGGAAAGCACTGAAAAGAATCCTCAAACAGCGCTTGGGCATAAAGCTTCTTGCCACTGGCTTGTTATCTGGTGAAAATATGACTATGGGGGGGGAAGGTGGAACACCCTGTTTTGAAAAAGGTAATATATAACTGAGTCCTTTATTCATGGTCCAACAATAATACAGTCTGCTAAATGTGCCAGATGCACTGTTGTTAAGTGATATATGATACCAAATGCTTTGTCTACTTGCTTCATGAATAAAGGGACAGCCGGCATTTTCCGTGCTTGATATAAAACAAGGCTATTGTTATTAGTGATGAACTGAATTGGTCATTGAGTTTTGTAATAATGCAATATTTGTGCTGCTGGCTTCTTTCTGCATATTACCTAATGTGTTGTAGGATCTATTAACCTAAAATACCACCCCACCATGAAAGCATGAATCCAATGCTAATGCTGAAGCATCCATCAGATGAAGAGCATTATTATTGTTTTCACTTAAAGGAGACAGCATTTAAAAAATTTTAGGATGCCCCTGTGATCATTCAAGTGTGAATGGGACAGTGGCTCAACAGAGCCAAAGACAAGTGCTCCAACAGCAGTTGCTTAAAAGCTGTGTGGCAGTGATCTGTCTTGCAGTTTTCATCACCGAGGGTGACATCTACTTGGAAGTACAATTTTATTTTTTGCTGTTTTCTTTTGGGATGCCTTTACAATTATATTCAAATGCTACTGTAATTGGCACTTAAAACTCAGTATTTAAAATCAATTTCATGCACTTCCCATAGTCCTAACAGCATGTGCACTAGCAGAGCACTAGCCATATCTTGTAATTAATTCCTGTTAACACTATCCACATCCACTATCTTTGAATAACTATTGCCAGCTTTCTGATTCATCATAGTCATGTAAGACAACCAGCTGCCAAAAATGTCACAATCAAATCTATCCTTATGCAACTATTTGGAAGTGTGCCCTTTCTGTGCTACTCTGCATTGGAATGATTTGCACCAGTCACATTGTTCCCTTCGATGAGCTACCACTGCACTGCACACACCTTGTGAATCCCAGGCCCTCACCTCCCCTCTGGCTGCTGAGGCCAAGCAACCCTCATCTTGTGCATGGCCACTATAAAGGAGTCTCAAAACAGTAGTAGAGGTGCTATGCTCACCTGGCCTTCCTCTGGCTCTCTCTCTTTCATCTCACCTCAAAGTCTGGTATCCATCGTCCCTGAGGTAGATAGCAGACTCCCCAGTAGCCTCCGGATGCTCAGATTTACCTTATATTTAAACCTTCACTTCCCTAGTTCCCTTGGGGGTAAAGAAGGCAAAGCTTCCTGAAAGACTCCAGAAGTTCATCAACACAACCAGTAGTTATCCTGCAGGTGGAGATTTGGCACCGATACACAAATGATACTTAAGTGCAAAAATGCCTTCAAGGAAGTAGGAAAAAAAAAACCCCTACAATTACAAGCTTTACCAGGAATGTATCCCAGAGGGAACAAAACAAAAACACAGTGCCCTCAGTAACTGGATCGTTGATAAAGGACCCCAGGGGAAAAAATAAATCTAGTGACATTCAAGGCTTGCTTGCACATGCAAAGAATTTTGCTGTTTCTCTCTTGCTCCTATTCCTAGAAAAATGCTTCTCCTATGTTGTGCAAGATCTCTTCCTCCACACCCACCCACCCAGATTACAGGATCAGATTACTTCCCCCCTCCTGCCATTCCCAGCTCTGACCCCTGCCCATCCAGATTGTCTTCCACAAAGCATCGCTGCTGTGCAATCACTGCAGACTATTCCCACATTGCTCCTGCACTCAGCCACCAGGGAACTTTCTTCCAACCTCACTCTGGGATGACCCCCAGCTGCTGCAGTAGCAGCACTCCTCCCTCTTGGGAATGGCGTGCAGCTATCTATAAGATGACTATGAACAGAATCACAAAAATTCTCCTGTACTGCTACTCCTTTCTCACTCAGTTATGAACCCCTCACATCTTCCAACTTCTTACAGAATGTGCCTGATATATACATATATATATATGAGACATCAGACACCAGGAGGCTTTTGGTTTGGTTTTTAGAAATTAGATTTATTACTAATATTATTATTCTAAAGAAAGCTTAGAATGGCCTTCCAGCTTCGTCTCACAATGGGGCAAAAGTTCTTGTTCTACAACCTTTATTTTGTGAGGAACCACGGTAACGTTTTATAGCCATTTTAGAAATAGTCTGAGGACTTTGACAAAATCACTCTTTCCAGTCACTGCTTTGTCATCTTAAATTATATTGCTCTCCATTAAATTGTTCATTATTGGAAGATTCATATCAAGCAGCTTAGTACCTGAAATTGTCCAGTATAAATTCAGTTTTTATGGGCTCCAAGTCTGAAATTTATTTCTGAATGAGAATGGAAACAGTGATAAAACAATTCCTACAAGTTATACTACTGTAACATAAATGCAGTACTAAAATTAAGCACAATGGCCTCATGCAATCAAGTTTATTTTTCGAGCATGAATTTGAATTACTAGCTTAATCCTTATCTTAGCAGGTATGCAAATATGATTTTCCATTCATATTATGATTAGTATCAATAGACAAATATAAAATCTAGTGTTAGTTGAGTCATTTTTCATCATAACTCATTTATAGCTCCTTTGAAGGTGCTTGTGAGGGTATTTTGCTGTATTAGTCAAACACCTGTTAGTCCGTGCCATCACGAAGGGCATAATGTATCAAAACAGTTTATTTCTTATAGAGTCCATTTCCTATGGGAAAACCCTTAACTATTTTATTCTGATCTATTATAAATGCAGAACTGGACATTCTAGAAGGCGGATGCTGGCAATTGGGTGAGCCAATTTGGCTATAGCTAGGCAAGTAACAGCTTTATGTTAAATTCAATTTAAAATAAAGCAAAAAGTATATATATTTGAACAGGAGTAGAAAATTCTTGTGTTATGAAAATAAATAATGGCACTGATCATTCTAGTGCCCCTCTTCACCATTATGTATGCAGCAATTTAACTAATAGTGAAAGTATTCTTCACGTTTTCTTACAAATAAAAGACAGACAACGAACCTTAAGCCAGGAGGGTGACAGAGTTCTTGCTATACTGGAGTTGTTTATAGACAGTCTCCTGTATTTTTAGTGCTTTAATTCAGATATAGAAGTTTACTGTCTTATTTAATATCAATGGACATCGTGGGCTAAATTGCTACTTTGAATCCGATACCAGCCAGTGGCCCAGCACTATGCCAGGTACAATGATGCAAGTGAAGGTACAGGTCCAGTAATGCAGCCAGGTCAAAAGCAATTTATTTAGGAGAGACTCCCATTTCAGATTATTTTGCCCTTTCTCATTTGATGACACAGAATACAGAACAGTCACTTGTTTCTCAGTTCATAATCTCTCTAGGGTTATATAAATTTTGTGTAATTTCTGGAGAAATTTAATCAATGTTTTGGCTGTTGAGGCTTGGTATTGCAAAACATACCTTCGGCTGAAAGACTGCTTTGACTTTAAGCCATGTACTCTCTTGCACATCTAAGTGATCTAATTTTTCCCTTCTAGAACTACATTTAAAAAATCATATAACTGAGTTTAAAAAATCCCAAAACCAACAAAACCAGCGAAAAAACTTTTCCCAATTCCACTAGAAATCTAACTTGCATGTTATTTATTCTAATAAGGGATCTTTATTTTCTTGCTAGTCCTTTTCTCTTTCCCTATTTTTTTCTTTTTGCATTTATGAACAGACCAAATAACTCTCAAACTTTTAAGAGCTGAGCAAGATGCACCAAAACAACTTAATTTTCACTGCTGTTTAGCACAAGGGTTAATTTTCCATTAGCATTCCTGTTAATTGGTTGCATCTTATCTGCAGTTCTCCGTTCAGAAAAAGCTGCCTTTGCCATTTGAGCAGACAAAATACCGAGCGTAACCTTGTGCTGACACATGCAATTAGCCCAAGGTCAGTCAAGGATACGGAAATAGCAGAAAGTGACAACCAAGGGGAATTATATAAAGCTAAGAGAAGGGGAATCTTTAACTGCTCATGAGTAATTTTTCTTTTTTTTGATCGTTCATTATGTCTTGTTTCTGATGCACTTGCCTTCTTTAAACTTAAAAAACTGTCTGTCCTTCTGTCGAGGTTTAGGAGTGGTACTCCCCAATTCAGTGTCCCCACTGAAACTCTCCCAAGCCAGATGCCACTTGCTCACTCTCCTCACTTCCCCTCCTCCTTCCCACTGCAGGGATGGAGTTGAAAATTGGAGGCAGAAAAGGTGAAAATCACAGGTTGGGATAAGAACAACTTACTGGAAACAGCAATGAGATAAGAAAACAAACAGTAACAGCAACAATACTAACGACAAAAGTGTACCCAGAGTGAGTGATTTACACACAAAATGCTCACCAAGCCCATGACAATGAAAAACAAACCCTAAGCCCACCACTGGCAAGGGACACGCTTCTCCTTGGAAGAGACAGAGTCCCTTTTCCCCAACCCTGGGACCCTGGTGATGAGGTAAGATGGTATTGAAAAACGTTTGGGTCTCAGACGTGCCCACACAGCTCCAGGCTCCGCCCCCTCACACCTACTGCAAAACATTAACCCTGTCCTTGGCTGAAACCTGGACATCTTCCCGCTTTTTTTTAGTCTACCTTGAGTTACCCATCTGTTACATCCCACAAAGAACAAACACTGCTTTCAGGGATCCCTCCAAACCTTGTGTTCGAGTGTGAAGCAGTCAGTCATTAAATACTGATGATACAAGTTTCCTTATGGCTGAGATGTGACACCTGGCACTTCCAACTGCCACTTCAAAACTAAAATACTTACATACTTCCTGAAGGTGCTCTGCAGATCACCACCTGCCCACGAAGACTCTTGCTACATATGTCTGAATGTGTGACCAATCTAATTTTAAAAACGTGTTCTAGAACTTGATACAGTGCTTTGAAGATTTCTCTGAGAACTTGACACGTAGAGAAAAAAATATAGGTAAGCATGACATTTACAAAGCACTTTTGAAAAATCCGAAATGTTAAGTGAATCAGCAGGGTAGTGTGTTTCACTGCACTTTAGCCAAGTGGATCTTTTGTTAAATGCTTCCAATGGAATTCTGGCACTGAGCTGAATCTCCTAATCCGGTTGAGACAACAGAAGAATTTTGTGCCAAAATTACTAGGTCAAGATATTGTGCAATTAGTTTAAGGACCCAACAGTTGCCCACCTTTTAGCCATTTATTGAAAGAGCTCTCCTTAAATAAGCCTGTCCAGAGAAGCGTGTCTTCTGATGCTCGTGCTTAAGTTAAAACCTAAGTCTAAAGGGTCACTTCAAGAGCCTTCAAGTGCCTAGATAGGATTAGGCAACTAATCTCTTGGTGATCCACACATAATGATCAGAGACTAAACACACACACAGAGGAACAAGAAACTCATAAACTGAAAAAATGCTTAGAAATAGCACTTTGACGATTCTGTGAAAAAGTTCAGATGGTTCAACTTCTCACAACCATAGTTTTTAATAGACTTTCAACAGCGTCCATCAGAAAGCAAATCAGAAGTACTGTGCAGGATTACCAAACACATATCACCTAGTGGCACTAAAGAATTCCCTTCTCATTGTCTACAGTTTTTGTTATAGCCCTCTGCCTTCCATCACCAACAGCAGAGAATTACTTTAAATTTTCTTACAAAACTAAGTTCATGCTGCAGAGAACAGCCTCCTCTTCTGTGGGTGTAGCAAGCCTATCAAAAAAGTGTAAGTGACATTTATATCAATGCGGGTCTTAACTCCTATTCCAGCTAGCAGAGAGAGTTTTGGCAATCGAGCTTCAATTTTTAAGTGTAGACATGCTTGGCTTCTTTTTGGTCGTAATTAAAAAAGGCAACTAGAGATTTCTTCCCAAAGAATAAATAGAACGCTAGGTCAGGCAACAGTCATTTATTTATTGACTTAAACAAGCAAAAGGTATCCTCAGGCATAATGGCTACCACTCGAGCAATACAAATCAATGCTACTGAAGAACAGGGAACATCTTTTCTTTCACCCCTCCCATCCCAGAAGTAACAATAGAAACACCAGGACCCCTAGAGAAAAGAGAAGGAGAAAAATCATAAAAGGTATTTAGAATGAGCTGCAGAGTTGAAACATGGACACTAAAAAAATCATTAGCTAATCTACCACGTCACCACAATCACCTCAAAAACAACTTTCATTGTTCCATTTCTACCATGTACCAAATATATAGCACTGTTTAACAGCGATTTCAACGTATTAACAACTGTCCTCAGCTGAAGCAGAACAGTAATTACTCTTTATATTAAATTTGAGGCTACAGATAGAAATAAAGGTTTCCATAGACTACAATGCACATTAATGGAAAGAGAGTGGGGGAGAAACAAAGCTACTTTTACATTACTGTATGTCTCTATCAATCAAGCAATTCGTTCTGTACTGATAGCTCACTGAAGACACAATATCCTGACAGAGTATGGCAACTCTACTCACCCTGTGACAGTGTATCTGATGACTGTATCTATGAAGAATTTATCTGTGAGTCCCTTAAGTTGTAGGCCACTGAAAATCCCAGTTTGCTACTCCTGTGTGGGTGGTTTTTAATCAGACATCAGCAAAAAAAAAGTGAACACCACATGCAAAACAACTGTTACTAAATCATTTAGTCTTCCTTGTAACAGTCAAAGATATGAGTAAGGCATTCCTCAGATTTAGAGAAAACATTAGGAGTCTTTAGTTTTGCAGGCAAGGAGACCTTTTATTTTAATCCATTAAAAGAACCCAAAATAGTCAGCAGGTGGCCACATCTATCCATGTTTCATTAAAATCACATAAAACCTAAGTACAAAAGCACCACTGATTATTGCTCTAGAAAAACTGCATGAAAAATTCAAATACACACAGTAAAAACATCACCATATGCACAAGACATAATTTCTTAAAGCAAGTGTATGGAATGCTGATCCAATTTTACACATACCTTGCAATATTAAGTTGATATATATATTACTTGGCAACAATGGGAATTTCTAAAAGCACTGTTATGAGAAGGGAAATGTTCATATACAGTTTAATATGTCAACTATCATAGTCCTAAAAAAATTAGCATTTACAAAATACTTGATAAAAATATCTTTTAAAAGTTGTCCAAGAGGTACATAAAATCAACCCAAAATTTTCATGGTATTTCATTCATTCTTGTCACCTACAGATTCAGTTTTCTGAGCCTGCGGAGAAGAAAGAAAGAAATTAAATTACTATTGTGCATTGCCACTCTGTACCTAAGTACCCGAGCTATCCTTACTCCTTTGATTTCTCACTTGCAACAGCTCAGTTCCAAACCTGCGTCCATACCACACTTACGCAACCGGAACAGGTACAGTCACACACTTTTCTCAACTCATTGGTCCCAGCTTTTCAAAAGCAATACAAGCCTTACCTGTCAGCTTCCATCCTTCACACTGAAAAGCACCACACTACCACCTGTTTCTATTCACTGCACACATGCTGAATGCTCTACCGCACCCTTAACTTTCACTGTTTCAATCTGCCCTTTTACTGACAGTGTGCTGGGTGGGGCACCTCTGGATGTTGAAACACTAACAGTGGAGCGAGATGCGAATCTGCAATAACATTATGGGCAATAAAAAGAAACATTATGAACATGCTAACAATGTCTGAAAGGCTGAATAATTACAAAACACTGATTCAATCAGCAGGAGGTATGTGTGGAAAGTACCTCTTCAGCTTTATTTTCACCATTTTCAGATGGTGTAGTACCTTCCTTTGCAGCTTCTTGCTTTTCATCCTTCTTCCCTTTAGCACCTTTGCTGGCCTTTGTTCCAGGTTCCTTCTGACAGAAGATTAAAAACATGGCCAGAGATGTTGTATGAGTAGCCAGAACCCTGCATCTTTATCAAAAAAAACTTTCACATGAACTAAACAGCAAGTCTTGGCAAGCTGCACATGCTGGACTGAAACAGAAAACCATCTAAAGGCTACCTGGAAACTGTAAATCCACATCAGTTATATAGAGACTCAACATTTCTACACAACGGTGGCGTCTGCTTCTTTAGTTTTTCTGCTAATTTTTTCAGGGATACAAAACCACATCGGACTATTTTGGTAGAGCTGACCTATGAGGTACAAACAGGATATCTGTGTGAACAAATCCAATTACGATATATTGAAAGCTTATTCAGCCAAGAACAAACACCACACTGTTTGCGTAACTACAGCACTACACTTTCAATTAACCTAAAATATTAAATTAGATTTTAAAAATTAAGCTTTTTCGTCGGCTGTCCTTTTGTTACTTTGATAACATGTGCGATGGTCATTCCATGTCAATGAAAGAACCAGCCAACGCACTAGGGAGGCAAACGCCGATAAAATTCCGTCTGCAGCAACACAAAGCAGAAAATTTATCAAAAGGAACTATTCTAACAGCCAAAGTTTCATTTTGAGATTTGCTCTTAATTCCTGTGTTGAAGTTCACTGTTTTTTTATAAATCCTTTCTCTACGTACATATTTATGTTTGTGATCTAAAGGTTAGCAGAGACATCGGTTAAGCATTTAAAGAGCAACGGGATAAAAATTTAAATGGTATTGCAGTTACTATTTTACATTAGTATTTAAAGTAGTTCTGATAAACACTGGATATCTTTCACGCAATCATTTGCTCCAAATTCTCCATGCAAAATGGCAGTAATAGCTGTGAACGGGGATATTAAGGTCTGTGTTCCTTCATTAGCTACCTTTCCCCACTGATCCCCATACAGGAGTGGGACAGTGAGCTGAGAGCACCAGTAATCCCAGTTCCAGGACAGCCTGAACTACTCCTTCCACCCCTCAGCTTCAATGTTACTTAGCAGCTGTGGTGCTTAATTTGGAATCTTACTGGTGGTATGAGCACAGTACTACCTCTTTACCTACGGAAGAACAAACTAAGGAGTCGACTTAGTAAATTCATAACATGCAAGCTTTTAACAATAAAAATTATCTCAAGTCTGTACCATCTTCCATTGTTTACCAGCAAGTTCAGAGTACACACTTGCTGTCTTCTGTTTAGGAGACCAAGATTAATACACTCCTTAAAATGTGATCCAGTTAGGGTTTGGGAAAAAAAGATTACTGTATTAAAAAGTTACTTACAGTAATGCCATAAAGGATTTGAGTCACTTGAAATAAGCTTCAAATGTCTCTCGTGCAACTCAGACTGAGTCCATAACACTGAGCTCATCCCACAGGTACGTGAAGCTATAGGAGCTACCACATTCCCCTCTTTATTAATACTCTTTTTAAGAGGGGAGCAGGAGGGACTCAGCAAGACTTTACTGGTAATTTTATTTGATGAATCACACAGCGTTTTAAGTCAAGAGTTTTACTTTCACATGTGGACTTTGTATCCTGGCACTCGCCCAACTGAGATGACAATAAAAGGACTTGAAAAATGGAAGTGTGAGGAGTGCTAGACTCAGTGTCCAGCATGAGGGCTTTTTTTCCCAATAAAGCAATTGCTCTTATTCAACATTCCCCTTAGGCGCAAATAAATCTACAGTTTCTGAAGTACACGATTTATATGCAGAAATCCTGAAAAGATATTTCAAACACTAATAAGATTTTAATTTGACAGTAACTGGCCCAGAAAACCCAAACCATTCAATTTAAATATATTTAATTTCACCTTTAATTATAATTGTGCATTCTCAGCAACAGCCAGGCTTCAAGAACAGATAAGAGTTTCTCAGTACAAAATGAAGTACTGCACCTCTAGACAAGGAAACAGAATGACACAGAGTAATCTCAAATGCTTTTGTAGAAATTGCTAGGTCTCAGGTAGAGTTTGCTCAACCAAGCCTGTACTTTTCAGGAAAGGTGTAGTAAAGGTAAAAATTCTTCTTAAACTAGCAATTCACTACAAACTAACATGGTCTGCATATCAAACAGGCAAGACATTTTCTTTGGGCCAGTAATGAGGCCAGGAAGGGGTGGAACAGAAAGAAAAGAATGATCTAATTTGTGGGTTTTTTCCAGGGAGGGGGGGCAGGGAGCTGCAGAGAGGGCAGGGGAGCCCATGCCTCAAAAAAAAAAAATGCTGTGAATTGAACTGTTTGCAGTGTAAAGAAGGAATATACTTGCTTACTATGGGCTAAAACGATGGTAACTAAAAAGAAAAGAGTATTTACCTTTGTTGTTTTCCTTGGTTTGGGTTCAGGTTTTGGTGGAGCAGGTTTCTATAAAACATTTTTAGTTGCACAACATGTTAGGCACATCACCAGAAGCCAGTCAGCCTCCTCCACACCCTGCTTCCCCCCCCACCCCACACCTTCCCTTACTTCCTGCTCAATCGTACGCATCTAGAAAAAGTCTGAAAAACCTTAATGCATAAATGCACCTCCCTCTCTGTACACACCTGTTTGCATTAGTTCCCTCATCTAGAAGTGAAAGTAATTTGGGGGTCATTCTACGAGTGAAACGCGGAGATGAGCAGTAACTATTACAAAAAACGCCCGTCAGCTACGTTCTAACGGAGAAGAGGAACTAAAACCAAGTGCTAGCAGTGGCATCAAATGAAGTCCTTGAAACACTGCTCCGTCTCCTTTCCAGAGAAGTAGCTGCATTTCCACAACTAACATCAGCCTGCAAAATGATGCAAAGTCAATACTGCACCTAACAGACAGTGTTGCACTGAAGTGGGGAAATATATCTTTTGTCAGAACAACCTGAAAACCTGAAACCAAGAAAACACAGATAACTTTATTGCTAGAGCTCTTAAACACCCCTCAGCAAGAATAAAAATTGAATCAAGCAAAATGTAAAAAACCTGTTTGGTCTGAGAAACTACATGTGCTTAGAAAAGAATATACCAGGAGGTACTATACATACTTACAGCTGACAGTCTTGCTGATCGTCTCGTGGGCTGCAGGGAAAAAAAAAAAAAAAGAACATTTTTATAGGCTTACAGGAAAAAGTATCCAAAGCAACATACTATCAGTCATTTCATAGGACAGCGTAAAATATGCATCTACCAAAATATGTGTCTATTGCCAAACACAATTCACATCTTCCTCACCTTGGACACTCAAAATTTTAAAGGGACAAAGTGATGTGAAAGTTAGAAATAAAAGTTGTTCAGGAATTATAACATCTAAATCTCCACACAGTTAAATACCTCTCACACATCCCTCCCCCTTTTACAACTACTTCTGAGTCCCTTCCTGCTCTATGAAAGGTTCACAAATCCAGTAAGCTTGACTACCTGTGCAAAGGACTCTGAACCTTTTTCATACATACTTAGAATTATGTTTTTAGAATCTAGCAGATGTTACTTGTAATAGTGGGTACAAATACCATCTGATTAACAGCTGAATAAAGTTAACATCCTTCTCTAGAGGATATCAGTGTGCTAAAATTTCAGAACATGAAACTAAGTCCTTCCACTTCCTCAGTTCTCCACACACTCGCTCTGAGAGTCCAGGTGCACAAAGACAGCTGCAGGATGAGAGGGAGAAATTATTTCTTCTATTTAAACACAAATCTCAAAAGGAAAGACTCGAGCCAGATATTCTGCTTCTCTCCAGCTTTTTTATCACTTCAACACACTTTCCCTATTAAATTTTACTTCATCCTGCTCTTTGTCACAAATTTATTACTGAAGTCTTAAAAAAAGTTGTTAGCTTGTTAGTTTGTTCACAATATTTTGTGTATCAATTAAAACAGATTCAGCCAGTTACACAGCGTGGTTAATAAACTGAGTTAAAGTCTGGTCTACGTCACAAAACTAGAATTACACCTGTGGCCAAAATAAAGGGAGAACTAAACTGCAACAAGTATCCAAAATAACTCAGCTTAAAAAGGGAATCAAAAATACTTCTTAACTACATATTAAGCATTTAAGTTGAGCTGAAAAAACATGGCTCTGAACATCCTGCAACAGGAAAAAGCTCTTGTTAATATCTGAAGAATGCAGTAATTTGTGTTCATTGGAGCCATTCAAGAATTCTTAGTGGAAAGCAGTAGTGAATAGCTCAAATCTGCATCCAGCAAAATGTAAGTCAAAAAATACCTAAAGATATTTTCAACTATGAAATATTTATGCACCATTAACAGCAAAAAGGTAAGCCTCTCTTTTCTTGGCAACTTAGCGTATCAACTGCTTAAGAAGCAGCCTAGCATTATTTTACAACAGGACAAACAGAGCATTTCAGTCGGTCAGGTAATCAAAGAGCTCCTAACTCAAGGTATCATCTTTTACAAATCTGCTTTCTTAACCAATTATTTCTATCCCTTAACATTTAGGAACTGAAATGTTTTGCTAGCATCTACTTTTAAAGGACAATATATTGATTTAGATAAGTTATAATTCTCTCCCCTACCTCCCAACTGTTCCTGTTCCATGACTTGTTTGCCATAAGAAAGTCAGCATAAACCACGAGGTCTTTAAAAATGCTTGACAGCTAAGTAATTTTAATTCTCATTTGGAGTTTGTATGTATTTTGTGTTATCTGATTATAAGGAGGGAACTAGGGCCAAGTCAGCAAAGGTCACATTTTCATGTGCTCTGGGGACCTTTGTCCCCTCCAAACAGCTGTACTAACCCAGAAATTAGCAGCTCACCCAAGAGCTTGTTTGACACTGGCCCGCTAGCAAACATCTACAGAAAGAGTCTGTGAAAAGGAGCAGGCAGAACAACACTGTGAGCTCTCCTACTGCACCAGCTTCTGGCAATCTAAAGCTGCCAACTTTCCAACCTGGATATCATATACACATCGTGTGTTTAAATAGTCCTCAAGGGTTACTTTCCAGACAAATCTGTCTAATAACCTAGAACTCATTTACACTTTCAGTTGCCATAACATCCTGTGTCAATGAGCTCCAAAATGGGATTACGCATTGTGTGGAAGACAAAAAGCAAAACCTTCCCCCTCTGCTGTCTCTCCTTTTAACTCCTTGCCTCTTACTTTCATTAGATTCCTCTTGTTCATGGCTTTCATGAAGAGTAATTCCCTAACTGCCTTTCTTTGTGTTACTAATTATTTTATCACAACTCCATTACATAAAAGATGAAGAATTCTAGAAAAACCGTGTTGTTTGGGTTATCTTTTTTTAAAAGCTGCTCTACATCCTCTATTTGTCCCACTGTACTTGGTATCCTTTTAATTCTATCATGCCATCTATCAGGAGAGCTCCATTTAGTAGTCCCACGTCTGAGAGCACAACAAATTAGCCTTGTGATACACTGATGCTTGCTCTGTCCTCCAGCATTTTTTCCTATGTTCTAGTTAGTTACTTTCTGTTTAGAACCACTGACATTTTCTAGCAACTATTCACTGTGATTTTACAATCTCTCCCCTGATTAACAGCTCATTTGGTGACCACTATTGGATCTTCCCCTCCGCCTGTGTATTAATTTCCATTTCTCCATACTGAATTTCTTTTGATATTTTATCACTTATTTATCAGTGACGTAACAGCCTTCTCAGCCCCTCTCACTTCTGACTACCCCAACAACTTTTGTAAACTTCAGCAAACTCCGTCATTTCTTTAGTACCTCTTCTAGAGATCACTAACAAATACATTCAGCAGCACAAACCCAAACACAAATCCTTCCAGTACTCCACTTACAGTCTCCTCCATTATGAGAATTAACCTCCATTCCTCTATTCTCTTCTCGTAAGTTTACATGTTAGAAATTCTTAGAAAGATCTTCCATTCTAGTTAGTTTCTTTAAGAACCTGCTTGGGGAACCTCATGAAAATGTGCTCCTTACATGCAAGTAAACTATAGAGCTGGCTACAGTTTACTCGCTATTTTCCTGATCAAATATGCTCAAAGATTTACAAGCAGAGCAATTAAATGTTCACCCGTTCTTCTCAAGGTCCTGATATAAATTTGTCTGCCACAAAAGAAGGCAACCTAAAAAACCAAATTCTCGTAGTTCTCTACCTGTCTTTTAAATTCACTTTAAGGGCTGTGAAAAACAAACTAGCAAACTTTATTGTGGCTATCAAGATATCACCAGCTGTCTTCTTGCCTTCTCTGACAGAATGTACTGTGTCCTTTAAACAAATTCAGTCAAAGAAAACACACAAATGTGTCAGCTGCTCCAGTTTAGAGTCTGGTATCTTAATTCAAGACACCCTCCCATCAGTCACTTAAGCTAAGAATAGTTTTGAAGTAGACTGGCTGAGGTGTGTGCATTAACCCTCTTCTGCCAGCCCACTAGAGACAGAGCAAAAGTCCCAGGCAGTAACATACTACACAATTGCCACAAGATCCACCTGAGTTTGTCTATCAAAGCCCTAAAACTTTCTCAAATTTATTTGGTGTACTAATAAGTTGTATAAATCCTCAGTATACCAAGATGAAATCAAGCCAGACGGGGTACAAATGTGGTTTACTGTCTTTATTCCCACTGAAAACAGCTCTCCAGAAGTGCCAGAGAAATGCATAATCTTCTCATATACATGACTGCAGATCTCCCGTTAAATAATTACATGCCAAAACAAATTAAATACATATATATATATATACTTGCCTCTTGTTTAGTTACTTTTGCTGCATCCTTGCCTTCAGCACCCTCTGGAGACTGAAAGAAAATATTAAATCAGTGCTTTTATTACAGACTTAAAAGCATGCAGACAACAGCAAAACAAAGATTATGGTGAAGACTGCTCTTTCATTTGCAGCAACTTAAAGCAGCCTGACAAACCCGCATTAGTATGTACAAGCAGCACCGTACTCAAACCAGTCTCTTTACCAAAACCGAGCAAGAACCCGAGGACCGAGCACCAGGTACATACATATATCAATCACACACTATCCCTCAGAGTCCCTCTAGGCAATTAACCAAAGCATCCACAGGCTCCAGTGGGAGCTCCATCTAATCAGCTGTTGGTAGCACAACAGTAAGAACTGGAAATCTGAGGTTTGCTCTACGACGGCTTTTGAAATCCCCAAGAAATTTAACACATTTTTTTCCCACACATGAACTTAACCTGTTATGAGATGCAGTGAGATGAACAAAAAAACCACAGCATTACTGAAATGAATTTACCTCCTTTACTCCTTTTTCCTTTCAGCCCCACTCAGCCGGAAGTTTTAAAAGTATCCTTCTATCATCTCTCACCTCCTCCATCAGAAGAGTGTAAATCATAAACACTGAGATATTGACAGGAAAGTTCGGCACAAACATGTTTCTTCTCAAGAACAAAGTATCAACCTGAACAGCATAACACTAATCTTGCACAGGTACTAGAGAAAGGTTAGTTAAATTAAAAGAGGCGGCTCGGGGGGCAGCTGAAATCAAGCTTCTCTTTTGTTTACAACTCAAGATGTATCACTTCACATTTTGCAAATATCTGGGTTTCCCGTGTAGGAGCAAGCGAGCGGCAGCAGTTAGAGGAGAACTACAAGAATGGCATATTTAAAAAAGGTATTTAATGGGCAGCAGAGTAGGCAATTTGGTTGTTGCTTTGTTTTTCAATCAATAAGGAAGCAGGCTAGTTATCATTTCCCTTGTCCTTCCATTTCAATCTTAATTCAAACTTCCTCACAGATTCTGACACAAAATGTCTCGGAGTTAGAGAGCTATGGTTTGGAGCAGACAAAATGACCGGCTAGTTTGCAGCAGTTGACCAGTGCCTTCTCCTGGCACTGGGCTCTAACATACTCACAGAAAGACATCCCCCCACCGGGGAATAAAACGTGGCTTTGTTACTGTGCGCCCTCCCGACAGAAAGGAAGCACGCCACAAGAGCAGCTGCTTTAAAAAAAGCCGAGGACTGATCATGTAAGTAGCTTGAAAACAGCAGGAAGTTAAGCAGCATCGCACAGCGTAGAGCAACTCAGAATAGCAACAGTCAGGCATCCAAAATGGAGCCTGACTGTTCCCTATGCAATTGCAGCCTCACCAGTCACCTGCAGGATCGTTTCGGGTTTGCATTTCTGAAAGTCTCTCAGTTTGGTTACTAAGGAGTTACTACAGCTTGATGTTGTGATGCTGGGAGCATCACAAGTCAGAAAGAAAACAAAACCAAGCTATTCTATGATTCTTGTCAGTAACAAAGTCCTGTTTCTTACAACTTTCCTCTTCGGTTCACAATACAGGACATGCTCAGGGTATAGCTTTTCTGTTGAGTTCATAACATCTGTTTCTCCCATATGAATTTTCTCATGTCTAACAAACTTGTGCTGCACCCTTTGCCCGAGAGGGAACTTGAATAGCATCCTTCCTGTCCTGGGCAGGACCTATTTATATGGAAGTTCTCTGAGATTTTATAATCTTTTTCTCGCAGCGGTCAAGAGACTTTAGATTTACAGGGGTAGGGACAGAAAGGTGGCATGATTCATTTCCTTTGGAAGCCAAGCTAAAAAACTCGTCATAAACTAAATGAAGTTGACGTGACACTCCACAATCAGACTGTTTTACCCTGCTTCACTTTTAGGAATCATAGAGCTCTGAGAGAGGGCTAAATTATCCCAAGATGGCACTGCCACACGCCAATAGCCTCGCAGTAATTGCACAAGAACTAAGTCCTCACCTGCAATACTGCACAGTTAACACGCAGTAATTTGCCCCACTCTCTTCAGCACTCATGAAAGAGAAGTCTCCTACATTTCTGACAGACAGGGCAGTCTGATTTTAGATGCCAACACTACTGCTAGACAACAGATTAAAAAAACTGCTCATGAGGCTAACCACAGGGGGAAAAACTATATTAAAATACTCTTAACGCAACCACAACCTCTGTATACTAACCACTGTGATATATTACACAACATACTTCGATTAAGTTAGATAATTAATTAGCCCAGCATTCCCTCTCAAGTTAGAAAATCCAACGGCAATTCTGAAGGCCACATAACTTTTCTCCATGGAGGGACATGGAGAATAATAATAATTTCAGAGGTGTGAATAAGCAGCAAGGGGTTCTGACATGCTCTCATTTCCATTTCAGACCTGCTCCCTCCTCTCTGCAATCACTACAAGTCCGGGCGTTTGGCAGCTGGGCTCATCCTCCTGGGCCTTGGCTCCCCAGCACACTGGCAGAGCTGCGTGGGAGGCCGTGGCATGAGTAAGGTAATTGATCCAGCTGAAAAACACCCTGCTGCTCAAACAAATGCATAAATATTATAATATATAGACAAATTATAAATATATAGTCTTCCCTGCTCCAGCAGAATCATTTTACTGCACAGCTGCACAAACAATCGAGTCAGTACAACAGACAAGAATGCAGTGGCACGGGGCAGCTGCAGGCAGCCCGGGACTCCATCTACCCTGTCTATCTATTGCCGCTGATAGACACACCAAAAAAAATGGATGTCAAATATGGCTAACAGCGTATTTGTTAAGAGAGGAGCAGAAACTTATTTTCTCCTCTATGAGTTCTGATGAGCCCCAGCTGATGTGGTTCTTCATACCAGTTTTTGCAGTACTTTCTCCTCTCCCTGGGGAAAAGAGAGATTTATGCACAAACGGATTTGCGCCAAGCATAGTTCCCAAAGAACTTGGCATGCCACGAGCGGAGACTGTCTGCACTACTATCTGGAGTCACAGGACTTTTATACAGATACCACCAAAACCTTAAAGCCTTTGCCTTTAACTCTTCCACGGGAACCCTTCCCCCATTTTTTTGTCCTAGTGACAAACTACTGAAGAACCTCTGGTTTCAAAGCAACAAAATGTACTAAGTAACCCATCCCCTTGGCACGCTTCCCCCCATGACGTAATGCGATGGCTCACCGTATTTCACATGACACCCCAGTCACACTAAAACGCACCCCGAACACTGTGCTGTACATCGTAAACCAGTCAGGAGCAGGGATAGCCACGCCCTGAGTTTTGTGCAGCAAAATCAAAGACCACTACAAGAACTGAATCACTTGACAAGGGCAGCACTCCAGCCTCAGTAATTCTTCAGCTGTGCTCCATCACATGCCTGTATTATATTCATAAAGTAGTCCCTATAGGCCTGCTGTGCCTGATACTGTGGGGATGCCAACATGAGACAAAACATAAAATAAAAAAGCAAATAAGAACACAGATAGCAGTGATTTATTTTTTTTCCCCCTCATAGAGGTACATGACTGGCTATCTCTAAATATGCTTTTGACATTTGAACTACTAGCAAGTTTTAGGTTCAGATGACCACACATTGTGTCACATCTCAATTAGCACTAAATATTGGCAATAAGATTGCAAATTAAGCTGTAGCTAAGCTTTGCAAGATCTGTCACAGCTGCATAACTTTCAAACCATAAGATTGTCTATCAGCAACTGGCTTTTTTTTTTTTTCCACTTGCTTTTTACCCCAGCTATTTTTAAGAGCAACCTAGAAAATTATTTTGAGTGGATTGGAAAAAACAAAGGAATATTAATAGATGGTAGAGAACGTTAAAAACCCCCTGAAGGAATATTAACATTGAGCTTATTTGTATACACAGCTCTTTCCCCAGCGGTGAAGTATACATAAGAGCCAGTGTTTCCACACACCAAGGCAATACTGCAGTATCTGCAATGCCAACATCATTACAGACCTGTTAGGTTGAAAACAGAAAACCAGACAACTGTTTGAAGTAAACATTTAATAGAAAATACAGGTCAATTTCCTGTTTTTACTGTTCTTCAGGCTAGGCTACTTGGAAGAGATGCACCACAAAAGAAACATAAAGCTTCATTTCTTCTAATCAAAACCCTGAAATACAAGCAGTATATAATGAGAGTACAGTAACCCAAAGCAGTGAAGTCCCTGATGTCTCTTGAGAAATCCAAAGATACACGTTTGAACTTGCAATGTCCAGCTTCTGGATAAATATTTTGTTTGCACTATTATGAATGGATTTATTATAAAAGAGTACGTTAAAAAGCCCGAAGAATGAGAATACAAGTACATGAGAAGTAACAGTCGGCAGAAGGTCGGTATAAAATTAAATAGATGGTTCATTCTCTGAAGGATTTTATTACAAGCCGAAACTCAACACCCTGGCTCTGATGGGACAGAAATGAGTCCTTTCATACCCATATGGAAACAAAACAAACAAAAAAAAAGCAGATGCAAATTTCATTCTAACTACCCCATTAAGAAGTTAGAAATTAGAAAGGCAGAAAGCCTTAACTGTCCTAGCACATGAGCATTCTGAATAGCATTTCCTCCCTTCTTTGCAAGCTGTTTGGTTCAGCCACATCTTGATACACTGCCTGCAAGGGGATTTGCCCATAGATTTCCTGGCTCACTCTTGCAGCTGCAATTTCCATGATGTAATGCTTTTGGTAATTCCTCCTACAATTTTTTTCACCAACCAAAATAAGGTAAAAGCTTGAAAAAAAAAAACCCCACGTTGCAAGAGGAGCAGATGTATCAAGTCCTAAGTCTTTTTCAGGGTTTATTGCACTCTTTTCCTAAAATTTTTCTACTCCTCATTTTCTTTTGAGTAGAACTATGCATTAGACTAAATTTAATGCCATGAATGGTTTCCCCATACATGCTGTATCTTCTAATTATTTGTCCTCACATTCAGCAGCTCTGAATTTAGAGCTAGTTCATAAATGTAATTAAAATGCTGTTTATTTCTTGGTTTAGATTAATGAAGACTACATGTCGACTAATTTAACACCAACCAACTCCTGCAACACCCTTCTAACTATTGTTTCCTCATTTAGCTCCTCCAGCATCTTATCATTAACCTTTGTTTACAGCTAGTTCTTTGATCTGTTTGCAGTGGATAGAACAGTGCTCGCTGCCAAGCCAATGTGAATTAGCTTTGCAAGTAAAATTAATCCCCCCTAATAAATGCTTTAAGAAATCAGGTATTCTTTCTACTACACAGCTTCATTTCTTTTTTCTACCAAGAGTCTGACCCTGGATGAGGAAAAAAACTATGCATGCTGCTACTCAAAAAAAAAAGCAATTCTGCCAGAACCACAAGGGAAGCACAGCATAAAACTGTTTAGTGGCTGGCTGGATTTTTTAAATACTTATCCAAAATTGTATCTGTCTTGCTCTCTTCCAAGAAATATGAGGTTGGGTTTTCTTGTATATACATGTAAATAAGTTCTTCACAAAAAAAAAAACCCAAAACAAACAAAACCAATCACACAAAACCCCATGGTGCTTCAGTATTTACTCTTTAAGTATATAATATTTTAATATTTTTATTAGTAATTATTACAATATTATATAACATCATTTCTAGAATTTAAATCCCTCCATCTTACATCTATTAGGAGCAGAACACTTTATTTTCTAATTCTTTGGGGGAGAATGTCAAGATCATAAAGCTCTGAAAAGATGAAAGGTACTTAAAGGTTTAAATTTAAAGACAAGCATTAACATCCCTTGTATTAATATGCTAATTACATATTAATTGGGAAAAATCAGGGAAAACACTTCCTGATCAAGGTTTCCACTCTTGCTTAAAGATTCAAGCCAAACAGAGTGATTCGTTGACATGCAATGCATTTTCAAATAATATACAAGAAAATAAGAATAAAAAAAGCCGGGCCATAAATAAAATCAGTAGGTACAGAAAATGCATTGTATTAAATTCCTTAATTCGTAAGACAGGTGACTTCCATGAGCTTTATGCCCTTCCAGACAAGATAACAAATCAAGTTAGAACTGGGGTATTTCCACGTAACCAAAACCAGACAGAATAAGTGCTTTTCCAGAAGAGGAAATTCCTTCATTGTAGATTGAGGTTTCACTATTTCCCACTGAAAAGAGGGTCAAAGATTGAAAAATATAATTGAAAATGCATTTATATTTGATAGGACATTAAAAAAAAATCTCACAACTGGTTTGGCTTTTATTTTTCCTTCCAAGTTTCTCTTCCCTGTAGTCAGTTTTTGAATATGACATCTACCTATGGCAGAGTGAAAAAGTAAGAGCAGTTTTTAGAGGCTCAGATTTTAAAAAAATACAGTATTGTAATTTAAAATTAGACAGACAGCTCCCTTTTCAGACAGTGAAGTAATCAGCTGCATTTTGAAAAATACAGATCAGCCATGGGAGCAGTGAGCACCGAGCATTTGAAAATGTTCAGTTTCCCCTGAACACCAGATGTGAAAATTCAGCTAGGTAGTGAGTAAATTCTTGTCTCTATATTTGCTTAACCATTTTACTGCCACCATAAAATAAAAAGGCAGATTAAAAAAATATGATGGATGAAATCCAGTCCCTAATATTACTTCTCTAACTTTCAAAGCTGATGACAGTTCTGCAAGTGAAATGAAGCTGCTGAACTCATCCAAGTCTACATATAGAGGCAGTTTTTAAAATCTTCAAGATTATGTTCCAAAATCTGTATTTAAATAGAACTGATCAGATTTGCAAAGTAAAACTAGCACATAGTCCTTCTGAAAAAAAAAATTATTTTATCTAAAAATAGAAATTACATTTAGATAACTACTTTCAATAACAAGCGATTCCCTAAAATAGCCACCTCTGACAAACAAAAATAGGACTGAAAAGAGGTGTTTAATTCCTCTTCTGACAGAGGACCTTACTGTGATAAAACCACAATAATCTAGAAAAAGGACCCTTTTTTGTTGTTTCAACTAACTGGTACTACAGAACATCAAACCTCTGAGATGATGACAGCAGGTAGCAAAGCCACGACTGGTACGAAGCCTTCGATACACCCATCTCTTACATCCCGGTAAGAATTACAGCTGCAGTTAAAGGGAGTATTGCTCTACTACAAGAGCCAGAAGGAAGAGCTTCACAAGCAACCAAAATGCAGCTTCAAGAGAAGAATAAATTAAAATGTCTCCAAGCAGGCACAGGTGGGATAAGGAAGAAACGATGCAGCAGAGGTAAAGGATGATTTCCTTCTGCAAAGAGACCACCGACACATCTCCTCAACTCCGCTGGAGAGGAACAAAACACTGCAGAGGTTAAAATGTCCTCAGACCTTTGTTTTCAACAATGGAAGCTACCACTAGCTCAGGCAACATGAGGTCAATGGAGAAAGCTAGGTGGGATGAGCAAATATGCCAACAGTCCCAACAAAGTTGGCGATGATGGGAATATAGACAATTCCTTTCTGCAGTCAGATTCCAACATTCTTAGGGAACACAGCATTTTATATTTGCAGATTTCACCATTACCAAGAACACCCACTCTTTACTATTGGAAGACGGGAGCTGTATCTCCAAAAACCAGTAACTTCCAAAGACACCATGAGGGTAAAATCCCACAAAATAGAAAGCAAGCCTGATGCCTCCTCCCTCCACTGCTGCAGGGATACAATTTGAGCACTGAGTTGTTCTGATTATTTTAATGAATTAAAGAATACTCCTCTAGAAACTCCGAGTTAGGGACAATCAAATCAAAGACGAACGCCTGGCTGCTGCTAAGAAGCATTCTGCCCTTCCCCACCTAATCATTCCTGCCAATTCCAGCTTTAACACTTTGTGTCAAGTTATGGGAAACTAGATCAGCAGTCAGGTCTGGCCAAAAACTACCTCAAACAAATATGGTATCTCACAGGTTAAATCAGAATAAGGACAGGAATAGGCATCTGGAATTTCTGCTTCTGGCCTGTATATGCCAGCCTGAAGTATCTGTTGAACTGCTCTCCAAACAGTGAAGTTCCACACTGCCAATTTTGCTGACAGTAAAATTGGTGTAAGGGCATCTCACTTCTTTCTTGCGTGCAGCCAGCTGCTCACTCCCAGCCTGCTCCTTTCTAATAGGTTACCACACATCCATTGTGCCACCGTGCAGCATCTCTAACTTGGATCAGTAAAATGACCCAGGATTAAAAAAAATTCCAAATCATGTTCAAACCTGTTCAGTAGATAAGCTGTAAGTGAGGCCTGAAAGGTAATTCCAGCATACTGAAGCACCTTTTTGGCTGCTGGACCATGGGATAAATCACAGTGCTAGCTTAGTGCAGTTAAAGAATAGGAAATAGGTGGTGGCCATGATGATCCTACCAAGTGCTAACTTCCAAGAAAAATCTCTGGATCTGGTTTACTTACACTCTAGGCAAAAGACAGTGTTACAATCCTGTCAAGCAAAATTCAACTTCATACAACTTCTCTAAAGGAATGGTACGCCTTGGAACACACCATGCCTATACACAGCTACTGTTTGGGTACAGAACAACGGAGGGAATGAAGTTTCTCAAGTAACACAGAAGAAAAGCAATCTTAAATACCACATAGGTGTATTCCACTTACATAAATAACTACATTCCACTTACACACAGGGCTTTTTTTTATTTTTTAAACTTAACAATATTGATACTCTAGCACACAAAAGAACACTGCCCATATTTGAGTGTTGAACTACCATATATAGAAATATTACATGCACCTGATTTTGAAGTCAGAGGTGATGACTTACAAAGATTGTACTACTAGCTTCACCTCATCAGATATAATGCTTTAATGTGCTCAAGAAGCATGAAGAATAATTTTTAATTGACAATTCAGTGAAAACCTAAGAACTTTTACGTTGCCCATTCATTAAGTCCAATTGTATTTTAGTGTAGTCTAAGAAGACAATTTACATACATTGCCATCAATTGCTAATAAATGAGTCAGATTTTTACAGACTGATATAAAATTATCAGAAATGTTTTAGATCATTAAATCCTTGGTCAAGGAGCTTTTAATCTTCATAACTCAAGAACAACAAAAACAACAACAATAACAGCTAAAATTACATAATTAGCTCTAAGTTAAAGTGTCTCTAATATAAACCATCAACAAATGCTTGCTGCATGTATTTAATAGCCCTGTAAACTTCACTCACTGCAACGTGGCATAGCAGCATTGCTCAAGCATGTTTTTTCTTCAGTGCCACTCAACACTGCTACATTGTTTTACATCTAAGCATTTCATGTGCAGATAAAAGTTTTTGATCTTTTCTGCTTTATTTTTCTACGAAAGATGTAAATCCTTTGAGTCAGTCTGGGCAACTGACTTTGCTGGCCTTCCTGAAGTAGGCTAACTAGGAAGTTTTCAATTGCTTTTAAACACATCAAGGTTTAAAATTCTGCAATAGTTACAAATCGAGTACAATTTCTAAAATCCTAAGTGGCAAAATATCCTTCTCCCTCCTACTAGAAGGCAATCTTTTAAGATGCTCTGGCACATCTGTTCTGTTTGTCTTGCTTGAATTTAAAGTGCATCTCTGCATAGCAATCATTTTACCTGTCCCTGCAAGGCATGCTGAAGGTGGAAGTCCACCTGAGGACTCTGCTGACATGTTAGGTAGAAATTTGTCAAAGTCAGGAGCATGTCAGTGACAGATGCAAAGAAGGGCATCTGCTGCTGCTGCTTAGCCTGTTTTCCAGTAGATACTGAATGGTCTAGGAGTGATCCACCAGAAAACGGGGAAAGAGAAACTACCTTTTCAGAGCTCTGACTTTTGCTTTTAATTCTCATGGACAGGGAGAAAGGAGAAAGCAGTCGGCATGAAATGCAGAGCAAGTTCCAGTAAAAATCTGGAGAAAGAAGTGGACAGAAGAGGAGTGGGGAGAGGGCAGCAGCCAAGACATCTGGATCTGGTACTGACTCCCTTTTCCTTTCTATTCTATAATCACCTACAGACTGTGAAATGAAATACAGAACCTCCCCCATTTCTGTGTCTCGCTGCTAACAGAGAATCCCTTGTGTTCTAGGATAAACTAAAGAGTGGCTTTGCAACAGAGAAAGAGCTTCCAACCCCAGTGTTGAAACAATTTATTGGGAACATGCAGGTCCCCACAACATCATTGGAGCTTCTCTCCTGCCAAATAGCTTCAAAATGAAGAGAACCTTAGAAGAAAAACCACTATGTTACATATAGTATAACACATTGATGCAGACTGACTCACAGCTGAAGTATCAAGACACGGAAAGGGATGTGAGATGGAGCTGAACAGCACTTGAGTATACTTCATACCGCTGCATCACGAACACAAACTCACCTGCTACCACTTTTTGCACAAACCTAGGCTTCATTCCACAGACCAAAGAGCAACAGCAAGATCATTCAGAGCTACAGCAAAAAAGACCTGCCACCTGCGGGACCTCAGCTTCATTAGTTAATTGTCTGATCACATACAAGTTGCTCCAACAAAATTTTAGAGAACTGGTTACTAATGCAAGTTCCTCAGTTTCTATGTACACAGCACAAAGCAAGAAGACGAGTTTGGCGCAGTAACAAATGCACCACTCAAAAGTGCAGGAGGTGCTTATTAGGGGGAATAAAACATCAGGACAGACATCTTAACCTGAGAACTCAAGACAAAGGGACCATTCCAACAACTCAGCAATTTACTTCTGTGCCTCATTTCCCCTATTGGTGGATGAATATGGTGGATATTCTCTTTGAACATGCATGACACTTCAGAAATAAAAACTTCAACACACAGAAGAATTTCAAGAAGAGAACTAGGTTTAGGTCCAGACAAAACAGCATAAGTAGTATTTAGCAGCTCTGGGTTAGTACATGTAAGAACATGTATTTAACCTCAAAGATTAGGAAATACATTGATTAGATATCTGGTTGGAAACAAAACCAGTGAGGGTCTCACAAAAAAAATCATCATGTGATCATGTAACTAAATGCACTATCACACGACAACCATTGAATGTGGTACCTTCTGACTTCTGCTAAAGAAGCAGCATTACAAGCAAAATATTCAGTGGGTTTGGTTTTCAGCAGTAAATATAACCAAGTACCTTTGACTTTAAAGAAAGTGAATTTGCACAGCAGAACAGGAACCTGTCCCAGATGGTCTCTAGTATATCTTCACAGCATCAACTGCAGAAACGACATTCCTGACTACAAGAAGTCAGCAAATAACCTACTGAAATGGCTAATTAGACCACCATATTTTTTAATTTGCTCTGAAACAACAATATTCAAAGATGTCACATTTTAAAAAAAGAGATTACTTAAGTTGCACTTAGTCCTCACATCTGATTCAACTCCAAGCATTTTCAAAACAAGTGAGGTGCAGGTGGTACTGCACAGATTCAGATATTCATGTTACAGAACAAGTTGGGTTGTTTTGGAGTGCAATCCCGACTAAATGACAGACTCCCCATCCAATACTGGACAAGTCACCACCTGACCTATTAATGTCCCTCAGACATGATGCACATTCACAGGGCAAGTGTCATTCATCCTGATGTACGCTTAAGCACTCGTATGTGACCATATCATGATTCTCCTTGCCAGCAGGTACAGAATGGTTCTTCATCCTTTTATGGATAACACGGAGATATTTTTATTGGGGCTGTTTCAAGGTCAAGGAGTTTTTCAATATGACCCAAGAGCTAACTCCATGAAGACAAGCGAAAAACAAAACACCCCAACCCATTTCAAGGCGTTCTTTCTATCATTACCACAAGCACTCTGGTTAATCCCACAGTGCCATGCCGTTCTTCTTGAGAAAGGCCATGTTCACACCAAAACATGTTATTACAACAGATGAAGGGTACAGAAGTCTGACAGGAGCAGTCCAGAGTTCAACCCCATTTTGCTTTAGCACAGTATTTAACACCATCTCAACACAGTGTAAGTTCTTCCTCTTCTCTGTGACCCTCAAGCAATGATATCCTGATATCCTATGCCACAGTCCTCTAGAGAAGGGGAGGCAGCGTACACTTTTTGGTTCATAATATTCGTAATGAATATAAGGCCAGGGACTTAGCAAGTGACTTGAGTTTACATAGAGATGAAAAACATCAGAGATGAAAAAAAGAGCAAACAAAATAGAACCAGCCACCTTAGACAATTACAGATTCACAAAAATAGATACAGGTAGATTTAAGCTCTTTCTGCGATTTTATTTATTTACCTACCCTACCCTTACAACTCTGAAAATGTATCATTTTGACTTTTGATGTTTATTTCCTTATAAAATTTTCTGTGTTAGAAGCCTTTTTACAAGTTAGAAGTTTTAAGAGAAGAATTGACTATTAGTTGCATGTGATGGTTTTGTCTCCATGTCGAAACCGGCTGGTGTAATTATTCAGTTACTGCTGCATCACCAACTTCTTACTCTGCGATGTTACTCTGGAATAAAATTGACTATGGTAAAATACTACAATTACACCTTTCTTAAAAAGCAAAGCCATTAATCATACACTTTTCCTGGAACCAGTGCTTCCTAAAACCCACACTTTGTATATAATCTTTAAATGTAAACCTTTACCCATACAATGCTAACTAAAATAAAATTTACTGTGCCGTTAAAGTTCATCTCCATTGCTCTCATCCCATATGCAATGTTTTTATTACTTTTAAAAAATAATCTTCTAGAAATGAGACATGTTCTTAGGGACTTACTACTCAAAGGTAGTTTCCCTTAATAAACATTTCACAACAGACCACAAAAACTCTACCCACACTTAGGAAGGACAGCCTGAAACATCTGTAGTGTAAGAATGCAGAAGGGCAAAGTAAAATGGGGTAGGAAGTTCACGAGGTTTCAAAAGTTGGGGGGGGTCCTATGGACAGAAGATAATTTTCAAGTTTCTCGTGGTGACAAGCAAGAGTACTAAAAGCACAGAAGCATGTGAGAGTGCAATGACAGAAGAGGCAAAAAGGCCCAACAGTCACTGACTTCAAGCCCAGTTATTCCAATCAACCCCACAGTTGTATCCATTTTCAGAACCGGAATCAGGCCCTCAACTACAAATTAAATAATTCAGTAGCATACTTGACAATTTGACATTTTGATACCTCCCATAAAGAATAAGCAAAGGACAACAAGTAAACACCAAGTTACCTGGAAGACATCATCTACCTGTAACTTTATTAAAACAGATTTCAGCCCCAGCCCAGAAATGGTGTATTAGGAGGTCACAGGTGACATTTGGGAAAAACACAAATTGCGTTGCCTTGGTTGACCTAGTTAAAATTAAAGGACTGCAGCTATCATTTTTNTTTTGTCATTGCATGTATTAGTGTCAAGTCTCTCGTTACACTCTGTCAGCGCCTGCGGAAGGCAGGCAGTAAGTTCTGGACGAGGCTCTCCAGCAGCACGGCCTCCCTCGGCCGCCCACCCCCGGGGCCCTGCAGGGGCGGGAGGGGGCCGGCTGCCACCCTCCAGGCTCAGCCCGCCTTCTGCCAGCGCCGGAGCGCTCCCGGCGGCCGCGCAGCCGAGGCTCCGCTGCCAGCAGGCACGAGAGGGAGAGAAAAATCCCCACACCACCAAGCCCGGCCGCTCAAGGGCCGCCCAAGTTTCTCTCCCTGGGGGAAGGCGGTCTCACCGCCGGCTCCCCGCCGAGGAGGAGGCTGCCCTTCCCGAGGTGCCCGGAGA
>VZTA01006041.1:251592-274671 GCA_013398855.1 Mohoua ochrocephala | reverse complement strand
GAGCGGGGCGGCCGCGGCTCCCGATTGGCTCCCCGGCGGCGCCGCGCCCCCCGCCCCGGCGGCAGCGGCTAATCACGGGCCCGGGATTCTCCATCAGCCGTCGGGAAGGCGAACCGGAGGTCTGGGCGCGTCGGGCAAGTTGCGTGCGGTGAGCGGCGAACGGCATCCGCTCACAAACCCCTGCAGTGGTCCTTGTACAGGTGCACTATTTCAGCCTGTTTAAATTTACCTTCGTTTTCTCCTTTCACTAGGTTCCGGTTTCCCCTCCTCGACTGAAATCCGCCGCAGTCTTTCTCCATCGCTACAGTTCTCCCTTTTCCAACCCGGGGGTTTGTTTTGCCGTGTGAATCCGTTCATCCTCCAGATGCGAGCATGCTGTTGTATGGGGTCTTCGCATTAC
Source organism: Mohoua ochrocephala (assembly GCA_013398855.1). Taxonomy (NCBI): domain Eukaryota; kingdom Metazoa; phylum Chordata; class Aves; order Passeriformes; family Acanthizidae; genus Mohoua; species Mohoua ochrocephala. Next base: position 274,271 of record VZTA01006041.1, on the reverse strand, counting down.
ATTGCCTTGATAAATCACTAGCAAGACAAACCAGTGCCGCTGAGAGAAACACTCCATTACAAGGTGGGGTGATCAATTCTTCATTTGACGTTTAAATACCACCTACCTTTTTTTCTTTTAGTTTTAATGAGAAAAATAAAAGTGATTGACTTGTTAACAGCTTGAAACTAAGCGATCCCTCTCAAGTACCCGCAGAAGAAGCAGAACAAAAACCAAAGGTTTTCTGAGGGGTTGGCCACTTGCCTTTTAGCCAAGAGCTGTGATTAGGATGCACACATCCTTATGGCAACCGCAGGCCTCATTTTCCCTCTTTACCTGGGGGCATTTGAACTCATACCTCTTGTTCTCCCACAACGTTATTTTGACAACAAACTACCGTATCTCTGAAGCAGGAGAGGTTAGATTCTACTGTTGATACAGTTTCAACGGCTTTGTTGAGCTTAAACAAATTAAATAATTTGTACTAATAATTCACCAGGGCAGGAACTCAGCTGGGTTTGCTCCCAGTTACATGTGTAAACCACCAAATTAGGGAGTCACAAGCACTTTTTACATGCTATTCATGTATATGTAAATAGTTTGTACAAAGTGATATGGTTCCACGTTGTAAGTCTGGAAGCACGGCCTTTGGCAGGAGATGCCTGTGTTAGTCAGAGATTCAGGCCCACCTTATACAGTGTATTGCCTAGGTACTGAGTAACATAGGAGAGAAACAGGTCAGAATTACTCTGTAACTTAACTTTTCCCTGTTTCTTTTCCCGCCTGTTCTCCCGCATTTTCCCCAGGTGTCTTTAATCGTTAACAGATGATGGGAGCAATCCCCTGCAGCTTCCCTGTGGACCATCCATTCAGAAAGAGAAAACAGAGCTAGGCCTCTGTTAATACAGATGAAATGTCATCCACAGGAGAATTGTGCACAACTGCAGTGATTTATTCCTATGCCATCCAAAAGTTTAGTTTAATCCCACATCTCATTCCAAGCCAAAATAACTTGGGTGGGGGGAATTAGAATTTTTGATTAGTTCTATGGCTACCTTCCTCATTTGATTATATTCCTCTTCCATCTTGTCTCCCTACTTTTAGACTTGCAGGATAATTCAGGTTGAGAGGAATCTCAGGAGGTCATCAAATAAAACCCTCTGCTCAGTTAGAGCAGGCAGCTGAAGACTTTGTCAAGTTCAGAAAGTCTCTGCAAACACAGATTCCATCATCTTTCCAGGCACCCTTTGCTGATTCTTTCCCTGCATATGCATAAGCTCAATTCTAAAACTGTCCCCACCCTACTTCCACACTCACTCCAGTTTCTTTAAATTTGCAGCTAGAAGACAGCAACAACAATTCCATGAGAGCAGTAGGAGCCTGGTAACAGGCAGAGAGCAAGTCCAGTAGACTTGAAGAGGTAATTTTCCCTGGATTCATGGGAAGGGGAGAAGCAATCCTGTTGACACTTAATTTATCGTTATCTACAACTAATGAGCAGTATGAAGGAAAAGCAAAATTTTAGCAGTGAGATAGCAAGAGAAAGAACTGGTAGAGCCAATAACTTATTTGCAGATGCCCTTTTTCCTCGACTGAACCAAATTCAGGTTCAATGGAAACATTGCACCTCAGGGTGAAATCATTCAGGAAAGCTGCTGATGGGTAGAAGAGTCCAATTGGTCTCTTTCTTCACTCCCTCAGTATTTTCTGTGTCAATACAAATTTATTCTGTTCGCCTTCTGTCACTGCAAGTCCTGTCAGATCTCTGGAGAGTTGCAGGTGTAGGTGAAATTCCCAGAAACCTGAGAAGAGCAGCAAGTTGTTTTCTGCTGCCCTTATACTCATCCCTCTGTGTCTGTGTGATGCTTTCTGTGTAGCGGAATTTACGTTCCGGCTGGCTGGCCTGCTGCTACAGCTTTCACTTAAAAAGCACAGGAATTATCTGGTAGTTTTTTCTTTCTGCAGCTGTTGTCTTTTTCCATCGCACCTGACCTGCTGGTGTTGAAAGATGCCTCTTGTCCGAAAAGCTCTGGCACTAACAAGAGAAACCCTGATCTGCAGGATTTCAGAGGGAAAAGGCAAAAATGTTTCTTTCCGATATGTGGTGAAAACTTCTGTACCACAGATGTAGGCCATGCTAGAAAAGCCATGTTTTGACCATATTTTTGGTTGTCATAGAAATTAGTTTATACCTTAGCTTCGCGACTGCTTCTATTTATAAGTAATAAGGGGATGCAACTGTAACACGCTACCACTTTTCCGTAACATTTAGGAAGGACACAAATGAAAGTAATGTAGCCCTACGTCACATTTTGTGTCCAAGGGATGCTGCTTGCACTACAGAGCCACCCTGAAATATAGCCTTGGAACTGTCAGAAGAGACATTATTGTCATCAGTTCCTTGTAAATGAGTATGTGGCTGTAGGCAAATAATTCCAAATGGTGATGATAAGGGGTTACAGATATACAGACTAAGCAGTCTCAACAAACTTCTCGTTCCACTCTTTCAAACTTAGGCACTCTGAAGTCTGGTAACTATTTTATTATCATTATCAATGTCTGGTGTTGTGTGGAAATTTCTGTTACTTCAGAATTGTTATTTGTAAGCAAAAATAATCTGTGGCAATTACCTTTGAAAAGAAACCTGTCATGCAGTTCAATTGGTAGGAAGAAACTCCCATGAAACATTTAAAATAAATTTCAGAACAGCTCTATGTTTTATCTTCAAATAAGAAAAATGTTCAAGCACTCTGCACTACTATTATGATGTTTTTCAAGTTATCAAGCTTTTGGAACATGTCGTAGAACTCAGCAAAGCTGCTTCTCCCACTGTTTTGGGGACTTCTCTACCACCACGAAGCACTACAACCACACTTTAAACCTCTTGAACTTTCATTCGATAGTCCTCTGTGCAAATACCACAGGGAATAGCAGAAAACAGATATTTCCTAGCTAGCTGCCACAAAACAGAAAACAAAGCCAACTTTTCTGCTATACTAATCAACAAAAGTGCAATCAGTTCCACACATATATTAGAAGGGCAGTTAAATTTGGAAATCTAATTTTTTTTTTTTTTTTGCCATTTATTTCTCCTGATTACTTGCAGAAACAGAGCGTCTGGTATACACGGTTTCCATACAAGTCAAGAGGAACCAGATCAATGAAGGTTGGAGTAGAAGTGGACTGACAACATACACACCAGAGAACTTGGACTATTTTAGACTTCTTCATGCTATGATCAGCCGATGAGTTGTTAACATTCAAGCTCACAGACTCACAGACCTTTTAAGGTCACAGAATGATTGCAGTAGGAAGGAACCTCTGCAGACTGTCTAGTTCAACCCTCTGTTGAAAGCCGGGTCAGATACCGCAGGTTGCTTAGAGCTGTGTCCAGCTGGATTTTGGATATCTTCAAGGATGGAGACTCCACAGCCTCCCTTTGCAACCTGTTGCAGTGTCTGACCACCCTCACAAGAAGTGGGTTTTTTACGTTCAAATGGAATTTCGTCAGAGAATCAGAGTTCAGTGACTTACAAGTCTGTTAGGCCTTGATGCAGCAGTACAGTAGAAACACATCCCAGAGAGTCAATTGCACGTTGAAGTTAAGTGAGAAGCACACCACGTGGTTATCCAGCCCATTGGTAAATAAAGCAACTGTCTGCCATTCAAGCTCTCTTACTCTATTACATAATTCCATGAGGCAACCTATGGCCTATTATATACAAGCTCATTGTTTTGCATGATTTGCTGAAGCAAGAGCAAAGGCCTTCATCTGTCTCAGCTTCAGCAACACCATCAGCTGAGGCATTCTAAATACTAATGCAGACACTAAGCTGAGACAAATAACATTACCACAATGTTTCTTCTCTCCCTTGTCTAAGGTCTTACCTTCTGTTTTCCTTGCGTACAAAAGCTGGGCCAAGAAAGATTCCACCTTTTGAGATAAAGTAGTATTAAAAGTAGTAAACCTTGAATTAATGTACATGGACAGGGAAAGAGTCTGATTTCAGTTACTCAAGAATTCCAGAGAAGGGATTCTATCATCTTAAACCTTCTGTTGAGTAATTCTACTTGCAGTAGCTCTGTCTTCAGAACTCTGTCTTTAGTTCCATGTCGGCCCTTCCCCTAAGTATATGCTCATGTTTCTGGTGTGATGTTAATATTTGGTTTATGAATGCGGGAAACTTACCTGGAATGCACTGATTTCAACATTTATTCCTAGCATGTCTAAGTACTTCTAGAATGAAGTAACTAAAAAAATTGGAAAAGAGAAGCACCCTGAAGTGATTTTTACCTTGGGGTTTACATCAAGCAGGCAGAAGAAGACATGACTGCTCTTCAGAAGGCTTCAAAAAAAAGGTCTCAGGTTACCACTAAACTAGGTGAAACTAGAGACCCCTGTCAGGTCTATCAATATATCAATTTATGTGGCCACACCTTAGTTCACTACTTATCAAAGTGGATTAGGTTAGAAACACAAGTATTTGGAGGTATTTAATTAATCAAACTCCTTTTAAAAACGAGTCTAAGAGCAATCACAGATACAGTGTGGGGTTTGGGGAAATGCTAAGCTCCAGTTAATGAGGCAGGGCAGTAATCTGTAGCTGGGGCAGTAGGTCTCATTTGGCTTCTGATGGAGCTGACTGCGCTTGGACTACAGCGCTTGTCTGCCTTCTCGCTGTCACACAAGAAGGCACTTGCGGTGCTGCCCCATTTCAGTGGCAGCTTTGCTAGGTCAAGGGACCTCCCCACCCCCTTGACCATAAAAACCCTCTGAAAACTGCTGCCCTTAGTTCTGCTGGCCCAATCTTTCAAAAAGTCACTCTCCATTTCAGTTTGGGCAAACCAAAATGGACCTGCAAAGACGTGTCATTGAAAGTGAGTGGGCCTGGCTCATTTCAACACAGGCTGGGGGAGCAACCAGACAAGTTACACTGGCAGAACTTGGGAGGAGGAAATGTATGGTGGGGGTGGTAATGAGCAGCTAAGGGTTCCCTGAGTGTTCTTCTGGTAGCTTAGCTACAGCCAGAACTAGACGTGTTTACACAGGAAGCCAGCGCCCCTGAGCATCCTCTTTCATTCATGGAGAGAGTTGCGTGGCTATCAGACATACTTCATCCTGCTAAGGTTCTGAATCACCCTTTGAAATTTTGTAAAACCCGCATAAACATAACAAAGTGATTCATAAATCTAGATTATTGTTTTTTCTGATAGTATAGAGAAGCATTTCCATCACAGTTCCCTGAAATACTACATCTGATTGACAAAAACAGGGGAAAGGGGTTTTTTTAAACTTTAAAATTAATCAGTTTTAAGACAAGTTTAGGTTAGTGATAGGTTCTCTGTTAACATACAATGAGAAAAAAAATCAAACTAGTGAGTTTTTTCTGTCCCACAGCATTAAACCCTGCTGTCAATAATCAGTAAGAATTTAACTGTAGGGACTATTACTAGAAAAAGCCAAGTTAGATCAGCTAAAATTTAATAGTTGTTAAAAAATTTTCTAAATGTGGTGTGTATATGTTTATGTTCCTAAATTGTAAGGGTGGGTTTTTTTGTTGTTTATACACTGTATAAAGTTCATCTTAATTGAAAATGCGAAGAGTCCACCTTGACTTATGGCGAAATGCTGCTACAACACAGGAACAATGTTTCTGAGCTTGTCATTTAATGACACTTGGAACAGCTCAAGTCAGTGCTCCTAATGTTCTGTCGAAATTCTGCACCAGCTAAACAAAACGAGCAGTTTCTCTGCATTCCTTATTACTAGCTCTCTTCAGTCTTTGCTTAGATTTTCTCTGCAATTAGCTCATCTGCCTCAAACTAAAAAAGTAGAGAGGATGCAGAAGAACACAAAATGTAGCTGCAGTGGTCTGGCTCAGAGCTCCTGAGTTTGCAGCAATGAAAATTCTCTTTTTTTCCTTTACACTGAGGCTGCATCTGCTTCTGGGCAAGAATCTGCTGTTAGATGTTAAATAGGAATCAGTCTTTTGTAAGGCTGCACTAGGAGTATAGAGATTAGTTTATTGGCTATTTAGTAGCAAGGAAGTATTGTAAATATATAATAAGTATTTCCATTTTCCTTGCATATGTTTTCCTGGGCTAACTGTGCTTATCAGTTTTTGTGTGTATTTAATGATAAATATATCAATAAATTATTGATTCAGCTGACAGGAAGAAAAAGACAATGCAATGGGAAATGTTGTCAAATAAGGCCTCTAAATAGACAGGGTAATTTAAACGGGAAATCCTAAATCAACTGCTAGATAAGGCAGTAAGTAAACATATTAACCTGTAAGTAAACATATCAACCAGACACAAATTATGTCATAAATTATGTTTGTTGATAGATCAAAGTCTAGTCGTAGCACTCAAGGAACAGTTAAGGAAATCCAGGAAATAAAGATAATGGATAATTTTATGGAGTTTATGTGTTGCAGCTTCTAAACACTTGTTTTAAAAAAAATAAATTTCCAGAGTGCTGCTTTAGAATCATCATTGAAAACCATTACTGCCAGAATGTGTGGTTCTGTGTAGTAAACAGCATACTGTCATTGTGTTGAAAAAGCATTTGTTGTTGAAATTTTGTCACTATTAAAAAAACCTCAAACAAAAAAACCTGTATATTCACGCAGGTGTGGTGTATTCTAATGAGATATATTTATAACAATTTTGGCGTGTTAGATATGGCTGTATTTACAAACCTTTTTTTCTTTACAGCATTCTTGCACACATTCTTTAGGTTTTTTGTTATGTGCAGATATTTTTTTTCCTGAACTAGTCTTATAATTATCCCTTCTAGTAAAAACAGATATGAGAATATAATTAGTCCATCCTTTTTCTGCGCCATGTTGCTCCTAACACCCTGAGATAAGTAAAACCAAACAAAACTGAAACAAGCATCACCACCTCCCAAACCCATGAAACTTTGCATCACACGTTGTCTCCAAACCCAGGAGACATCATTGGTGGGATTTCCCAAAGACTTGCTGCCACTGAAACCATTGAAACCATGGCCTTTGATAGAAACAAAGTGAGGCCAAAGCTGAGCCCTTCAATAACTCTTTTCCCTGACAACTGCAAAGACATAAACCATTTGAAAATATGAATGATACTTAAAATGTTTACGAACCTGCCTGACTCATTCCGTAGAGGCCTTGAAACTAACAGAACCAAAAAGAACACAGTCTTCCTGAAAATTCATATTTCTTCTTCTGTTCCCTAAATGCTAAACTATTATCCATCTCAGGCATTGTTATCCATGGGGAACCTGTGCAGCTGGGTGAACAGTGGAAGTCAGCAAATACAGTAACAAGTGTTTTCAGTGACGAGCTGAAGGGATCCTGTACTTTCTAACTTCAACATCTGGAATTTAAACTCTGGAGAACTTTAGTGAGAAGAGAGTTATCTGGAGTTGACTGATGATCTCTTTTTGTGTGTTCATTTTTGTTTAACAAACAGGTACCACAGCTGAGGCAATGTACCTGGTATGGGCTTCACTGATGTAGTAATGCCAAAGTCAGAGCTTTCTAACTGAAAATTGCAGAGGCCTACAACATATATCAATGCATCTCATACTGCTGCTTTATAGAACTTGTTTTTTTTCCAGTGTGGTGATGATGTAAGCCTTGAGAGATGTTTCTGGCATGCTCTAGTAGGTGAAGGAATCACACCCATGGGGATCAGCTTTGTATGTACAACTAGCGTGTCTCCTGGGTTTAATTTCCTTAATCCTAATTGCCCGCAGAAGTTGTGATGATTGATTTTGAGGGTTCACAGTGCAGTTTCCAATAAAGCTGTTAAAGTATTAAAAGAAGTTGGTAAACTGAGCCGAGCTGTACTGATTAAGTGAACTTCTTCTTAACACTTGTGAGAAGAAATCAAAGCTGTTGGAGTGCAGTATGCTAATGGCTTCTGAAAGCACTTCCACATTGCACTTCGTAAAGTCAAACTGCCTCAGTGTTTTGCTATAGTACCTCTATATGCCAGAAACATGTATTTGAAGGGGAGGGGAGGTGAGATTGTTCAGCTATACTGAGTACCATTTATCTTTAAAACTTTCCTTAAATGAGGATGTAAACTTGATTTTGTATTTAAACATACAATTATTCATATATATGCACATCTATACAATATGTACAACTTGTAATAGAAAATGTAAAATAATATACATTACCTCACATATATTGAAGTATGTTATTGTAATGTATGTTGCATATGACATATTGTACTGTAGATACAGAATGTGATATATGCTAAAAAGTTACGTTGTTGATTTAAGGTTTCTGTGGCTTCTTAACTGAAAGTTTGTCTTAGAAAGGAAATTAATGGGTTCACAGCTTCAAGCCCACATCTGCAGCTTTGTCTGCTTCTTTGTTTCCCTTTAAATACCTTATCTACAGCTATGTATGCAGCTAGATTATGAGAAGGGAATTTGCTGTTATCACTGTTACCTTGTAGTGCAGAGGTAATACTCCTGTTGTGGAATCGGTGTGCCTGAACAATGGTGTAACACACAGCATATCCTTCATGCTTCAGCAGGAAGCAGCCAGCTTTCAGTCAGCTCTGCTTGTTAGCCCAGTGTAACACTGCTCATTATGTGGGGAACATATAGACGTGCTCTCCACCACTGGCTAAAAACATTGCCAGGTTTGACCATTACACTGTGAGATATGGAGAAGAGATGCACATGAAGAATGAAATCCTATTCTTATTAAAACTAAGGGGGAAAGACACCCCAAACCTCTCCATTGAATTATTTAGGCTCAAATTTTCAAAGCAGAAGATACAGAATTGTTATCCTTTTTTTCCTTGGAGAAGATTGTTGCAGTGTAGAGTTCAGACACATTCACAAGACATAGCAAGACATGAAAAGATCTGTAGTGTTTGCCCTTGAAATGATGCACATTCTCAGGACAAATGCAATACGACCACCATAGCTGAGAAATCAGTGTCTTTCTTGAGAGCTTGCATCTATATCTGTAAGTGAACATCACAGCATTGAAAGTTGCAATCCCTTTATCATGTGCAAGACTTGTGAAATTTTTGGGTGGAGTCACGTCAGGTTCCTGCGCTGTGTGTGGTCAGAGGAAGGTAGCTCTAGGAGTTACAGTCAGCATGCTCTAAGGTTTTGGTCGCCTACACCTAACCAGTGCGGATGGTAATTCCAGCTCTGCTCTGGCACTTAGGCACTCAACATTATAAGAGGGATGTCTCCTTTCTTCATGATGTGTGGCAGCGATGTCTTTTTAAGAATAGGAGCTGATTGACAAACTTGAAATCAGTGGTCTTTTTTTTAGCTGTGTTGTCTGAACACCTGCCGCCTGTTGGAGCTGCAACTGCCAGTAATTTATCAGCACCAAAGAAATGAAAAAAGTGTTTGAGTTCCACCCAGTGGAAAAGAAGATGTGATCCTAGACTTCAGAGCCTTGGGTCCTTTACCCAGGAGGGGGTAGATCTAGGTTTTTAGTTTCTCCTCCAAGAGCTCTTCATGAATTTTCTTCACTGAATGTTTCTTATAAAATGAAGAAATTGTCAAAGCAGACCTCAGATCCGAGGTGTTTCTCTAAGGCCACCTAGGCTTCCTGACTATATTCCTTCTTTCTTCTTGGGGAGATAGAGAAACATCACAATTTTGCTACTTCAGCTGGTGCAGATGTGACATAGGTGCCGAAATGCTTCGCGTACACCTTCAGAAGAAATCTGAAAGATTTGTTTCAGATTTTCATTTTAGACTTGGACATATCCAAGTTTGAGGCCTGAAATAATTTATTTCTTTTTTTTATTACTTTTTTATGGTGACATCAGTATTTGATTTGATCCACATCAACTGGATTTAACCAACATCACACAGTATGGATGAAATGTCAGAGAACAGAAAAATGAGACAAACACAATCTCATGGCTGAAAGCTGAAGTCAACAAAACCAGTTAATAATAAGGATTAGCTCACTTATGGAGCAGATAACTGAGGAGTGTGCTCCAGTTTCAAAATTAAGAAGAGAACTTTTGCTAGAAGGTATATGTAGCTAAGTTACTGGATTGAAGGACGAGAACTGCAAGATGAATTCCCATAGCTCAGTGCTAAGATTAATTTAAACTTTTATGGGCAGTGCCCCGCTGAAACTCTAAGACCTTTATGCTTTTCTGAGGAGACACAACTTGCTTATTCTGCCTGTGTCTGGAATTGTTTTTCAGGTCTCTTATGGTTTTAACTGCGCTGTTGCCAGCCTTTACTCTGGATGGGTATGAGTCAGCGCCAAACCATAAACAGTGTAGCCATGGTTAGTAAGCCTGAGCTCCTAAGCCTTTGCTGATAGCGTGGGCACGACAAGTTGTGCCTGCTTGGAGCACAACCAAAGCAAGCTCACATCTGCTTTTAAAAAAAAAAAAAGTTAACATATCCTCTCTGTTCTTTTCCTTTTTCCTCCCCCTGCCTTTTTCTTTCCCTCTCCCTTTTTCTTTCTCTCTGTCCCACCCACACACATCCACAGGAATACTCACAGAAACTCCACCTATATAAGCCCTCCACCCAGACAGTTTGAATTCCTGAGTGGGATCTCACGGGGCACAGGTTTGTTTGTTGTGGCAGTGTTTTGGTATGAGGCCCCTTGTGCAGTTCCTTACAGCGAACTTGAACAAAGAGCAGTTGTTATAGTCATCCCTTTCAAGAGGGTTTTACTCAACCTATGAAGTGTTCATTTTTGCCTCATACAGCTGACTGAACCCAGAAAAGGGTAACATAGATCATGGAGGGGAAGCCACCATGCTGAGCTCCAAACGCTTTTTGGGGAGTTCCCCGTTCAGAGGGGACAGACTCACCCTAAGTTTCACTTAGGCCATGATGGCAGGATGTCAGCGTCCCGCCTCTCACAGCACGGACTCGGGCTGCAGAAATGTCAGTAGCAGCCCTGCTTGTTATTGGCAGTAGCAGCCAATGATACATGAATTTTGAGTGACTTTCTATGCGGCTACAAGATCTAGGTTCCATGGGCTTTTCTCGTGTGGGAAAGAAGAAACAAGTTAGTCTTTCCCTAAATTGTCTTTTAATCTCTCTTTTCTTTCACTAGCTAGGCACTGATTGTGTTGTACATCATCTTCTGCCATTCTTCTGGCACAAGAAACATGCTGGCACATGTCAGTGGAAATTCAACATTCATTAAGGTTTGACTGTATTGCCTGTGCATCACCTCTCTCTCTCTTTTTTTTTTTCCCCCTAAGATGACTGCTTTCAAGAATGAGACTAACAATCTTACAACAGGAAGCTCTCCATTTTAGACAGCTAAGCTACATAAGCTGCATCCTGGCTATCATTGCCTTGAATGCCTGGGATTTAGTTTTTCCGAGATTTGGGGATTTTTACCAGTGGGTTTTGAAAAGCATCAACAATCTTAGTCACCTACACACTTACAGGAGGACTGTGTTCTCAAAGAAGCAGCACTTTTTGACAGAACAACTATATGAATGCTGAGAAGTAAAAGGATCATCACAGAACGCACACCTTTCTCTTTTTAAAATGTATAATCCTTACAGGGGATTACTGGTGGGTGAATATTAGAGCTGGTCTGCCTTCTAGCTTGAAAGCTTGCTTCTCAGGCAAAGCTGTCTTCTGGCAAATTAAAGGAAATTGAGTTTCTCAGGATTCCATTTCCCTCTACAGAGGAGAAACTGATATAAGAGAAAGCAAGCTCACCTATTTCTCTGAATTCTTCCTCTAGATATGTGTGTGTATTCGTGTGTAATATTTGTATCCTGGTGGCAAAACCCAAACACACCAGGTGTAGACCCCAGAATTTTCTTTTCTCGTATTATCTACATCTGAAGGAAACATCAGGAAGGTAAAGATGGCTCTCCCTCATTCACTTATTCCTGCTACCTGCTGGATGCCAGAGGTCCTGGAGGTTCATCCACATGCTCTGTACATTGGTTAAATGTGAGAGAAGTAAAAGTGCCACTGTTCTATTTGGAAGATACTTACATAGGTCCACTATTACAGCACAGTCACAGTCTTTAACAGATACATTATCCATAAATTCATTGCAGTCAGGCAGTGGTATTCCCATTTAAGAAAAGGGAACAGAAAGAGAGTATAAATGACTTGCCCAACATTACATATACCCATGGTCATGGAAAATGACATTTGTTCCCTGGCAGAGCAAGGTTTGATTTGTTTCACAAGCTAAAATAGTGCATCAATTCAGTTAATAAGCCCCGAATTGTTCCTTAGCCCTTTAATCTCTAGATCAGTACCTTGTTATGGTGGAATTAATTATCATATAGTACCTAGACTAAGTATGGATTTCTCATGTCTGCCAAGTAGATATAAAAATTTCACAGTATTTGGGCTAAAATGGACAGTCAGGATTAGCAGATGGAGTGCAGAATTCCTCACTTTCAAAATAAGTTTAGGGGCTTGGAAAAGTGAGTAAAAAAAAAAAAAATCAAGTTTCACATGATCTTACCTGCTGGAGAAGGTGAGATTTCCATTCCTATACCTTCTGCAAGTTAATTTCCTGTTCCTGCTTGACATCCTAAACCTTCACAGCCTGCACTTCAGGGCTATGCTATGCTGTGAGGAGGGAGAATCCAATTAATTATGTCCTACCTCGCGTTCAGCTTTCAGCAACCAATTATTAAACAAAACCTGGTTGAAGCCCTCATTTGATTTAGGAGGCTTGGGTGTCTTGGCATTCATCAGGATTTACTGATGTTGATAAATTGCTCTTCTCTGTCATGGCTCTAAATAGATATATCAGGTTTGTCCAAGGCTTCTTGCCGAGCCTTGATCTAAATGGTTTTTCATCTAAGAGTATGGAGCAGTTGTTCTTTTATCTGGAACTGAGATATGGAGGTCAGAAGTAATGAAACTGGCATTTGTCTAATTATGAATTCCATTATTATTTTCTATCTTCAAGCAGCTAGGAGTAAATCCACATGAGTCTGCTTCAGTAAAGCTCTCCTGAACTAGCGTAGAGAGATAAATTAAAAGTAGCATGAGCCAAGTATGTCCTAGGATATGTTTATGTGCAATACCTAAGAGAGCCTAGGTTGCAATCTGGAGACACGCTGTTGTTAGCTCGAGTGCAGCAGAACTGAGAGAGATGGGTCGGGGGTGTATTCTCTGTGCAGAGTTTGGGATGCTGCCTCCTGCCCCCCAGTCAGCACCTGTTTCTGTTAGCTTCCCTTTGAAGAGCGGTCAGAGGAATAACATGCAGACAGATGCATAGAGCTACCTGGTAGCAAAGCATGAACTGATTGTACCGTTTGGTTTAGCTAAATTTCAAGATAATTGACAGGATCCTCAAAGGCCTAGAGCACTACTCCTGTATCTTAAGACAGAGGAAAACCGAAGGGGGGAAAAAATAATAGAATACTTTAATTTTCCTTCCTCTCAGCCTCCTGTGTTCTTATCCAGGAACCTTGTAAAGTACTTTCACTTATTTTTCAGATTAGTACTTGAGACCACACCCACAATGGGCAGAAGTCTGCCCTTTCTCACACATGTACTGAACTGGAATTACTTGGGGTTTTTTCCTCCTAAATTTGTTCTAAGTTCTTGTGAGTCACTATATTACTTGACAGCTGAATTTAATGCATCTGACTGTTAAGTTCCCTAGCTGCTAATCTTCAAAGATCACTTACTGACAAATACCATGTAATGTGTGTAATAGAATTGCTGTGCATTTATGTTAAATAGCTCTGAGTTGTGTTTGTTAGTGCCAGGTAATTCAGGCTAAACTCCTTTTTGATATAACCAAAGATAAAATCTAATATGTTTTGACTACTTTCATGCCATGTAATGTTCAAGTTCGTGCCAGTTTTACACCAAAAGCTACAGGAAGGGACTTTTATGAACATTCGAATTCCAATGAATTGCCTTGTACAATTGTGCTTGTAATCCAAATGTCTTTTTGAAGCAGTGAGGTTTTAAATGTTCATCACAATCATTAGAGCATTCCTCATGGATGTAGCTTTGTGTTTATAAAAAGAGAGTCTGTTTTTTCACAAATAGTTCTTGCTATCCATTACTTCCTACCTAGCTGTTTTCTCTCTAATTAATAATTAGAAAGGATGCAAAGACTTACCCATCACAAGTCAATAGTGAGCTTATAATATTGTGGAAAAATGGAGACACAGTTTTGGTGAAAAAAAATCAGTGAGTATTTTAAAACACTCAGCCCTGCAAATTTCGCAACCTAAATACTGTCGTGAATATTACTAAAATATTCACAAGTATAAGAAGAGCTTAAACTGATGAAAAGTGATTACCTGGAAAGTGTCATGACTGTACAGCTCAGTACTCTGTGAGCAACTTTCCTGCTGCAGAAACTCCTGTTTCTGAAATGGAAGTGGTCCTCCTTCCTTCCATCCCTGCACACCACCTGCTAGGGGAGATTCACCTCCACCTCCACCAGACTTTTCCCTCAGCTGAGCTTGTGGAAATCAGGTAATCTTTTGGCACTGAGTGTCTGTATATCACCTTAAGCTTTCTTATGTCAAAATGTCAGTAGCACGTGGTACTTTTATACTGCTTAATATTGGTATTATTGTTTTTCTATATGTCAGCCTGAAGATGTAAGAGTATCATAAAGTGGTTCAGATGTCAAGGTGTTTCATTACTACCTAACGATTCAGTGCAGTTTTCTCTGCTCTCCTTAGCCTTACAGTAAAAGTTGACATATTTCTTCAGAAATAATTTATTACTTTACATATCTGATTAATAACAGATCAGGACATACATTAACAGAAAAGATATGTTGGACCTAATGATTAAATAACCAAACAAAAGCAAATACCTAATTGCATTATTTACTCTTAGAATAATATTTTCAGTAGTAAATTTTTGACTGGATGATCAGAGGAAAAGCCATTCCTGGCTTGAGGGAAGACATGTTAAATTTCTAATCTTTTATTGACTGCTTAACTAAGAATATAAGAAAGCAGGGTTAATCAAAATGACTCAGAATGAAGAAAGCAATTGTGCGCTTTTTTTGTGGCCATGCAAATTTAAGTGAACTGTAAAGTTTTAGACAAACGTGTATGTTTATTAGCACATCAACTCATCTTTAGTAGATAACCTTCTATGAATATACACCACTTTATGTGCTCTACCTTTTATAGAGGTCTCCAGAAACATTCTGTACAAAATCTAACATATAATTTAAGCCAGCTCTTCAGACCAGCACCTCATTTCGAGCAAGCATTGTCTTTTGTACTTAATTTATAAAAGGCTATTGAGGGATAATACTAATTATTATCTAGCAAGTGAATCTCACTACTATTAATTATCAGTGAACTAAAATCTAAGTGACATAATTATCTTGAAAAATATCTGCAATAAGAACATGCAGCACTGTGTCATATCAAAGGCCCCAGTAACCAGAGTCCTGTCTCTAGCACTGTTAATAGGCAGCAGAGAGAATCCACCACCTCATTAGCACTAAAATGGGCGCAATAGTTTGTTTCAGAAGCAACTGGTTAAAGCAGGGCAGCAATTTGCTTCATTTCCTTTAACAGCGGTTATGTGCAGCGTGGAAGCTACTTCTGAGAGAACTGTCTAGCCTCCCTGTGCAAAATTAGTCATTGGAAGGACTGGAAATAATTATTTTTGGTTTCCAAAAATGTCTTAAAATGTCTGCTTCTCTTCAAGAACTCAAAGAGCAACCTGCAGTGACTATCTCAGACAGAGACATTTACATGACTCCCTCCACAGGACCTTGTATTTTAAAACAGATGTCTAAACATGCAGGTAGGACAAGAAAGCCACGGGCGCTGCATTCATATTCTCTACAAACAAATGCAAGGGAGGTGCCCCAGGTAAAACAACTTCATTCGGACTCATTCATCTGGACATGCCAAAACTAACAAAGCTCATAATCTTTTAGGCTAAGAGAATTCACCAAGGAGATCATCGTTTTCTGGCAAAGACTGGTGATGAAATGGAAGGATTAACAAAAGTGATCTGTACATGCAGGGAGGATTTTGAATGGGCAAAGTTTCATAAGCTGAGAAAACTACATAGTGAGGCAGGAGGGACTGAACTGCTTAGAGAACGGAATGCTTGAGCTGGATTTTTCTGAAGTCAAA
Organism: Mohoua ochrocephala; assembly: GCA_013398855.1. NCBI lineage: Eukaryota > Metazoa > Chordata > Aves > Passeriformes > Acanthizidae > Mohoua > Mohoua ochrocephala. Next base: position 258,206 of record VZTA01006041.1, on the reverse strand, counting down.
ACTGCAAAAAATAGCATGAATTTTTTAACCAGAAAATGGCATGAAAATGTTCAGAATCGAATTGGACAATTAACTACATCAAAAGTATATCAGAAAAAAAGTAGACACTCTTAGTGAAATACAAAAAGAGACCGAGCAGTTTCCTGGAGACCAAAAAGTGTAGATTAAATTAAAAATTGCTGGAAGTTCAGATGAATTAGATCTTTTAAAGGCAATTAAAACAGTAAATTTAACACATATCCTTATAAACAAAAAGAGAACCCGAAAAGAAAGCAGCGGATCTTATGTAGCAAAACAGATCTTACTTGCTTTTTTGCTAGTATGTCTGGGATAAATGGAACAAAATGTGGCTTGTGTTCACCAGAGGTAGATTATACGATGACAACACAATTTTTTGAGGACAAAAATATTTTCTCTGTGTTATCTTTCTCTTGAAATGCAATAGCTTTTATCCGCTTGGATGTTGTTTACTCACTTTCTATTCCACACAGAGAATCATCAGTTTATGAAGAGGGGGTTATGTATAAGAAATGAAAAGAGGATAGTTAGAACACAGATGACAGGAGTTTGTGCTGAAAACAGTCATAATACTAGAGGGAAGTATGTGGCAAATTTCCTCCAGGAGCAGTTTTGGTCCATATCAATCTCTAATTTAATATTTTCATGTAGTAGGTATTGTCATGGGAAAATGTGCATATCCTAATGAAATATGAGGGTGATAATGATGATGATGATGCAAAATTGAGAGGCAACATTAACATAGAAAAGGATTTGGATATTGACAGTATAAAACAGAGGATATAAAAGAGAACTGGAGAAGAGTTTGAGGATGGAATGGAATGTAACAGTATGACATGCAAAGCAATAGGCTTGGGAAAAAAGAACAGGAATCTCTGCTGTTACACAGGTGTTCATCAGATGACCACAGAACTATGTGGTACATAAATGCTATGACCATGGAAGAGGCAAATGTGATTCCAGGAAGTGTGAGTACCATACAGCAAAGCTGCTCCTGGACTATTTTGGATGGACTACCATTCTTCGAGGCAATTCTGGTGATCATTTGTCCCAGAAGTTGTTCCCTGAAGACAGAGTTGCCAGGCTTCCCTTCCTTGAGCCTTCACATTCTTCCAACACTAGCCCAGGAGGCTCAAGATATCCTTAAACTCCAGTGGGCTGAACCAAGTCCCAGAATAGGTAATAGGTACTTTCACAATGATGTTATAAAATCAGCACTCCGGTGGGTCTGTTCAGCATAATCCTTACACTTTGGGCTAAAACCTCCTCCCACCACAGACACGCACACACGGTTGTGATGACTATGTTTTAGACTCACTGTGTCACTGTGCTGTCCCCACGGGGACCCAGCTCGAGCACTGTGCAGTGTGTGCACGAGCAGCCTGTGCTTGAGGAGGTTTCGCTTTGGGCAGCGTGGATGCTCTGCACTGCTGATCTGAGGGGTCTCTGGGAGGATGCCTGCAGACACAAGCATGGACCCAAGCTGCCTGTGGACATTCAGGACCAGCATCTACTACCTTGCTGTGATCTAGACAACTTTTCTAGCTGTGACTGGAACACACTAATTCCTTTCCTGATCTTTGTGATGTGAACTCTCAAAGCAGCTCTTGCAGCTGCCATGGGGATACAGTCCTTTTTCCATTGGCTATCCTGGGAAAGTGGGACTTTCCCAGGATAGCCAATAGATAGTTTCTAAAATCCTAAGTAAACAATTTGTTGCCCCTTTACCAATCTAAAGAAATTTCTTGCTAAATAAGAGAGGTGTGGGACCACTGACTTTTAGCCAGTTACTTTGATATCATACTTAAGTTGAAAGATACATTATTAATTCCAATTGTAAAGTAGATGTCACACTTATAGAAACAAAAAACAACTGCCTAATCTACTGGTACCAAATCAACATCTAAGAAAAAAAAATCCCTTGTCTACAGTCTGCTTTGCAGACACACTGGGTCTCGTAGACACACCTCTACTCTGGCAAACACATAGGGCCAGGGAGTGAGCTTTAACACCAACCCCCATGGCTGTCCTATTAAAAGCTCTAAGGAAACTAAGGGGAAGGTGTATATGTGGGTATGTAATTGTTTGTCAGCTTACCCCTGGCTCTGCATTTGACCACTCTATCTTATTCTCTGTAAGACAAAAACCCAGAAGCAGTTTTTGGGGGTAGCTCAATCCAGAAGTCAATCTAGCAGTCAGTTAGGATGAGATTATCAGGTTCAACTCCCACAAAATCCTCTAATAAGCTTTGTACCCTTTTTCTTCCCAGAGCACACAACCCAAACCCTCCAGTTTCAGACTCCAATGACATGAAAGTGACAGTCTGACATATAGTCCTGAAATTATTTCAGAGGCTTTGTGATTAAAATGAAAAAAGGACATGAGATAATAATTACGTCATAGGATCTTGTGGGCAATATGTGAGATACAGAAGAGACTCAATGCCAAGCAGTCTGTAGTTTGTGCATGTTTGATTTCTCTAGAAGGGGCTGGACTAAGCAGTGGGGACTTTTGCTTTTTTGTTAATCCATAGTATCTATCCTCGAGGTCAAGCACTGGTCACAGTCCTCCCTTTTTTACCAGCATAGATGTACCCATCTTTTCACTGATTCTTTCTCTTTGCTCCACTCACATATTGTGTTCCACAGCAGGAACCACCTACTAGTGCACCATCCTGACTCCTACAGCCACTGTTTCTTTAGAAGCTTCCGGGGAATCCATTCAGATTCAGAAATCCTGACCAAACATTACTTAGTTATACAAGAGATGATCTTCCTCCTGTTGATTTAGGAATAGATTCACCTTTTCAAGGTTGGAAATACCACACTGCCAGAGCAGGTGTCATCCGTACTAGGCTGACTTTGACTTCACATGTAGTAAAACATCTTCCTTTGTCATGACTCTGTTGCATACATTTCAGTGTGAAGTGTCTCCATCTACTGAGCTTCTATTTTATATCAACCTGTAAATAGGATAATGTACTTCTTACAAACATTTACATTAGTTTAATACACTCTATTCTTTACAAATTCTTGACTGACACAGGAAAATAATATTATCTACCATTTTGGATGAAAATGAGTTTGAGGTTCTTCTTTTATGATAGGAGACAAAAAAGTTTGGCTTGGGTAGCTTAGCAAAATAAGAAGAACTGTACCATAATTCAGGTTGGAAGAGATCTCTGGAGGTCACTCAGTTCAACCTCCTTCTCAAAGGCAGACCTAAATTCAAAATTAGATTAAGTTGCTCAGGTTTTTGTCCGTTTGAATTGTAAGTATCCCCAGGAACTGAGATTCCACAGTCACTTTGGGCAACTTGGTTTGGCACTTGGCCGTACTCCTGTGAATTGTTTGGGGGTTTTTCTCCTTTTATGCAGTCAGATTTTGTTTGTAGCTCTTGGTACCTGTTGCCTCTCATCTTTATTTCTGACTATATTGAAGAAAACTCTGTCTTCTCTATAAGCCCCTGGTCATCCCCTAAGTCTTCCTTCTGCCTAACAAACCCGCATATCTCAGCCTGTCCTCTGTGTTGAACTTGAATATACAGGATGTCCCTTTCCCTCCTCAGTTTTGATTTTTGTAGAATCAGTTTTAGCATTTTTGGCTCGGAGAAAATTTTCCAGTACTATCTTAATCCGTTTCCGTCAGCAGTGACCTCACCAGTGTGGACAGGAGAGGCCTGAGGACTTGGGGAACATTTGCAAAATCATTATTTGGAACAAGAATCATATGTTTAAGGTGTAATTAATTCTAACCAAATACATGTAAAAGTTTCCCAGTCTGTGGCATTCAGGGATAAATTTTAAAAAAAACACTTATGGCTTCTAGGATGGCTAGATGCAATCAGGTCTAGTTTTCAAGAGAAGAAACTGTACAAATATAAGAAACGTACATTATTAAAAAGAAAAAAAAGAAAAAAAGGGAAAAAGAAGAACTGTGTCTCAGTGCAGTCCTAGAAGCTGATGCCTCACAGAAAGTCTTCAGCTTTGGCAGTGGGTACACATAAGCCAGAGAAGAGGAGAAGAGATTGTTGAGTGTTTCCTTCTGTGCTCTTGCAGAAATGAAGTGCTTTATTCTGTTTACTCCTAGGTTCACTGTATTGTTTGGCTGGTAATTATGGAAGGAAAAGAGAGAAATGAAAACTGACATGGTGTCACAAACGAGTGTGTTTGAGATTGATCTCTAAGACCATGGATTATACCTGAGGCCCAGAATGAGCCACGTGCAGGTTGCATATCGCGTGTCTTGCACTAATTCTAAAAAAGAAGTATGTGAAATTCAGAACAAGCGATTAAAATTCAAAAGCTCTTGCTGAAGGGGAGAGATACAGACAGAAAGAGTTCACTGGGATGAATTTCTACCTTTTGGCTATTGCTATCCACCTTTCTTGGGAAGTTCAGCCTTTGCTAGGCAAAGCCTTAATGCAATGCTTGGTGTTACTGTGTTGAACATCCTCTAGCAGCACATTTGGTTTGACATTAAAAGGAAAATAATTCAGCTAGTGAGCTGTACAGAGCTATTGCCTGCTCTAAAATTGCAGCCATGCTTACTGTGTCCTCTTGACACTAGTGATCAGATCATAGAGACTCTACGTTTGTTTACAAATAACTTTCATTTTGAATTAATGGCAGTGGTACTGCTAATGTTTTGGGTTGACTGCAGATATAATCATGTCTTCTTTTCATGCCTAAGCTGATCAATTGGAAATGAACCTTGGTGACCAGGTTCTCTAAGGTGATCAGCATAATGGACCCTTGTTAGCAGCATGAATTTCAGGAGAGTATTTCATCCATATAACACTGTTAATATGGATCAGATTGTACAATTAGGTTCTACGATTTTAGGGACTCAGGTGTTGTCAGTAGGAAAAATGCATTTCTCTTTTCGAGCAGAAAGAACACTGCTGGCTTGTTCTGAATAGATCCCATTGAACCACCTTGTTAGCATCTCTTAATGACTTCCCTGCTTCTTTTGACTCCTACCATGAATACTTTTCTTCCAAAAGAAAAAATGGATGGTATTATTTTACAGCAGATTCCTGCGTTGCATTGGGAAGATGAAGATTAATTACGCAACAGAACCTCAGTATCTGAAAGCCTGTGACCCAAACTTCTCCCTCTAACAAACCACTCCTTCCACTATTATCTCCCACTTTTGTGTTGATTTGCTTTTAGCTGAAAATCCTTGATGTCACCTAACTGATTCAGACAACCAGGATTTCAAAAATCCACTTCAAAGCAATGGTGCCCTAGTAATCTATAACACCTTAGAGTATTCTTTCTAGAGAGACATTAAGAAAAAACCCATGAACTTGCACCTCTGTATCATGGTACTGCTATACTGTGCCTATTCTCATGTTCTGTTGCATTAATTGACTTAGAAAAGTTTTTAAAAAGAAGAAAAATAAAACAATCTATGAACCAATTTGTGAAATACATACTTAGAGTTACTCAGAAAGACAAGATGAACTCCCAAAACATAATTATGTTTTCATAGCTTGTTCTGTTTAAGTAGCAATTTGAGTTCAGTGGGACTTGAATTTGTTCCTGAATTGTTTGCTCATCATTTGATATTAGATTGCCAAGTAATATGTTATTCTCTGCTGTTTTCAAAATGTGAGATTATAGCTTAATATATACAGAATGAAAAGGCTCTGTCAAGTCTTTGTTCTGCTGTCACTATGACCAGCAAAAAGGGGAAGAAATCCACAGCACAACTAATCATGCCAGGCAGTAAGGCAGTAAAACATTTCCCCTCTGGTTTTGCCTTTTTCCAGCGCCGTACCCACATTTTGAATCATGATAATTCTTTTTATTTATTATTTTCTGTCAAGTTCTAGTCACTGGCTTCTTCCTCATCGCTGTTTTGTATTCTTGACTTCTTGTCTTACAGAATTTCTGAAGACAAGGCAGCAGTAGAAACACATCACATGAGTTCACCAATGACTGATGCAACCTACTAAGCACTCATTAATTAGAATAATTAAGGAAACCATTAAGGAAACATTTGTTAGACCCTTACTTTTGTAAATGATGTACTGCAGATCTAACGACAAATACAGGCAGGTAATTTTTCTCGCAGAGGCCTCTGTCCTCTATTTTCCTTGTGCATACTTTTCAGCTGTAAACTTGGGCCAGGCTCTGTCCAGCTTTTCGCTCACTGAAATAAGTCTTTATTTATTTTACAAAGAGCTAACAAAAAAATTGTAGGTATTGTGCTGCTCTTTGCTCAGGAGTGTCAGTCCTCTAGCCACACCCTCCGTGCTGTATATCCCTCCCAGCAGCACCGTTGATATTTAACAAGTATTACAGAATGATTGAAGATGTTCACCCACTCGTTTTCAAAATGCTTTTGGGAATAGTGTGCTCCACTTGACAGGGCATTCCTGCTGAGTGAAGCTTGAAGGAAATAATGTCAGCTCACGCTCTTTGTCTTTGTTAACAGTCCCCTGTTTTCCATTAACATTAGCTGTGTACAAAGCTCAATATTGAAAGATGACTGTATGCTGATTTTCCAGACTGGCAAGCGGAAAATTGGCCAAAAATATATTACGAAGCACATGCTAGACAGCGTGAAGCACTAGCAGTTTAAAAAAAA
>VZTA01006041.1:203424-251580 GCA_013398855.1 Mohoua ochrocephala | reverse complement strand
AGTAAAGACAAAGAGGCATATCCATCTTCAACTGATGGACTTCCAAAGGATGATCTGTTGTGAGGAGTTTCACTTGTCACCCTCGCAGAAGCTGCTTTACACCAGCACCATCGTGAGTAGCTTCCAGTCCCAGCAGTCAGAGTGGGGATGGGGAACGAGTGCACTGAGCCTCTCATTCATACATGTGTCAACATTCTGGGTTTAATGAACTGCCTTTCCACAAATCCTGTGAGAACAGCAGTCCTGTGGGGATAGTTGTCTGCAGGGATTAGGTACAGAGCTTGGGATATACACAAGAGCTTTGTCAACAACAAGGCTCTTGCACATAACGAGGCTGCCCCACAACCACAGGCAAAGTCAAACCTCTTTTATCAACCTCTGCCTCCCACCTCCCCCAATAACTTCGGTGCTATCTCGTTTTCCATCACACATGGAATGAGAGGAAAGGATGACCATCCTGGAGTAGGAGATGGGACAAAATGAAGAGTGACGGGTTTAAAACCTCCCATTCTTCCTTTTCCAGGGGCTAAAGATACTGTGAATATACAAGACTCTTCTATCTGGAGAGGAGAAAGCTAAGGGGAATTTTAAAAATCATGTCGGTGTTAGTTAAACTGAACTGGTAACCACTGAAACCTGCAATATTGGAACTAGGGAAATACACTGAAACAAGTGATAGAGCATCCTAAAGCCCACATATAAAAAAGTACATCTTTACACAGTGGGTAGTGAGCTTCTGTTGCCACAGGGGACTGTGGGGGCAGATGGTATCAGCAGCTTCAAATGAGGCTGGACAAATTCAGGCCAAAGATCTGACAGCCAGACCATGATTCTGTGTTTCTGTGATTCTATGACTCCATGATCCAGATACTAAAGAAAATGAGCGGGGATGCACCCTATGATACAATGAGTGTGGATTATGAGGATTACCTCTGTCCCTGGAGGTATTTAAAAGAAACCTGGGGACATAGTTTAGAGTTGGATTTGGCAGTGCTGGGTTAACAGCTGGACTTGATGACCTCAGAGGTCTTTCCAGCCTAAATGGTTCAATGATTCTGTGATGTTGTAAGCATTGTCCGTTCAAGAGCAGGAGTCTGAGATAACTTCTGATTTCTGCTTGGCAGCCAAGGATAGCAGGGGCATCAGCTGGATTGCAGTTTGGAAACGTGCCTGTGGAGGCTGTCCCTTCTCTCATTAGGCTGAGGAGACAAGTCTCTGTGCTTGATGAGGTTGCCTAAACAGCTTCACAAAGCAGCCACAAGTGATTATGTTTAGAAAGGCTGTGAAGGGAAGCTAGAGCCAAGTCCTTGTCAGTCTCAGCATGGAGAACATCCTTCCTGAGTGCTTTCCTTGGACACAAGAAAATTGTGAGTTAACATGATACTTTAATACTATACAGCTCTGCTTTGGAAGATTACTTTGAAGAAATTCTGATTTACAGCAATAATCACATAGCTAATGAATTTTTTTTCAATTGAAGAGGAAGAGCATAATCTAGTTATAACAACTTGAGAAGAGTGTGACCAGTTTTTACACTAAAGCCAAACAGGATGACCCGGCTAATTACAGTTCTGACATCCTGATATCTGTCCTGGGCAAATTAATGGAATGACTGATATGGGACTTGATTCATCAAGAATTAAAAGAAGGGAATATAATTAATACCAGCTAACAGGACTTTACTGAAAATAGATTTAATCCTGCTATGTTGATTTTTTAAATGACTTTTCATGTTTAATCTGTAAAGATAATAGAGTAAGTAAAAAATGCATGACCTGATATGTCACAACAAAATATACACACATGTAAAGCTAACTGACATGTATTTGATATGTAGTAAAAGAAGGATAAACTATTTCACTGTCTCCAAATATAGTCATAAATTGGGAATCACCGATGGCCTGGTGGTTCTAACTGGTCCCACAGGGTTCAGCTGAGGGGCCCAGACTTGCAACAAAATTCTGATGCTAATGATATTTCAGGACAACACAATAGGGTGTGAAAGCAACAAGTAACAGAGAGAATGAGACAGACAGCAGCATGGATTGCTCTTCAAGTGTGCTGAACACGCACTTCAGGACAGTCTGAGGGAAACTGCACACCTGTGGGACAAAAGAAATGTAGGTAATGCTTGAGAATGGAGGAATCTGTCCTGTTGGGCAGTGGTTGTGAAAAGCAGCGTGTTGGAAAGATGTAACTGCAAAGTCAGACTGTGGCCAGTCGTAACAGGTGTTGCAATCTAGTGAGAAGGCTCAAGCAGCCTTGCTGCGCTGCGTGGTCTCCTTTGATTTCTTGATTTTACTTCTGTAGAAATAGTGTTTCTATAATGGGCCTTCATCTGCTTGCTCTTTGTGGAGTGAATCTCTTTTACCCTTAGCAGCCTCATCAGTGCTGGACTCCTTCTGCACAGAAACAAAACAAGTTTCTAGGACAGACAGGATCAAACACGTTCTGGAGGAGCCCATCTCTCTTCACTGAGAGGAGATGATATCTGGGAACTAGCAGAGACTAAGCTTCTTCCTTCTGTTAGAGAGAGCTAAAACTGAATAAAATTAAGCCTACTCGATAGCCAGAATTTTAGACGTACTCAGAGACCACAAATCCTTTTGAGTGTGAATGGTGATTGGACTATCTGACACTGAAGTTGATTAAGATTTCTTTCTAGTCAAGAAAAAATGACAGCACTTGTTAAAATGGTTTGAAGTGGTTGTCTGTGTTCCATGGAGCTGTCTGTGATCCTTCAGACCAAAAGAACTTACAATATTGAAATTAATACACTTTGTACCACAAGCACTCACCATATGACATGAAGAACAAATATAATGTGTTACAGAAGCTAATATGCTGCAAATTATTTTCAAGGGCTTGAATGAGTTCAGCAGTAGAAAAAGGTAAATTGGAACATTTTTAGAAGAAATGCATTAAAGGAGTTTTGAATTGAGAAGCCGAGAGAGCATTTAGACAGAATTCAGCAAAACAAATGTTGGTTACAATCAAAGCTATATATTGTAAAAGATGAATTGATGATACAACACAAAAATATGTGTGATCCTATTTATTGTTCTAATTGGCCATGTCTCGATAAATACCAGGAAATGATTGATCTCTCATCACAGATGCTTTGTGAGTTTGGTGGTGGTGCAGCATAAGCAATTTTAACAGCTGTGTATAGTTATTACAATTCACTAGCTGAAACAGTAATTTTCTTTAAATATTTTTGATTACTTAAATTAGCTCTAAGGTTAGAGTGTCGCTTTTCCTCGGGGATACTGCAGGTGCATAAACCATGTAGTGAAAAAGTGAAAACCCTCTATTTCTTGCATTTTGAGTGAAATCCTGTCAATACATTATCTTCAGTGAAGGTGAATTTTTATCCACTCTTTCCACTATTTCTGAATTTTATGAACATCGGATAATGACCCTGAACACAGTAGTAATACTTGCCTGTGCTTGCAGGGTGGGACCTGTATGTGGAGAAACTCTAACAAGGGAATATTTGCAGAGCTTGCTCAGGGTTGTCAAGAAAACCGTTAGTGTTAGAACACTTAAAAAACTCTTTTATCAGGAAGAGTCTGATTTCAGGCAGTTCTAAATGTACTGAAAGGATATTTGAAATATTTCATTCCATTTCTTGCTCTTGAATATTCATTAACTTCAGAAGAAAAACTCATGACATGAGATTAAGGCCATAAATTTCCATTCAGGAAATCCATAGCTTGGAATGACCGACTGGGAGAATGACGAAGCTTAACATACAGTGAAAAATATTGTAAAATTCTACTCATTTTGGCCTCAAACTTGACTGATTTAATTCGCCCCTCATGTGGAGACTACTCTACAATGACATTGTTAAATAACTACAGTGACATACATTTCAATTGCATCTTTATATCCAGCCTCTCGTCATTCAGTAATCAGAAAATAACAGCTAACTTAAAAAAAAAAATTATACAATCAGGGTTACTCAGCTATTATCATTCAGTAGTTATTGAACTATTTGTGCCACAAAGTGAAGCAGCAAGTAAATTAATGAGAAGGTTTAGTGGTAAAAGTGATTACTGGTAATAGAAAATAGCTAAGGCAATCAGAATTCAAAACAAACATGTACATTGAAAAAACCACCACATCTACCCAATCAAAATGATGTGGTTTTTAGAAGGCTTTCAGAATCTGTTTGGAAAATTTTGTAGACACAAGTAAAACTAGCTTATTATGTCTTCCTTGTGTCCTTGGACACGAGACGTGGAACTAAAGAGAACACAGAATACTAAAGGAAGCTAATTTTCTGCCTAAAGAGGATGGCTGGATGTTGAGATAACAGAGCCATGCACCAGTATTTAGATTTTAAAATATTTTGTCAACAGTTGTGCCAATTTGTTGTTGTCCTCAGTTTAAAGGATGTTGGACCATTGAGGAGCACGTGTCTTAGACGTATGGAGGAAATGCTGTTGAAAGACTGAGAGTCTGAAGAAGTTGTAAACACAAATAAGAGGAGCACCAATGCTGATGTGTGTGTTGGAAGCTTATTACAGGCAATTATTCAGAAATACATATCATTCCATAGATTATGAGAAGGAAGATGGTAGGGGTTTTTTTCTTCAAAATAAAGCAGCAGTTCACGAATTTAAAATAAAAACTCCAAGTCTGTTCCATATTTGTCCCAGCTGGAGAAGAAACTGATATGGACATTTCAGTTACATTGTGCACCTCCATGAAAACAGCTGATTGAAACACTCTGATAGCATGGAAGCAAACTTCCTACAACCATTCCTGCATGCTCCCACTCCCTAATGTAATTCACCACATTTAATGTAATTAATTTGGAAAGAAGGAAGTGCAGTTTTCCCAAAGGAATTTCCTGACTGACAGCTGTTTTACATAATCAGTGCAGAAACAGCAGTAGTGGAGCACACTCCAGCTATTACCTCCTAATGGACATTTACTTTGCTTTGCTACTGTTTTGCTCAGCACAAAAGATTGCAACACAGATAGGGAGATTAAATTTAAATTCCTTCCCCCATAAATTGGATTCTTTAGCTAAGTGTGTATGTTACAGAACCTTTTTCTTTGGGGCAATAATGAGCACCTAGTGGCCTGTCAGTCTGCAAGACATCCAGGTATTCCCCAGAAATACCCAGGTGCACCACAAACCGAGTACAAGTTCAAAAATCCTCCTTGCTAATGAGAAAATAGTAACCTTTTAGACACTATTAGCTTTTCGTAACTGTGAAGTTAGGAGAGGTAGGACTCCAATAATGTTTGTAAAACCATTTGTGAGTACTTAATGAGGGGAACTGTATTAATTTTAATAATTAGTCAAGCCTATTTGGTTGAATTTGTGAGGTGAAATGGAAAAGCACTATAAAGAAAAAACAAATAACAATTTGACGTTTTTATGCGGCAAAGTTTAGCGAAGAAGGGATGGAGAGTAGTGAATATATAAGAAGTCCAATATTTGATTTTTCTCCTGAGCAATGTTTACCCAATTTGTGTGAGGAAAAGAATCATATCTTTCCTTATTGGCTCTCATAATATACAGGTAACTTGTAGAACTTGTGTCTTTAATTGTCTGTGTTTATTTTGAATGAAATGCTGTGTATTTTTCTGAGGTGTATTTGACAACAACCATCACCTTTGTAGGTGCTCCCCCTGCACACTGCACATGTAAGTGTTCAACAATAGGTGGTGCTCCCAAGGTAAATCACAGTCTAAAATACAAATTAAAGAGTGTTTATTGAGGAAGGATAGCTGTTTGGGGTTTTTAATATGGCAACTGAAGTGTATTTAAAGGGTAAAACCTCTAAAAAGATATCGAATATTGTACTAACTCTAACTTTTAAATTGTGTAAAACTACATGACCACTCAAACAAACATGGAAGATGTGCAGTTTTCAGTCTGTTCTTTTTCTTCCAAATATTCCCACAACAAATTTTTCACTCGGCTTATATCCTGGCTATGGAATTTCTGTCCATGTGCTTTATTGCCCAGATGCCGTTCACATTTTCTGAGAATGTAAGTATCAAATCCAAATTACCTATATGATTTTCAGTTTTTAGATGTTTAATGTGTTTTATTGGCAATTGTGCAATTTAAATGTTCTTTTTAAATTACATCCTAGATTAATTGCACGTACCATGTGATCTTAAAAATCCTGGAATATTTTCAACGTTATAAATAGCAATAGAACTTAGCATTTTCTGTTGGGCTTCTATGCTCTAGGCATCCTTCATTCAGTATATGCTTGCTTTTCAATGTTGTTTCTTGAATTTGGTTACACAAATATGGTCTCACGCATTCTTTATATGATTAGAGAGCATCACATGGGGAACAAAACTTAGTATTAGTACACTCAAATTCAAGCTTGAAGGGTATTGACAGAGCATCCTATGAATTCTTACTGGAATATAAAACTAAAGGTAAAATTGCTGTTGAAAATAAATCACGAAGATCAAGTGTCCCAAATAGCTTTCAAAGAGGAGGGTGCTGGTATTATTTTTGTGTGACTGTTTGGGGTTTTTTTCTTGTCAATAATGGACTTTCCCTGCCTGTTTATATTTCTGTAGGAGTTCAGCAATATTTGCACAATATCCTATTTGTGTATACACAATCTGAGAAATATGGTAATTTGCAAACAGTGTATTCTGTTAATTATAGTAGGTGCTTTGCCTATTTACGTATTTGAGCAGCTTGAACTAAATTGAAAGAATAAAACCAATGAGGCAGGAAAGTCCAATTAAAAGTACTTTAATCAAATGCCCCACAAATGCCTTTTCTCTCTAATACATATTGTTGCACTTTATGTCGAGTGCCTGTTTGATGTCAATCGTCCTTCTGTATCTAATGCAGAATCTTGTTCAGTCGGCGTGCAGTAATAAATGTAATTGTCAAGGGCCTGGTTTTGGGTACTTCATTTATACTTTTATAGATTTTATAGTTAATTTAAATTTTAAACCATTCTTCTTTTAAAGATTAATTATAACCAAGAAATAAAGAGAAATGAGAAAGTGACTACCTCGTTAAGAAATGACTGCTTGAAACACAGGCTGCTTTTCATCTGCCATGGCTGCAGTAGAGTTTCTTCTCATCTGCACTGGAATAAGTCGAAGTTGACTCTGTTGGTTTTCACATGAAATTCAAACTACAAAAGTGCTTCAACGGAGCACTTAAAATTTGTTCCCTAGATATCTGATGAACAAAATTAGCTTGACTGAGCTTCTAGTATAATGCCATAAATCAAGAATAGGTCTGTGGGAGCTCATGTGAAAAGTTTATTTTGTTGCACTGATGCATCTCTCAATAAATAAATGAATACTTGTGGCTGTGCTGAAACACAAATTAGGCAGTCAAGCAATCTGAGAGCTGGACGTAGCATTCCACTTCTTGCTCGATAGCAGCATCTTTATATGATGCCAGGCAAGACTTTTAGGACCAGATCTCAGAGAAAGGAAAAAAAAGGGAAATTAAAACAAGATTCACACAGAATTTAGAATCTGAATCTGTTCTGTCTAATCCTGGGAGTGCTTTTCTGTTCCTTATACACCTAAACCACACTCCTGTTTTAGGGCAGCCCTACTTCAAAGAAGGCTGAGTAGTCTGGTGTCTGCTCAGCTATAGGACCGTCCAGGAAAGGGGCAGTATGTCCCCGAGGGGGGTGTGTCTGTAGGCATTGTCAGCACACACAGAATGCATGCTGACAAGGCTGGGCTCCCTACAGAACCCCACTGTACTCACTGTTGAGACATAAACCCTTCAGGGTGGTACTTAGGTGCTGCTATGAAGAAAAAAAAATAGAAGATTTCCAGAAAATGGCACATCAAGTTAAAATATTTCTTTATCCATACAGGGCTGGAAACTCCTCAGAGGAGTGAGTGGAGCTCAAATTCTCTCAAGCTGGAGAGAGATCTGGAACCAGACCTTAGCTTAGGTTTCTCACTGTAAGACAATTGTAAAAAGTGAGTCCCTCAGCCTTCTCCTTTTTCTCCTTTTCTTCTCCTGTGAGAAACAGAGAGGGAGTTGTGAATGTAAGGGGTGTAGGAGTCTCCCTGCAGAGGGTTATCTGCGGGTATTTGCATCTCTGTGCGTGGCACAGGAACCAGAGGCAGGGTGGGATCACAGCTGCACATGCTGCACTCATATGGCCTCCTGTGTGTTAGTGCTACCTGGTGCTGCGCTGAATGGGACACCTTTAACTGAGGGCCTGAAAGCAAGTTCCACCAAGTTCATCCTTTGGATCCCTTTCTGACTCACCTTGCTATGGGCACATCTTCCTCCATTTCCAGCTGAGCCAACGGGGGAGTTTTCACTCCACTTCTCCTACCCTCATTCCCTTTGCCTGCCCTCTCAATACAGACACACCTCCTTTTCTCTCTTTTTCTTTGCACCAGAGATCTCCATCCTCCTCAGCCTCCCAGATGAGCTGCTTACAAGCCATTTCTGACAAGGTGTCAAAGACCTAAATGAATTCTGCTCAAGCCATCCCAGATAACCTCACTTAAGACCCATGAGGAGGGTTTATACTAGCAGGTCAGATAGATAGATTCCAAGAATGAGGATCCCTGTCTGATAAAAGAGTTCTTGTGAACAGAAAGAGGGAACATCCACATAAATTTTGGTAGGAGACTTAAATGTATTGCTTTACATGGACATTAAGCCTGGTCTTTAATCTTTTTTGTAACAACGCCCCATTTGCTGCACAGGAAAGAAAAAGCAGTCTGTTCATTATTTCTGTTCAAATGACTTAACACAATTGTTTGCAATAGCTGAGTATTCAATAACATGCAATAATATTGACTATTGAATTTCCCTTCAGTGAGAGGATTTTCAGGAGGGGACTTCTGACTTCTGAATGAAGTTAAAGAGGCTTCACCATAAAATTTTATATAACTAGTGATGCAACTACCCATGGTGTTGCCATAGAATATTTGTAACTGGAGAAATAGCATCCCATTTGTCAAGGTAAGCCTTCTGTGGGAGAAAGAGGGTTTATTGGAGTACATGTTCAATATACATAACAGATACCATTTCACAGGATTAAAACTGTGGACTCTTGAATGGTGAATTTAAACCTTCTGACTTGC
This sequence comes from Mohoua ochrocephala, assembly GCA_013398855.1. Taxonomy (NCBI): domain Eukaryota; kingdom Metazoa; phylum Chordata; class Aves; order Passeriformes; family Acanthizidae; genus Mohoua; species Mohoua ochrocephala. Next base: position 242,502 of record VZTA01006041.1, on the reverse strand, counting down.
TTTTCCTAGTTATCATTAGTAGAAGTAGTTCAGAGATCATGGTGTCCGTGTTCCCTGGTTACCGAGCATGGAATCTGAACAAGTTGAAGGCAGATAACCCTGAATAACAATGTTTTCATGGTACCATCAACTCAAAAAGTCCTTAAAACAATGATGACAAAAAAATCTGTGAAGAAACAGCGAGATAAGGCCATTACCAATTAATTTTCTTTCACTAGATGAAAATCTAAATAAAACCAGACAGGTATGTTCTGTTATTAATGAGGGGTAAGTAAAATACGCTCAGGTTTATGATTGCTGTTTTCATTAGTAATGCTTCTCTACAATCTGGCTTGTATTAAAAACAGAAAAAAATGGTTGGTAGTACTTTATGCCTTGGGCTAATTTGTTTAAATTTGAAATATTGTACTGAACTAAAATTAAAACATATGCTCTGTGCATATGTTATGCGAGCATGAAGCATTTTATACATGAAGTATTGCAGATAGATATTCTTCTCATAAGTAAATGAAGGTGGTTTAAAAATGTTTATCTCATTTCTTTCTAGGGATATGCAGGCTAAGCAAATGTGCCTTGCCTCTGTGCTGTGTTGAAAACAGACTCAGATCAAATCAAATATTTGATGCAAACCTTTGACACTCAATGAGATATGTCATAGTACCTTCTACATCTATTCTCTTATTGGCACGTCTTAAAAAAATTCCAAACCCAGTGGCAAACATTAAATTTATATATCTATATCTATATCTATATATATATATATTAGTCCATTATGCCTCCTAGCAAAAATAGAACTCATTACCTATTTATAAAGCACTACATCCATTCCTCCAAAATTCTAGCAAAGTAGTTTGATTTGTTGTTTTGCAGAAAGGGAAAACTGAGCGACCAAGAAGTTGGGAGGATGTGCCCAAAGTCACAGAATGGATAAGAAGAAAGAAGCAGAAAGAAAACAGAAAAGAACCCCTGACTGCTTATCTGCCACAGCAAATGAATCATTCTCTCCAATGCTATTATTTAATTATAACAGAGAGTCTTATATTCTCAATTTTCTTGCCTCCATAGGATTCCTTCATTGTCCAGCATTGTGTTGCTGCTTAATTAGCTCAATGCTAATCAGAGGCAGGAACCCCGTTCCTTGGCCTTTAAAATCCTCCCATGTTTAAATTGAAATAAGAAACAATTATTTAAATGAGAAAGAACCAAAAATCCAGGGTTTTTTCACGAGGTAAAAGAACACTCTAGGAGGTAACTACTGAGCCCCACACATGCCTCATGTGGCTGTAGGCTTCAGTTGTACCGTTGATTTTCCTCGTCCAGGAATAAAAAATGATGCCTAAAAGCAACAGGAATTCAAGAAGTCAAAATAAAACTATCATCCCACAGAATAACTAGCTTTCCACAAGATTATGTGAACTTTGCACTGTAGATCAATGTTCTCAGTGTGCCTGGGAACTTTGTTCTCTGAGCAGGCTCCTTGGCCACCACACTACTTTGTTGAACTATGTTATCCTGCTAAACATTATATCCTCCCACAATACATCCACTGTGTTATTTGGCTTGTAGACCTGAGGGACTCATTCCTTTTCCAAAATCCTAAATTATGGGGTCATGCACTGATTATGGAGCATAGCCAAGGGTCTAAATACAGAGCACCTAAAACGATGGTTTCTGAGAATATATCAATAAGATCTAGCCCCACTGCTTGATTCTTGACTTCCAGATGACTCCAGTCTATATTTAAATACAAAAAATAAAAGTTTCAAAGTGGAATAATTATGTTTTTCATGGTCAGCCAGTCTTTAAAACTTGGCCTGTGCAGGGCTCCATCTCCACGCTGGGTTGCTGGCTTTCTCTGCCACTGGCTGCTCCATCTCGTACCTGGCAAAACTTCTCTGGCAGCGTTTTGAGCTGCAGGCTATGACCCAGCGCTAGGCATCTGTTCCTCTAGGCAGGCTTTATTCAGCTAAAGCCCTGGTTGCCTACTGCTGTGTCCTTTTCTGAGGCAAGCCCTATCAGGGCTTTTTAAAGGAGGCCCCGCTCTGTCTTCCCCATCTCAGGCCATTTTCCTCCCTCTCTTCTGGACCACGACAATTGGGACAATTGGAAAAACTATGGAGAAAGGTGTGCCTGATCACATGGAAGACAACAGCAGACTGGAGAACATTAGATGTAAATACAACTGATTTTTCTTCTGGAAGTAACAAACACACTGGGTTTTTCTGCAGATCACCTCCAGAACGTGCCTCCAGAACGTCTTCTAGCTTTGAGCACATCCTAGGAACCTCTGTGCAGCAGTGTCAGGGCAACCACTGACAACCAGAGATCCATATGTTCTATCCACATAGAAATGAGGATTTTTTTTTTTATAATCTTAATCAAGTCTTTGAAGCCAAAAATCTACTCTGTAAATTGATGGGAAGTATGTTATTTTTGGCCTGAGCTTTCATTAACTCAAAAGTTGGGCAGAAAATTGTTCTATTCTCTTTTTTTTCGTTTCACTATTCAAATTAGCAGATGCATTTCCTATCATTTGGTACTTTTTCTGTCAATAACACACAAATCCCATGGAAACGTGCCAAAGATTTTCTTAGCAACCAAGCCTCTTGCCTGATATACATGATTAACTACAACAGTCTGTTAAAAGCTTAAAATAAACCTGTCTTTTTTTATTTAGAATTTCATATAGTGAAAGAAGATTCATTGGTAATGAATTTAGCCCAGTTTCAGGAGGATTTATTTATTTTTATGGAGGCCGAATACTCAAGAGATGTCAAGATAAAAGCAGGTGTTGCCGTAGAGGCAAATCTGCGGGGATCAACCCAGTGACTGAGTTCAGGTAAATTAAAAGCACTCTCACCAATTGATGGTACGGGCCCCCCATGATTAAAATGTAAATTGATTCATGCCTTGTAAGTGCATCCTACTGCTGCAGAAAGCATCCTTCTCCATCAAGAAGTAGCAAATTCCATTATGAAAGATGGGATTTTGACAAGCTGTTTCTCGTTCCAAGAGAGTAACCATTTTGGAGAAGAATTTGTGGATTCTGGGCACTGTTTCCTGTGTCTCTGGAAGGTGCAGACTAATCACATTTTCAGAAAACAGAAGTTATAGTTTTTATATCTTCACATTTGGTTAAAGTAAAATAGAACAAAATATCACAAGTTCTATCCTATTTATAGAGATTTTTTTATCTTTGCTTAGAATAATCTCCATTTTCTTCAGTCTTTGAGTTAGACCCAGAGTGCAGGCTGATGGTATATGAAAAAGAATTATTTTTAGAAGCGCTGTATGTAACTGCTATGAAAAGAAATAAACCAACAGTATCTGAGGTAAAAACTGTCTCTTGAAGTCACCTTCTCAGAGGCTTGCGTGGCGTGCTTTTGTCACAAGCCAACCATCCATTTATGTTGTGGCATTGAAAAACTCACAGACCTTTAGGTCTCTCTGTAGGTGCCAGATGGGGCTAGTATTTAAATGTCCTGTCTTTCCAACAATCCTGAAAGTAGGTGCCCGTGAACACAAATTATTCAGGCGCTGAGAAGTAGGTAAGTGGGAGAATCATAAACAAAGGAATGAGAAAACACAGCACTAAGCCTTGTCAGCTGAAGACTTTAAGTAGCCCTTTATTCAGGTCTTCTAAATAGTTCATGGGCAGTGGCAGCTTCAGTGATCTCACAGGAAGAATGACTTCTCCAGCAAACCTATTTGTTGGAATCTAACGATATGCCTCCAAGTACAAGGCTCCTGATTTCTGCCTGCTGTTGGCAAGTACGGTACATCACAACAACTCTTCCCTTCACAAGTGACCCACACGATGCAATGCAAACAGCTGCAGTATACCAATGTGGAATGACCTAAATGGCTGTGCTAAAGCTTGCAGCAATTTAGACATTCTTAAAGCTCTGCAAAGCTGTGCAAACTAGTAAAGGACAAAAAAAAAAAAAAGAAAAAATTCTTGGTTTAGCAGGTTTTATAGCAAAAAAAGTTGCAAGAAACTTAAATATTACGTATAACTTTAAAAACAAAGAACACTTCAGTTACCTGGAGCTCATTGGCTTGAACTGTGCTCCGCTGCAATCATTAAGGATCTGTGAAATCTTAGCAGTGCCAAAAGTTAGCACGGAGAATCATATTTGCCTGTCTTATTGCATGGTAATAAAATGCAATGGCCAGTTCCAGCCATCTCTGCTACTCCCTTCTGCTGCCAGGGGATGGGAAAAGGGCTCCCACAGCCATTTCGACAGGCATGCTGGCATGCCTCAGCTCACTGTGCTTTTGCCTGACGAGGTTTCTCATCTTCATACCTCTGCCACAGAGGTTTAAAATGACCTTGAAGTAACAGAGTCTTTTTTGTTAAGATTTGGTCTATGTAAAAATTTCTGAAATAGTATTGTGGAAAAGAGTCTCTTAGATAAGGAATGTATTTTCAACTCCTAGTCTCACAAAATACAGATGGCTATGATTTCTTACAGATCTGCTAATATATAGGGAAAACATTTCTGCAGGAATTGAGAGAAAAGTCTAACTTTTTAATCCATATGATATTTACTGCTTGTCTGAAATAAGACTAGTTTTCTGCAGTAAAATCTTTTTGAGGTAGAAAAAGAAGATAGTTCAAACTGAGCCATGCCACTCCTGGAGCCAATAGCTTTTAAGGCTGGGGGAAAAGTCTCTTCTTTTATGCACAATGTAGAAGTTCAATTCTCATTAATTTCAATTAGAAGTTGATGAAGTTCTTTGTTTTATTACACTGTCATTTGCACTACATTTTCAAATTGCATCAAGACATTAAATATTCTCGCAGACAGTAACTGCTCACAGGGGATTTCAAGCAGTGCAAGACACATTATGAAACTCAACTCATTATTATTATTAATTATTTGTATTATTTTATTGCATAGGAGCTGTAGTCATGGATCACGACCTCATCACAGGATGCACAAAGCCAGAACAAAAAGGCCATTAATTGTTACAAATCTGAGATTGTTAGCGGCATTGCTTGAGCAGAGCCTTTGAATTTGCACCTTTCCAAAACTTGGGCAATGCTATTTGACCAGTCAGATGGGCTCTCCAATGAGTGTTCAAACTGACCTTGCAACGTCTGTGTGGAATCAGCGCTGTTGGAGCAGCCATCCCCACTCAGCTGACCCTCAGGCTGAGGGACTCCCGTCACTCACAGCTCACAGCAGTGTCAGTCCCCAGGCGCTCCTCTGCCCGTGATCTCACAGCCTCCCCGCCCCTGAAGAGCAACGAGCATCTCCCAGCCTTGCCTGGTCCATGCCATTGCCAGCTCCTTGCACAGTTTTTGTAAGTGGCAAGAAAGCACCAAGGTGTCTGGTTGGCTGTAATGGCCTTAGGAAGAAAGGGCAGTCACATTTGGCACCTGCTTGTGACTTTACCAGCTGGTAGATAGGGAAACTGCATCTGCTAGGAGAGTAAAACCACAAATAAATATGTTTGATACATATGGCATTTGGCATGTCTACATCTATATTTGTGAAAGTCATATGAGAGTCTGAAGGTGAGAGGTGTGACTTAAAGCATATCCCTGGTTCTAGGGCCCTTACTGCCAGCAGCATGGGATGACCAGCACAATCTTCCCCCACAAAGAAAGGAGCCTGGAAGAAGGCCTGGCTATACTGGGGGCTGATAATTATTCAAGAGCTGCCAGCAGTGCAGGATTGACCAGAGGAGAGAGGCACAGAAGGTAAACCACCTCCATCACCTGCACGGAGATGTTTGCTGTATAAGGGATCAGCCAGCAGTTACGCAAGGAGAGAAGAGAAGCAAAAGCGGAGCTCCATTGGGGCATCCCAGCAAGAGAAGTGGGTGAAGAAGACAGCCTGAAAATTATGTTAAGGTTTTTGAGAAACAGATGGAGTGGCAGTTAGGAATAGGTCTGGAAGGTGGGAGAGGGAACAAGTATCTCTCTCTCTGTAGAAGGAAGTCTTTGTTCTGAGAAGAGAGTTGTCTCGTTTGGGTCCTGCAGCTGCTGAATCATCTTCCAGGTATTTGTGCCTGACTCAAATACACGATTCTCCCTTTTCCCAGTGGATCTGCAGGGGTGCTGGTTTGTCCTTGTCGTTATGCACTAGCTCCACCAATAGGGGACAGTCCAGATGGTTACTGCCCTTAAGATAAAGTATATATAGAATGGGGTCAGGGAAGAACAAAGCAGTTGGAAACATTCAACTCATTTCAGTAGAGGCTATGCCCTTAGGCTATATCTAGATAGCATCCTTCCTAAATGAGTGGGAAAAAATGGCATGCAGAACACTGTTGCCAAAACCATAGTACCTTCTTGTCAGCCACCCACAACCCCAAAGAGAATACCTCCTTGGAGCCATTTTAACAAGTACTGTCTGTGCATGAAAAGATGCTCATACTTCTGTTAGAAACACTGACCAACAGCTCCTAAACTTCTAGCTTTCAAAGGCTATCAATTACTCTGAACACTGGGTGACCTGGAGCACATTCAGCCTTCCAAGCCCCAATATTAAAGAAGAGCCTGAATGAAGGACCTCAGAAGAGATTTGGCATTCTGTAAATATTCCCTGCTAATAAAATCAGAAATAAGGCAGTTTTCTGAGCCAAGACATCTCAAAAGAGTTTCTGAAAGTGGAAACTCCAGATTTGCTGGGGGATAGATGTAGGAAGATGATGAGTTTATTCAACCCTCAAAAACACAAAACCAAAACTGGCGTGGTGGTTAACAGAGAACTGAAGCCAAGTAGTAACATTGCAAGGACTTGCACTGGGGTAGGTGGATATATAATGGCAGTATATTTGGGCTGATAACTTCCTAGACATTTTTATCCAAAGCTTGCCATCCCAGACAACAAGAAAGTAGAGGCAAAAAAAAAAAAAGAAGAAAAAAGATGTATCCTAACCTGCAGCACCAGGGCCATTTTGGACTCAGAATCCTCAAAAGCAGCGTAGTTGCAACAGGGGATGAAGAATCCTGTTGAACTTGAGGAATCACATACAGAAATCCCTGCTTAATTAATGAAGAATCACAACAGAGAAAATCTGACATCACTTGAACACCCTGTCAATCCAAGTAAAGTGTTTGCATTTTCTCCTTGTCCATTAAAACAAATCATGCTCGGTAAGAAGCGATGTCAGGAAAAGTGGTCTTGTGCATTTCGTAGTGTAATTAAGCCAGAAAAACCCACCAACATTTCTGAGGATGATAATACATAGAGTGGGATTTTAAAAGTATAAGGTTTATCTCCAAAATTCCATCTTAAGTAGTAAAGTGGAGTCAGAAAGGAGGGAGAGGCTTCAACTGGTCTCTGCAAAGGTGTCAGCCGTGGAGCTGCAAGGGACACAGGGGCGAGCAGTTCAACTTTGTCTTTCCAAGAAGCCTTCTTAGCTCCTTGTCAGAATGCCTGTGTGCCACAGCAGACTCACCTCATCATCCTCCACTGGCTGTACGTGCTCTTTCCTTGTAGAGGTTAAGTGCTGCCTGCCTGGAGGGGCTCCTCTGCAGGAGAGCTTCCTGCTGCAGGGCCAGCTGCAGTGGATAGAGGCAGGAAGGGATACAGCTCAGCAATTCCCCCAAAAGCAGAGCTGCAGTCCAGGCAGGTGGATAAATGTGAGCCCAGCTCTTCAACCTCACATGCCATGAGAACAGCCAGGTGGCTGAAAGGAAACCAGACTCTCAGCACTGCTCTGAGCATGAGCCTACTCCAAGTGTGTTGATTAGGAACATCAGGTCATGAATTTTCCGTGCGTTTTTTTTTTTTTTTTTTTCTGGAATGTGTCTGCTATCAAACATTTTTTTTCCAAAATATTCTAGTATTAATAACTATGGCAATGGCTCCCCTGGCAATATTCACTTTGTATAAGTGACATATCTACCAACCAGAGAAAGAAATCTGTTCTTTGCTTGACTTGGAGGTAATGGATTCAGGTCAAAGTCCCTGCCCAGCGCCACTTGGGGCTGTTTATTTAATGCAAGGGTTACACAGAGCTTGTAGACCTGACACAGGAGGTAGGAGAGATGTGCACCTTGCAAAGCCAGGCAAGGAAACATGGAGCATTTCAAACCCCATGAGTAGGTGACTGAATCAAGCAGCGGATGAACACAGTTTGTCTGACTTGGCACAGGGCACCTGCTGCAGAGTGAGTTGAACTGGCTCCATTGATACCCACCAGCTGAAGAAGCTCAGACATCTGACATGTTTCTACAACCTACAGTCAGATTCCTAAACTTAGGTTTCTTAACCTATATCTCCTCCTCCTCAGAGCTGCCTTGTGGGCCTTGCAGAGGACAGGCCAAATTCCTGCCCTGGATGAGGGTGGCAGAGTCTGCATACATGTGCCATTCCCTGAACCACCTCCAGCTCTCCCAACCTGTCTGTAAACATACAGTATCTGGAAAAATACTTGTCCCAGAATAGGATAGGACAGTTTTTGAAATCTGAAATAATCTTACAGCAAGGGAAAACTGTCTTCTACCCATCTCTAGCTCTCAGCTTGTCAGGTGTCTGAGACACTTATACGTGAAAGGGAAACCCCACTATGGTTTGATGAGAAAAGCAATGAGATCCCAACCACTTTCTCAGACAAACAAATCTGGGGTCTTGCCAGGACTAGCCAAAGTAAGTCTGAAGAGAGCAAACCAACCTTCCTACTCTGTAAATAGCTACAAAAGATGCTGAGAACAGAGACAAGAGCAGCAGTCATCTGAAATTAATGAAGAAAGAAGAGTACGTCACGGAGGAGAAGCATCGGTGTAAAAGCACAGCAGCAACCCACAAGACTGTACCCACAAGATGAAGAGAAGCAAAAGGAATTAATTCTCTCATCACTAAAGGATGCTCCCTGGAAATAGATGGACTTAGTATACAAATACACATTGCTCTTTCTGTTCTGGATGATTCACTCATGTTTTTGTGCCTGATTTTAGAAAAACACTTTGATAGTCTCATCCTCTCTCAAACTGAAAAGAAGGCAATAGGAAATAGGCTGGTTTATGCCAACAGCAACTATATTTTGAGATACTTTTTTTGCCTTTAGAAGTACGACAAGCAAGAAGAAAAAAACCTGTAGCTATATATAAGAATGTATCATAGAATCATACAATGGTCTGGATGGGGAGGGACATCAAAGATCCTCTGGTTCCAACGCCCTTCCATGGGCAGGAACACCTCCCACTAGACCACATTGTTCCAAGCCCTGTCCAACCTGACCTTGGACACTTCCAGAAACGGGGCATTCCCAACTTCACTGGGCAACCTGTTCCAGTGCCTCATCATCCTCACAGTCAAGAATTTCTTTCTAACGTCTCATCTAAATCTCTTCTCTTTCAGTTTAAAACTCTTCACACTTGCCGTATCACCAACTGCCTGTGTAAAAAGTCACTCTCACTTTTTTATAAGCCCCCTTTAGGTACTTTCCAGGTGCTGCTGTCAGGTGTCCCTGAAACCTTCTCTTTTCCAGGCTGAGCAATCCCAGATCCCTCAGCCTGTCTGCGTAGGAGAGGTTCCAGCCTTTTGAGCATCTTTGTGGCCCTTCTATGAACCTGCTCTAACAGGTCTGTCTTGTGCTGAGGACTCCAGACCTGGATGCAGCACTCCAGGTAGGGTCTCAAAAGTAGAGGGGGAGAATCACCTCCCTCGACCTGCTGGCCATGCCTCTTTTGATGCAGCCAGAATGTGGTTGGCTTTCTGGGCTGCAAGTCCACAGTGTTGGCTCGTGTCCAGCTTTTCATCCATGAGAACCACTAAATCTTTCTCCACAGGGCTGCTCTCAATGTGTTCTTGTATGTCAAAGGCATTGAAAGGATTACCAAATTAACCATTCTTCTGTCAACCTAATACCAGTTCAAGTAAATTTAACAGAAGAGCAGATATGGGATTTCATTATTATACAAATTACAGGAGAGGAATACAATCAATAACAGCAAGAAAATAAGAAAACAAAACTTTTCCGAAGCAACTCAATACCCTTTTAGTCATGTCACAGATTTGGTTGATAATAGTGTAAATGCCAATCCAATACATCAAATACATGTATATATTTAGGAAATTTTGATTATTGTGGATTACATTGTTGCTGAATCATCGCTAAGCCGGTAGATGATAAAACCAGTCGACTGACTGATCTCAAAGATAAGCATTCCTGGGAAATCCTTACTAAGGGAGCATATTTTTAGAGTACTGCCCTGTGTCTTCACATTATTTAACTTGTATCAGTGAGCTGGGAGGAAATATAATGCTGCTGATAAAGTTTGTACATAAAACAAAACCAAGAGGATCGTTAAACGAAAAAAAAAGGACTGGTGTTCCCTCCAGCAGATGCAATAAACTGAGCACAAACAAGCAAACAGAATTAATTTACAGGGAAGCCAAATAGTTACATAGTTGGAAAAAGAACATTTGTGCTTATGGGAGCAGAGATTGCATCCTGGGGAAAAGAAAAGAGACTGAGGAGTCACAGAAATGGTGAGCTAATCCTGAAGCTTCAGTGCAAAGTGATGGCTTAAAAGATTAACACCATCTTTAAATGTGTAAGGCATGGCACAAAGCGTAGGAGCAGGAGCTTCTGTGCATTTTGTATTTAACACTGGTTGCTTGAATAATAACATTCCTGTCCTCAACAGAAACAATGGGAATTGTCCATCATCATAACTGTCCTTTGTCCTCACGTTTGCTAGGTGTGAAAGGCAGTTAGCCACCAAAACTGAAAATTGCAGGGATTGTGTAGGTCCCACCAATTATCAGCAATGCCCTGGATGACAAATTTCATTATATTTGAGTATCTGTCAGAGCATTTTAATACAGCTGCAGCCACATTTTCATTAGTGTTTTGAGTAAAATACTGTAAACTACTAGAATTTATAAGAAATCAATAATACATAATAATTATTCATTATTAAGAGATGAAGCACAGATCACATGCCTGGGTCTTAGCTCCCTTAGTTTTGGAGCTGGTCACATCCATGTATCAAATTCGACTCAAAATAATATTTAATAATGATTCTAGCAGACATCTGCATGAATTTACCTCTGCCTGAGAAGCTCATAGGGAAAGGGCGCCATAAAAACTTGCAGGGTAGATGGACAGTAAAGGGGACACAGAGCTGTGTTGCCAGAGGAGATGAGGGGAGCCTGACTTATTTAGCATCACAAAGCAAAGCAAGAGTAGCTTCTTTCAGAAATACCTTAGAGTCCCTGGAAAAACAGAGGAGTGCCATTTAAGTAATTTTGAAAACCAGAGGCTTTCTTGTCACTAAAGCTGTGAGAATAGCTTTCTAGGAGGAAGCATGAGGCATCAGAGACAACTCAGTGTTAAGACTGAGATAATTCAGCTTAAGCTAAGGACAAGATGACATGTTCCCTCGTCTGAGTGCAGGACTGGGTTTTATGATGGAGCGGTGCCTTCTGCTTCTCCGCTGCTACATTACACTGAAATAAAAGGGATAGGAGTTGGTACATCTAAACATTGCATGAAAGTTATAAAAGACCATAAAATGGAGTAAAAAGGAAATTTTTAGAAAAAAGTGAAAGATGCAACTCAATTGATGTATTAACTACAGTCTTCATTTAAATAAAGAAAATACTGCTGAATTTGGACTTTCCAGGGAGTAAGCCAATTGTGTTTTGGAAAGGTAAGTCTAGCTTAAAATTCAAGCAAAATCCATTATAGATATAGTGATAGAGGAAGAATTTAATAATTTTTGCACCACTAGCTGCAGACCATCCAGGGGCAGCACCGACAGTAACTGACCTTCAGAAGAGGAAGATCAGGAGAGCACACCTTTTGTGGAAAACCTCTCTCAGGCCGAGGTAGGTGAAGCACTGCTCTGTTTGGAACAAGCCTCCAGGAAGATGAGAGCCAAGAGTGTACTTGTGAGAAGAGAAGGTTCCTCCTCTGCTGCTGAAAGCCTCTCTCAGCTGCTATGTGACCTCACTTGAGCACTACAATTGCCTATGCAGTTTTGCGGTAGAAAGGTGAATTTGAAATCTATGAGGTATCCAGGGCCCCAAGTATTTTTGTTTTTTATGCTATAGCTGAGCCTGTGGCAGGGAACTGCTCTGAAAGGGCAAGAACCAACACCAGGCTCAGGTTTAGTTTGTGTCTGTGGCCACCTTCTGCTTTGCTAGTTCTGTTTTTTGACAGCTGGGAACCAGCTCATCTCGTGAAGGATCACTATGAGCAGCGAGATAACAAGATAAACACAAAATATCACATACAGCATCCCTGTTCCACCCACACACTGCTGAAGCCTTGCTGGGCTCATCTCACTCAGAGGTGCTCCACACTTGTGGCCTCAGGAGTGTTTCAGGACCTACTGTCCACTGCTTTCCCTGCAGATCAGGTGCCTGAGTGCTCTTGAACTTGGTTTGAGAGTGAAGTGTTTTATAAATGGTTTTGAAATAAGCAGGTGGAACATCTGAGATCAACAGGTAACTGATTTCATTTGAATTTGGATTGTACAAACTGGAATGCTTTCAACTCTGAGGTGTCCCAGACCGATGAACTGTGAGAGGAGGGAGATCTCAGCAGGGGTTACAGTTACTCCTAAGTTAACAGGTAATACTTTGAGACACACCACCATTCTCACGTTTTTGAAGAGGGAGGAACATATGTACAAAGAACATGTGGTTTCAGAGAGGTTGTCACCAACCCCACTGGCTCCCATATGAGCCAAGGTTAAAACATGGCCCTTCGGGCCTGAAACTGGACAAAGTGGGCATAGTAACTGCGTTGCTCCCTTAAGGTACCTCGGAACCAGGAGCTGTGGAAGAGTCAGACTCTGTGTGTTTGTTCTCCTCCTGTAAGGTGGAGATACCAATAAAATGTATTTATTTAATTGGATACATCCTCTCTTATGTAGGAAGAATACAGCATTCAGTGTAATGGTGTATTCCAGCCTGAAACTTGTGGTCATCTTGATGGGGACTTGAAGAAATGTTTTTCTAAGCAAATCCAAAATCATGAATTGTCACCTTCTGTCATGAAAATGAAAATATATTATAAAAAAAGGTACAAGATGAAATATGCACTTGGAAACTTTTATTACTTTATCATATATTTTTATCTCTTAAATGTGCTTTCTTTTCTTTTTCTTTGAGGTCTCTAGCTTCTATCTTTCAAGGCTTGCTCCACAACTACAGGAAAAAACCACCCTGTTTATTTTTAAATCAAAGCTAAAAATCTCATGGGATTTGCAGACCCAGCAGCCCTGAAATGAAATGCAATTCCCTAAGGTTTAGGATCACAGAGATGTAAACACGCCTGCCATCAATGACTACATAAATAAACTAGAAGTTTGGTAGAACTAGATTTTCTCCCAACTTGGTTCTGCTGATTTAACTAGGAAAAAAAAAAAAAAAAGACATTTTGTAACATTTCAGAAGAGATTTGATGTTTCCAGCGTGTTGCAAGAGTGAGGTTGAAAAGCTTTTGGGGATAGAGGTGTAACAATGTAACAGCAAGTGCCACTAACACAAGATAAATTTATGTTGAGTTTGCTGACTAAGAGGTTTAATCTGCTGGGTGTTATGAAAATCACCCGTGACAGGGATGGAAGAAGAGGTAAGTGATGGGTTGGTGAGATTCATAGGATTGCACACCTTGGGACATCTTCCGGGCTGTCTTCCAGCTGCTGTTGCTGCTGCCCCATGGTGCTTGCAGTACCCCCTTGCAATCCCCCAAAGGATGACTTTTCCACCCTGACCTGGGCTTTTCTTTGTCCTTCAGCCTAGTCCTGCCCCTCTGCCTGCACCACTCCGCCTGCTCCCACCGTGGGCCACAGGCACCTCTCAAGCCAATAAAGAAGAGGACGTTACACGCACGATCAAAAATCCGGCTCAGATGCTGCAAACGCCGAACGGTCCCAAGTCATCTGCAATATTAGAGAAAGGCTCGGGCAGCTCTGCAGTTAATTAACTGCATAAATAGAAAATATAAACCCACAGTATGAGGACCATGTTGATGCAATTGCACAGAAGAGGATATAAGCAATAATAAGGAGTGAGAGACCAGGTAAGCATCTGAAGGACTATTTTGTTGGATGTTCTTCATGAAATTGCAATAATTGTCTGGACAAATGAGATACATCTTTCTGAGTGTTCAATTCTAAAATTAAATCTCTTTTTTTGTTGCAGAGCAGACATTTATTTTCACAATTACCCTGCTTATATCACTGTGGACTTCCCTTGAACCGTGCATTGCCTGAAGCTGTGAGACTACAGTGGGCACTTTCTATACCTCCCTGATATCTATACTTCTTCATTAAAGATAAGAAGCAGAAATGTAGATTAAAAAATCTAAAAGCAACTTTCTTCATTCTAGAAAGTAACTCATGACACAAACAACCTCCTAACGCTGCGCTCTTTCGGTACCACTTCATGAAGCAAGATGACCGTGCAGCCACACCCTGCCCACCTTGGGGACAGCACACAAAGAAAGAAATTGAGTGTGGGAGAGAGGAAGATGGAATGATACATCCAACGGCAAAAAAACCCCTTCTGCTGTAAAACAGCTACATTTGTAGGGAAGGAGAATCCAGTATATCTCTGCAGATCCAGTCACACGGGATAGGAGACCCTGCATCTCCCAGACCACACAGTAGAAGTGAAGACTCACTTTTGTGCTGGCCTCTATGGTTGGAAGCTGAGCATTCCAGTCCTCTTAAAGCCTCTGTGAGAAGACACAGTTCAGCACCCCGGAGTGTATGTTCCTTCCAACATTTTGCTTGGTGGCTGAGAAAATGATCATAGCCAAGGCCTCAGAAGTCTATTACAAGGTACGTTTTAAGTCAGTTATTTGCACACAGTAGATAATGTGCAGTAGCCTAGAGCATCCAAAATATTTAGAGCAAAAAAAATACTGAAACGTACCTCAGAGGTGTAACAAGCCCCATTAACTGCAAGCACAAGCATCGACGTAGGCTTCAAGGAAGTCAATGGTGCCCTCTAAAGGGAAGTCCTGTGATACACAGGAAAGCTTGGCAGCTGTGGGACCCACTGCCCGTGCAGCCATGGAACAACCCAGGAAATATTTATGTGCAATAACTTAAATAATCCATAAGGTGACAAAATGCAGAGTCATTAATATCTCTTCTGAATTTGGGAAAGAAGCCTGTGGAAAGCTTTTTTCAAACATTTATTGCTTAGGGTGAGAAGGCAACCTTGTCCCAAACAAAGTAAGTGTTGGGACCAAGACCTCAAATCGTGGCTCAGGAAGGAAAGGTGCATTGAACTAGCAGGACAGTCTGCACAAGCGAAAGTGGGCCATGATCTATCTCATAAAACTTTAATCTGAGCTAAATAATTCTTGCACAGAGAGATTGTGGAGCCTCCCTTGAGAGCCATCTGGATGCAATCCTGTGCAATGTGGCGTAGGATGACCCAGCCCGAGCAGGGAGGTTGGACCGGGTGACCCACTGTGGTGCCTTCCAACCTTGCCCATTGTGTGAGCGTGGGATAGCACAGCACAGCAGCAGGCACACGGACAGTGACTGCAAGAGCTACTCAAGGATGAAGCATGGCAGTGAACAAGCACCAGAGAGCAACCAGAGCACGGTAAGCAGTGCCTCGTCTCAGCCTCAGCCATCAGGAGCCTGCAATTACTTCGTGATTCACTTATAAAATTCAACATGTTCCCTTCCAAGAAATATGAAGTACCTTGAACAGCAACACGTACTTTTTTTTCAATCTTCCAGTTGAGCTCTGGCTGATTGCACTGCCATTTGGCCAAATCAGGAAAAGAGCTATTGATCTCCAATGTACTGATGTGCAGATCTTATACATGGGTATACATTATTTCAGGACAAGAGTCTGCTTCCCCAGGAAGATTAATCTTGTGTTGAATTCAAGAGGTGCTGCAATGCTTTGCTGCTAAGAAAGTCAGGACAATTACTCCCAGGTTTAGTGATTGCCACTCATTAAAATCAGGATTTACTTGATTACATTTTGGAGAAACTCTAGACCCTGAGTGCAATTTATAACTGATGAGAGGATAAAAATATTAATATTGCTTAAAATGAAGTATTTCCAGTGAATCTTGCAAATGTTGCCCATGCTCAAGCTTTAACCACACTTTTTTTCCCCACTGGATTGCAGGCACAGTATCAGGAGGATGCTGTGATTCACCAGATAAGGCAAAGGTACATCCTTTGCTCACGAACATTACTTACGTGTGCCAGCATTTGTGGTGTAGTCACTGGAAACAAACAAAGCATCAGAGAGCCATGATTTTCAGAAGACATTAGAATAATCCTGGGGATGTTTCCATCTTAGATTTATGCTTTTCTTCAATAAAAGAAATTGCACATAACTCATTCCAGAACTGCAGAATACCTGAGACTTCCATAGAAGATGCCCATCCACAAACAAAACTGGGGACAGTACCTCATTATGCACGACAACGTGGAAATTCCTAACTTCCACCGCCAGCCACTGTGACTTGGAGAAGGCCTTTTTTACCTCTCATTTCCTCAGGGTTTTCACATGGGGGGCATGAGGCCTGTAGGTTTAGAGAGCATGTTGAGCCAAAAAATGTCTCTGAAACCTGGGTGCTATTGTTGTTACTGCACATGATGGGCTATGAGACAAGGAAAGCCACGTACCAGTCAAACTAATGCTTACTTGTTAAACAAAGATCATTCCCCAAGGCTCGGGTGCTTGGTTCACACAGGCAGTTTAAGATGTTTCAACTGAGAATTCAAAGCCAGAGTTAGCTTTACAGCAAGAGGAAGGTCAGGTATGGGAGTTCAGTGTGTGCCCTTTGCCAATCTGAACACGATTTTTTCATGCTGAGTACTAGTAATTAACTGCTCTCTAGTGAATTACAGCACCTGCATTATCCATCCTTGCTACCATGAGAATTATTAAGCAGCAAACTGTGAAGCTCACAGCTCGTTAGAAGCTCTGCACAACACAGCGGCACATAGCCTGAGTCCCATGACTCCCAATATATCACAGCATAGAGAACAGCAGTGGAAACGAGAAGACTGCATAAAGGGAAAACGACTGGGAAGGCTGGGATGTGGGAGCAGCAGGAGGATTGGCAGAAGGGCTGTCAGAGGCACTCAGATTAGCAGGTCATCAAGATCCTAGCACAGCAATGTGCAGCTTTTTAGGTTACTTGGAATAGAAGGGGTGATCTATACCCAGACTAAAACAGGCATGCCACTGAGGGGGGATGTTGGGAAGAAAAGCCTGGAGCACTTGGCAGTTTCAAGAAGGCAAGAAAGGCCAGTGAGGAAATCCCAATGACTTGCAGAGGTGGGATAAGATGGGCAGCTCCTAAAGGACACAAATGGCACTTCCAAAGCCAGCCACTCTCCCCAGTTAAAAGAGTGAACAGAAAATCGAGGAGAACTTCTGAGCAGGCAGGCCTCGTGCTCTGGGTACCCAGGCCAGCTGGGTACACGTACCTTGGTGCCTGCTCGCTGCACGGAGCGCTCCTGTACCTGCATCTTAGTGCTCACGTGTGGGCGTGTGAGTACAAGCCAAATCACTGCCAAAATAAGGTGACCCCCCTCTGCAGAGTCTTTCCTACCCTCTTGCAACACTACTTCCACCCACAGGTGAGAAGGAGCACAGCACAACACAGCTGGTAGGGAGCTTGAGAGTGAGGAATGAAACCATGGGAGACGAGGTAAAGGGAACGTAGGGAGCGGATAACTGTGACGCCTACGGGATGAAAAGCAGAAGTCAGTTCAGACAGAAGGAAGGAATGATGGTCCATCAGAGGAAAGAATGGTGGAAGCAGCGAAAGGATTTTATGGAAGTCTGAGGGAAAGTGCAGAAAGAGAGTTGTGGGACAAAGGCAGATTCACAGAAATGATGGCAAGACGTCCTGAAGTTTGAAAAATATGTTTCAGGACACAGGAAAATGGAGGTAAAAAGAAGGTGTTGGAAAGATAAGCATGCTATTGTGGAGAGAGTTGAGTTAGGATTTGCATCCTGAATACAATGCTCCCATATTCAGAACAGATGGGCACACAGGAGGTGTCTGAGGCAACTTTGTGCAAGTACAACGAAGCAGCTTTGTGCAAAGCATTTCCACTGGAAGGGAGCATTAATACCAGAGGAATGTGTCAAGGATGACAGAGTAATAGAATAGCTTTGGTTGGGACCTTGGCAGGTCATCTGGTCCACCCCCCTGCTCAGAGTGGGGAAAGAAAATTACACATAGGAGATGAAAATTCCCTTGCATCTTCACAGATATAAAGTGGAGCTTTAGTTATAATGCCAAAAATGCATATCCAAAGTCAAACCTTCCCTTGGTTCTTCAGGTTGATGTTCCCCTCTGGAAGCAAGGCTCACGTTACAGATTACTGGAATTGCTACTTTAACTGCTCTGGATTCTTTGCTGTGAAGCAGAGAGGGTTTTATTGCATATCAAAAGGAGGGAAAGGACACACATGACAATCAACCTGTAGCTTGCTCTAAACACACATGCACATCGAATGCACAGCTGATGCCAGCACAAAACAAAGATAGGAAAAATATTTCTCATGCAAACTGGGTTGGTGGTTAATCAAGTGAATCGTACCTTTTAGAGAGGTATCCTAGCAACTCCCCAGCAGCCACGAGTCCCGGCTGACAGTGCACACTGATGCAATTGTTCTCCTCCTGCAGACATCAAAACTTTGCAGCTAATCAAAGAGATAATTCGAAACAGGAGACCACGTTAAATTTGATCCAACAAAAGGGAATTTTATAAATGAGCAATGTCACCCGGGGCATCTCTTATGCTTAAAGTTGTCGTCTTGGAACAAGAGTAGGTCAGGCTTAGCGAAGCTGTGCAATGCCGGGAACAAAACCTCCCTTCCTGCAACCATGACTCTCCTGAAGGCACTCGTGTCTGCCGCGCTGGTTTCTGCTGGTCTCTGCTTCAGAGCACCATGCAGAATTTATTACTATTTTCTTGAATAGCAAAGGCTCACCCAAAGCACCTCCTAGAGCACAAGTATCAGCGAAAGCCCTGCTGATGCTCTTGCAGCCACCTGTCCCAAGAACAAATTCGTACCCCTAACATGCCGGATTGGATATTCTGTCACATCTCCTGACAGTGTAAATGGGCTCAGGCCTGGCGGGATAAGACCTTCTGTCTCGGGACCAGCAATGAACTTGAGGCTACCAAGCAGCCTAAGCTCATCCTCTCTAAGTGCCCTCATTTTGGAAGCATTATAGATTTGCGATTCACCTCTTTAGGCACGGGTGCAAGAGAAGAAGCGAAACCACAAACATAGGATTCCATAGGGTTATGGAAAGTCACTTTTTTCCCCTACTCTTCAGCTTGCCCAAAGACACCACAGACCTGAGAAAAACATTCAAGATGTTTCAGCATTTCCCACTTCCCTTTCCTTACCTCAGTTGAGAGGCTTCAGTTCAGAGTTGTGAAGGGTCTCTCAAGTTCCCCTCCAGTGGTTTACATTTCTTCTGGATTACAGAACATCAATTATACTCCCTCTGACACACTCAACAGTTCATCTTCTCTTTCAAAAAGAAAAATATTCCTTCTTAAAATTTCCTGTTTTCTCTGTCAGGTGAGCCCTGACACCTGACCACCCTCATCAGATGCTCCTCAGATACTTTTGTTTGATGACCACTGTCTTGGGGATCAGAACTGGAAGACCATTGTTCCCATGGCAGTAATAATATCCCTGAATATTCCACTGAAACTGTTAATCAAACTTTAATGATCCTTCCTTGTCGGAATGGAGGAATTTTTTCCATCACCTTTGGTGGTTCAGAAGGAAAGCAAGAACAGATGTAACAGCCATATGATCTAAACATCAAACAGAACCTACAACTGGACATAAACATGAAATCATACACAAATCATCATCAAAACCGTTGTGACCTACTTTTTACTGCAAAAGCTGGATTTTTTTTGCAGTCAATCAAGTGCTGTTAAGACACTGCCACCACTAAAAGCAACATGCAGGCTGTCCAGCTACAGTAGCTGAGACCAGGGGTCCAGAGGACTACAGGAGATCAATGTGCCCATTTGTAAGGTCTACAGAGCC
This sequence comes from Mohoua ochrocephala, assembly GCA_013398855.1. NCBI lineage: Eukaryota > Metazoa > Chordata > Aves > Passeriformes > Acanthizidae > Mohoua > Mohoua ochrocephala. The sequence goes on along the minus strand of VZTA01006041.1, from coordinate 222,500 downwards.
TTTTAAGACCTTGCAAAAGTTTCTTCCAGTGAGTAAAAAACTGTTACTCCACAGCAGAAATGCTGCTTACAGAGGACACAAACATTTCCTCCCACAATCAGATGATTACCTCTGCTTTTACACATTTTATCTGCAATGCTATTTTGTGTCAGTAACTCTAAAACTAGAAAGTGCAGCAAGAGAAAAGAATAAACTGTAGAGGTGGACAGCCATGAGAGGAAAAGGGAAATTATACCTGTGACACTGTTCCCAGCAGATCAATTTATTTTCACCTTCCTAATGCAGATGCACCTTTTATTTTTGGTGTGAGTCACCACAGTATTTGCTTCAGGAAGAGGATGGTAACAGGATGTGAATATTTGTGAATTTAAGAAGGGGCTGATAATAAAAAACAGCTTAGAAACTATACATTTGTAATTGAAGCAGCAGGGCACATCAGTTCAGCATGATAGCTGGAATTTGCCAGATGTTAATGAGTTGACTTGCAAAGAAACAAAACCGACTGTCCCCTCCATACACTACATGATCCTTAATAACTGCAGCAGATACATTATTGTTTTATGCCTTAGAATCCTCAACCACAGGAAAAAAAAAATAAACAACCCACCCCAATGTCATTTTCAGGAGCAAAGCACCTGCTTCCAGAAGGGCAGCACAACCCACAAGCAGGACAAGACAAGTAACTGCTCAATCACAAACACCCGCAGCGTTTACCCACAGCCCTCTCCTACCTCTTACACCACAGTATTCACCCCGAGAAGCCACTGCAGGAAAGTAACACAGAGAGTTAAATTCACTGTTGCTGGTTAGAATTTTTCTGATATTCTGACCACATGCAGGTAAAATGAACCAGATAAGTTCTGTAGTATTAACAATGAATGTAATTGGGACTGTAAGCAAGCAGGTGAGCATGAGCTGCTCTTCACTACCAAGCGCCTGGTGAGAACTGTCCCACGCCCTGGATCTGGAACTGTGGCTAACTTTCTTTCTGAAAGGGGGAGCAAAGAGAGTTACTGCATGATGCAGACACCAGCCTTTCTCTTCAGAAGAGCCACTGTGTTGAGAAAAATCTTGACTCAATGCATCTTTAAATTGTAAGAACTCTGTGTATTTTAGTGTGTTTTGGATCAGGCTCAGAGGGAGCACATCAGAGAGGCGTTTCAAAATCTCTTGTTCTAATAAGGAACGACCTTCAGCTTAAGGAATGGCCTTCAGCTTATTTTCTGGAATGCTTCTGCTAAATTCTTCATTGCCTATCTTTTTAATTTGTGCACACAGCACCAACCAGTAAATAACATCACGAGCAAAGTTGCAACCAACTCCCCCCCAATATCAATAATATGATATAAAAGGTCAGAGCTTTGTGTTAAAGATGATCTACACACAAGAAATTTACTCAACTCATTTAATAAAACCATTTTGTTAAAAAATTACTTAGTAATGATTGGAATTTTACATAGAAAATTCAGAAATTACAAAAGATGGCATTGTATAACAAATATAATCTGAATATATGAGAAGAGTTAGACACATTTGGTAGTAAGGTCCACAAAAAACCTATGCAAAAGGAGAGAGCAGCTGTTCCTGAGTTAATTGTGCTTCTGTTGATATTCTTCTGAGATAACATGACAGCAGTGTAAAATATTCTCTTTCCAAGAGAATTAGTGCTAGGAATGTATCTTCTACTCATTTCATGACTGGTATTACACATGCCATCTCCTGGCACAGTTAAGAGGTTCTCCAAATGCCCGAGACAGAAAGTATCTGAGGCCTAAAAGAAACACTCCAAATGAAAAGCAGCGTACTGTGAGCAGCCTACAGGTAAAAAAACCCCAAGCATCTCTCCTCTGCATCTCTCCTCTATACACACACCTCTTTATGTAAATTATTCCTTCATAAGGCTTTACAATAAATCTGAAATCTTTCAAATCTATACCTAATAAATATTACATGAAAATAATTTTTCAGTATTTACATATGAAACATATAAAAACACGATCACTGTAAGACTACTTCTTCGATTTCATCTTCTAAAGAACCAAGGGTATTAACTCCTGGCTTGTTTGTAGTGTACTGCAAACGGTGTCTGTTTAGGCTTCTTCCTTCACCAAAAAGCCCATTGTCTTCTTTTACTTTGACTTTACTGTTTTTATCAACAAAAGGCTTATTACTAGAGTCCCAATCTATGTCCAAAGGTGGTGTATTATGATTTTTAGAAAGAACAATGGTACTGGCACTGCTTCCAAAGAGTTGTTCCATTAAATTGGACTTCTTTTCTTTCTTAATATTGAAATCTGTGCTTTCCTTAACATTTTCTTCTAATTTGTCACTTTTTTGAGTGAGCCAACTTGGTCTCCCTGATCCTTTCCCAAAGGAAGGTATATAACTACCAAATGTTAACTCACTGCTTAAATCTACAGTCCTTACGTTTTGTTGCTTCTGCACTTGTGCTCTCGTGCCATCATCCTGGCTGTCCTTTACAGGAAATCCATTAGTAACCTTCCCGGGAATCTCAAAGAATGGATTAGTCTTCTCTTTTTTCTCCAGGGAATCAGATTTTCTTGCTGTATTTATGACTGCTGCTCGAGAAGTTGGTTTCATGTTTGTTGTATTTTGAATTTCTCTATCAATTTCTTGCATTTTAGCAAGCAGGAACTCTCTTTTTCGCCGTTCCTCCAACATTTCAGTGCTTTCTCTCTCTACTTCAGGTTTGTGGATTTCTGTCTCCATCTTTATCTTCTCTTCTTTATCCAATAAAAAGTTGCTTTCTTTTTTAATTTTGTCATATTCTTTCCTTTGCCACTCTGCAAAAAAATGTTTGAACAATATTTAAAATGTTTTAATTTTAAAATACCCTTATAAGATTTTGAAAATAGTGCAAGCAAAAGCCATTGAGTCTTTAACGTGCTCTTCCACGCATAATGTCATTTTCCTGCTGCAAAAATAAATTCTTCAAAAATTACAACTAAATCCACTCCCAGTTCTCTGATGAGATATAAAAGTTATTGTCATGTTCCAAAGACATTAGGACATTACCCATGTTTTAGAATTTTCAAAGCAATTTGATTTCTGCCAATTGCCTTCCCATTTCCTGAGTTTGAATGAAAATGAATATAACATTACTGATTTTAACAGTTCTGACTTGCACAGTACTTTATTTTTGTCATTACCACTGACATTAGGACAGTCCTGGGATATATGTGTGGGTTCTTTTCCTTTCATAAAGGGAACCATTTCTGTGAAGCTATCAGGCCTCAAAGTCATAGGAGTCATCACCTGTTTCAAGCAGTGAATGATTTAAAATACACTGCATCAGCAGCATACAGAAAAGACATTTACACGAGTGCTCTGTGCATCGCTGCGTGGATTCAGAGTGACCGTGCACAGCTAAGAAGGGACACCAAAGGTACAAACCAACAACTTACAGACAGAACCTGGAAATGCTTATGTGTAGAAGAAAGAGGAAGCTTCTCAAATATTTCTCTCTTCAAAATACTTTTCCCCCCAAGATAACAGATGTGTATTTGGCCAAAAGTTGAATATGGCCTCTCCAACCTACTGGCATTCGCCTTTGAACACTTTACTCAAATTTCTGACTTAGGCTTTCACAAAGTTCCATGTTATCTACTGTACTTGGGCTCAGGCTTTCAGAAACAACTGCAATACTTCAGTTAATATATTTAACATAGATATTTTTTCAATAGCAGATCATTATACAAGTTGAGTAAAGAGCCATGTTTCTCTCTGTAAGGTGGGGAAAATACCAGCTTATACCATACGATGGGTAAGTGGTTAAATCATCTTATTCAGAGACATAAAATCAGATTCTTGGCTTATGTAAGTTGTGATAGAAGACTTTTCACAGATTTTACTTCTGAAAGCAGCTAGAGATTTTTAGAATTCCTGTCATATAAAACAAGTACTACTGTTCATTAACTATGATCACTGAAAGAGTTCTTTAACATGACAGGGTGCAGTCCATCTAAAATACTTGAGATTGACTTGTGCGTGTAAGTCATTAAGATGCTGTGAAAACCAAATGAATAAAAAAGTAGCATTAAAATATAATGATAGAAACTGACATTTCTCAAATAGCCACACCAAATGATTCAGATAAGCAGACCTGAAAAGAGAAACTAAAATTTCAAATTATATAAGGCAGTAGAAAGCACTGAAAAAAAGGGCTATATTAAGGAAAACAGATTTGTTCTACAATAGTAAGAATCTACTTCCTACCTCAATAACATTCAGCAAGTCAGAGATAACATCAGCATTTACCTTCTATGTCATTCTTGTCTTGTAAAGCACAATCTCTCAGACTCCAATACTTTTTTGTGGACAGCACTTTTTGCTGCTGCATACTTAATCACAGCTGAGTACAGGGCACAGATTATTCTATATCCTGTATTTCTTTCTGATTCTTCTTTGCATAATGTAACTGAAAATAATTTTCCACTGTAGTGATCTCTGCAAAATCATTTTGCTCTTCTCACCAGAAACCAGCAGCCTCACTTGATTAGTATTCTAAGGTGCATTTTTCAGCCTTCAGCTGCCCATTTCCTTACCGTCAGGAAGTTTTGGAACCCTCTCCTCTAAAGACTGTATTTCCTGAAAATGTTTCAGTTTCTCTTCCCTCTCCCTGTCTTGGTCTTGTCTTAGGAGTTCTGTTTGCTCTTTCCATCCTTTGTCTTGAGCTTCTTTTTCCTGAAATAAATTAATAGAAAATTGAAGCTGATGGGGAAAAACAAACAAGCAAACAAAATCATAAGAACTTCCATGTCATTCTGAAATCACATTCTTACTGCTAAACATAAAAGGAGTAAGTCACCTTAAACCAAACCAGCTTTGATGACCCAGGGGTTTGCCCCCAAAATATTATCACCTCTAGTATACTTTTATACACCTGAAACAAAATGAACAGAGAACCAACTCTATTTTGTATTACACATTTCAGGGAAGTTGCAGCTCCAATGCCATAAAGCAAAATTATCACTCTCAGGGTAGGTCTCTTTAGACACCAGAAGTCGTCTTCTTCAAGGAGTTTAATAGAAGGCCACATTCGATCACCTTGTTCCTTTAACAAGCAAGCAATTAGTTGCCCTCTACTTGCACAATCTGACCTTTTTACTCAAATGAGTGGGTTGTAGATTCAGACAATTTCATTTTGGTACTTAAATTTATGCATTGTATTAAGTAACAAACAATCAAAGAGAAAGGTTTACTCTCGGATGACAACTTCAGCCAGTGACTATACACACATATGTAAAAGGCAAGAACCTGCAGAAAATGTATTAATATCAGCAGCAAAAATCACTAACACAGAAAAGTAGTGGCAATGCAGAGAAAGTCAGCATAGTCCAACACATGGGAGTTAACTTTGTAGGTTGTGCTTATTTTAGAACAAAATAAACTTCTAGATTAAAAATACCCTTCTAAGAGAAATAGCTACTACTTAATGAACAAAGAAAAGATGACTGTCAGCCAAAAAACCTTCAGGTATTTTCCCTTCATGTACAAGGTTATCACTGTTATATTAAAAAATATAAAATACATAAGGAGATGGTGGCCAGGTGTTTAAATTGCTTGACTTTAAAAACTGACGAAAGCATAGACTACCCAAATCTAATTTACATTATTTAAAGCAACAGCCACACAGAGAATACAGAGTTGGACTCCATGAGCTGCACTTGCACTGACTGCTTGGTTTTGTAACTCACACACCCAAGAATAGACGGGAGGAATACATTAAACTACATCCATAGTTACAGAAAGGGTTTGGGAAGAGAGAACATACAAATGAAACTGCCATGAAAAAGCTGCAGCCCTAACAGGAAGCCAGCCAAGACCATCCTCAGAGTATTATTTCTGAAGAAAGGTCCTAGTCTCATGTAATCAGAATTTGTACAATTTGTACCAGAATCTGTGTCATTCTGATTTGTACTACCTTACAAATCTCTGATTTTAGCCTGGGGTCACAGAAGTATTAGTAATACTTCTAATGGTACTATTTTCTACTAAAAAGGGAAATGGAAAAACAAATAAACCCAAGCATACTGACAAATCTGGAAAACCAGAATAAATACCAGCTCTGTGACAATAAGAGGAAGTGTTAGATTTATGCGTTGTGAAATAATTCTGGAAAGTAAAAGAAACCATAATTAAGACCAAAGAGAAAACAGAGAGAAGGCAGCCATCACTGTTTAACAGATTGCTTAAATAAGCATTAGAAACAAAGAAAAAGGGTGAAAACCAAAATGAAGTCTTAAAAACTTCAAAGAAGTAACAGGGGCAGAAAAAAAAAATTGAGCTAATGGGTCTCAGTAAGACAGAGAATATGATAAACTCAAAAAAATGGAGTGTATTTCTAGAAAGGTAGATCTTGTCTTAAAGAATAGAGTGTTTTTGAAATGACATTTTCTATATATTTACACTTGTGTATTTACACATTTTCTAAAATATAAGCTCCGCATTATACAATCGGATGGGTGAATTATCTGGACTGGGTCTCAAATTTTTATGGAACTCACTATTTTAGGAAGAAATCCTTCTTTCTTGTTTACTGTGTCACCACAGACAAGTTCTGATGCTGGAAGAAGTTCTGCTGGTGAGAAGTATCCACTGGTTTGTACACCTTTTGTGAGCTGTGGTCCCTTTTTAATGTTTTGGTTGTTGGCTGCAGAAAATACAAACTAATTAAATTGTGTTTCCACTTGAAAATATCCCACTATATACCTGTCTCTCATTTTTCATGATTTGCAGCAAACAAAAAGACTGTATTGAAGTCAATGGAAGTGGAAAGTATTGACGAGTTTCACACAGTTGTCTTCAGCATCTGTAAAACCTAATCATAAACAAATATGCATGCAAAAATTCTACTGAAAAAATAATTTAAACCCCACCTTAACTCTACTTACAGGGTCATTACAGTGTACTGAATATTAGTTAAAAAGCACCACAAAATATCTCACTCATCTTACTGCCTGTCACAGAATCAAACTCATAAAATTAAAATTCACTTACTTGAATCTTTGAAACACATACATTCATCTCTATGGAATGACATTAAAAAAAATCTGAACCTAAAATGGAATAATAGTAGAGCATCTATAATAAAACGAGCAGCAGACAAACTGTTTGAAATACCGGCATTAAATATTTAAAACAGTCCCATAAATTTCTGCTGCTTCTGACAAGTAGATTCTACTGATCCAGCGAAAATAGTCTAAGTACACACACAGACACACACATATTTATGTGGGTAGGATAAGGTTTGAGACTGTCTTGTCACACAAGAAGAAATCACTGTACTGATACTTTTAGAAGATTATGTTCTGGGACACATATACTCTGAGGAAAAAATGAGTGCAGCTCATCTGACAGACAATACATTGGAGTTAGTAAAAAATAAATAAAACAGATCACCAAAATATTCTTAGCAGTGAAGATACATATTTTTAAAGCCTCTGTAATTTATTGTCAAGTAGACATCTATCATCTCTTGGAGATTTTACTAACAATCTTCCCCTCCTCCTTTACCTAGGAACTTCTGGCATGAAAGGAGTTAAAACTGCTGTTTGGTGAAGTTCTGTATTTTGGCTCTGCTGCAGTTACAGAACAGTCAAAAAACCAATGTGCCCTTCTTTGTAACCAGTGCTGTGTTGAAAGAAGTGCAAAAAGGTAAGTGTGCTTGAACAAGCAGCACCAGGGTTGAGCACTGAGTGGCATAAAAGCTATAACCCAGCTGAGACATTCCAAAGTGATGCCAATAATTTTTCTGCTTTTATTGCTCTATGCAAGTTACCTCTTTTTCTTTGTACAATATCCGTGTCTTTTCTAGGTGATGACTTCAACATACGATTGGCATATATATTTTTTGCTTCAAGTTCTCTTTCTTTTTCCTGTGAATGAAAGAGGTAAGTATAAAAATGAGTTACTAGTATTTAATTTACTAGTCACTAGCAAAGCTGTGAATTAAATTAGATATGGTAAATAGAAACAGAATAAACAATTGTTTCATCCAGTGTTTTAAGGATAACAATCACATTCCTAACTCTGTTTATGCTGTGAGAAAGCAGACAACTTTCTCCCCAGCAAAAACTCCTTAGCAAAATATTATGGGGGGAAAAAAAGCATCTCTGCAGTGAAAATAAAACTAAATGCCAGTGCTTCCATAAACATGAACAAGACTTACACCATATGTATAGACTGCACAACTGAATTTTAAGTGTTGTGAAGAGTTAAACATTTCAGTGCAAGCAATGATACTTGCCACAGGGCATGTCAGTATCGGGGAGCAGAGGCCCATTGCATCACAGAGGTAGAGGCATACTTTTCTTTTAGCACATTTACTGAATAAAATACAGAAATGAACAGTGAGTTATCAGGATTCATCTGATAATGGAAAGGTTTTCAAATCATAAACTCTCCACTAACAAATCAGGCTTAAAACACTTCCTCTAAACAAGTACATTTTAGAGGTACTAACACTACTGCTATTTGCAGGATAGCTGGAACGTGGTGAACTGGTGCATCTCCAACATATAACTAGGTTTGAGACTTGGAGTTTCAAGAAAATTCTCCCAGAAACTAAGTACTTTAGCTCGAGTCTTACTTTTTTTTTTTTCCTAAAGATAAACTGACTAAGTAGAACATAACAATATTTTAAGTACTTTTATTGAGAGTTTGGGCAACAATGATGGTGGTGTGGGGTGCAAATAAACATTTGCACAAATTTAGCAACATGTGGATACCACGAATACATTGCAAACCTACTGTAATGCAAGTACATTAGTAATGAAGTACAATTTACACCTGCAGATTTAATTTTAAATTCAAGCCTTCCAAACCTAATTTTCCGGTAGATTTTGTGCTTTATTCTCAATGCTTGGCTATGTATTTGATCTTGCTTTTCTTAACTAGTGCTAACAATAATGATTAACACAAGAGACATTCCTGTTATAAACACTGTAGGGTCAGAGCACAGAACATTCCAATTTAATGCAGGAAAAGAACTCACATGTGGTATATAATTAAGTACACATCAGAGAGTGCAGCCACTGGTAAACTATTCAAACCTGATTACAGATACTTCCAAAGATAAAATCCCAGTACATGGTTAGCAACTTCTATTCCTTTCACATTTTACCTTCAGCTTCTGATTTAGCTGATTAAGCTCTTCTTGGAGAACTCTGTTTTCTTCTTGAGCCTCGTATAACTTTTTTTTCTTTGAATGTAACTCTCGTTGAAAACTGCTACCACTTAATTCAAGATTTCTTTCCAGATCCTTCAATTAAAACAAAATAATATTTTTTAATAACAGAAGTAATTTTTATAGTCAAGTTACTTAAATAAAATTACAGTAAACCATTGTCTTAGGTTTAGAGATGGGCTCGACCATTGCTGTAACACTGAATCCATTTAAACTTTTAATCCTAACTTTGAGGGGACAAAGCACCTGCAGATGCTGCAGCTCATCCTTTTGAGTATTGAGAGGTGATTTGAGGACATAATAGAAACTCACACTACTTTCAGCAAGGCTCTTGCCACAGTGGACCCCCAGATCTCCTACTGATGGGTAAGAGAATCCTTCCCTGAAAGTGCAGGATTATGAACAAGAAAACAAGAAAGAATTTTTAACCTTTCTACTAGAAACTAGCTTGTGATTATGATTTCATTCACATGCCCTTGCCTTATAATACCTGTTTTAAGTGAAGCTGTGTTGATGAAAGAAGGAAAAAAATTAGAAGAAAATCCTTTACTTTTTAAAGCATGATTCATTTTAACACGATCCAGAACTACAAATGCTGAAATACCTAATCATAAAAGTACAGATGACAGATGGTGACACTACAGGATGAGGTAGTTTGGCTAACTCAGCCATTTATATCTTGGTGCTTTGGGATTTATTTTATGAAAGCTTAGTTTCCAGCTTAATCCTTGGATTTCCAGATCTATTATCTCTGTAATGTAATTTAGGTTTAATTACTAATATAGACACCAAACCTTAAAACCATCTTAATGACATAATTTAAGCTTAGTATAACATTTATGTATTTTATAATAAATATATCTACTATCAAAATAGCACAACTACCAAGAGATTTAACATTGTTAATATAATTTTTAAGTAAGATGAGTTTATAGACATATTTACAGTGTAGACATGCTTAGACATGTTTATAAAAACATAAACATTTTTGCTGGACCAAAGTAAAATATATTGGACAAATTTCTTATAATGGATACCCATAAAAAGGTCTAAAGATTATTTCAGAATTTAAAAAACATGCTGTAATTTTGTCCAGCTGAGCTCTTAGATGTGCAGAATAGTGGACGATCAAACACTGTATGAATGTTGTTCAAAAATTGAAAAAGAATTACTATATTATTTTATTTTTAGAATTTTAGTGTAAAGTTCCCTAAATACCCAGAAAATTTTACAAATTGTTTCCCTCCAAAAGGAGAAAGTGGATTGCATAAAGTTGTATTACAGCTGCATGCACTTCTGAAATGTTATTGCTAGGTATAAAAACACTTAAAAGCACAAATCCACTGGATATATTCTGACAAAACACGCTTAATTTGTAAACAGAAATTTGAATGCACAACCACCTCAAATGGAGCTATACAATCACCTTGGAAATAATTTACTTGATTCTACTTATGGGTAAAACCAAAAAATACAGGTTTTCTATTTGCTCCACGGCTGTGTAAAATTACAATTCATCGTGGTAAGAAAAATCTGTACCCGAATTTCTTACAAAAAGAAAGTCATCCCACCTTAATTCTTTTTTCCCTGTCCTCCAGCTTGCTCTCTGTTAAGGCTAGTTTCTTTGCCAGGTCATCTCTTTCAGCAAGGTGCTTATCTGCAGACAGCTTTTTCAGTTTCTGCAAGACAGTTTTTTTCCTGTACAGTTCATCTTCTGTATCTTTCAGCCGTCTCTCAGTCGTACGTTCCCTCTCCTGAGATTTTCGTAGGCGCTCCCTTAATATTCTAATCTCATTGTTGTGCCGAGCAAGGAGCTGAGAGATTTCGTTTTCCGTATCTTCAAACTTATTCAAGGCTTTCTCCTGCCTGTGCTGAAGCCTCTTCAGTGCCCTGTTTTCCTTCTGCAGCTCATCCAGTTTGATGTGGAGTTCAGTCAGTTCATTTCGGAGCTCATTGATTTTCAGCAGCCTAGCAGAAAGAACTCTTTTTGTAACAAGATCTATATCTTTTGCAGGAGAATCCCTAGTGAGGCTCTGAGAACGGAAACCCCACCGTGTCCCTCTTTTGCTTGGTGCATATTTGGAATCCAATTTCTTTGTGGCTGAGAGAGGAAAAATAAAAAGCATGTTTACTATTAGACAATGCAGTTCGTCTATTCAGACATCCTTCTTAGAACCAAGCTCTGCCTGAAACAATCATACAATACTTAGCAGAGATGGCAGCTTTCAAACCAGACAATAAAAGGCATATATATGACAGACTTATGCTCCTTTTGATAGATGGAAAATGGAGATTTATGTCTGTGATCTGCTGTAGGAGGTAATATCTGCAACCATTAATATAGGACCCTTGTAAAGTAATCATCTGCAAATCGTATCAGAAATAAGAGTCATATTTTGTTAATATTTGATATTGTTTATTAAAATGGTTTAGAAATACTATAATGCATACAAAATTATCACATGCTTTTAAAATGGCAACAATTAGCTGAGCATTAGCTAGTTATGTATTATGCAAGATGTAATTCTCCCAGACAAATGCAGTAGTATTTTCAAATCCAGCTGTCATGCTTACAGACAAAACAGCAGATTTCAAAGGCTCAATGCAAAAAGCCTCCAAAGCAAAATTATAAATCCCATGAAAATTCAGTTCTCCCTGAATAATTTATTCTTGTATCACAAGTTATTTTCCATGCAGCATTCTCATTTGATTACTTGTATGCACCGCTCACATTCCTATTTATTACTATTATTATTATTTTACTGTCATCCCCACGCATAAAAGCCGAACATTTTGTTTCTATCTTATGTGCCTCTCACGCCAGGCTCAAAGAATGAATCATATCATCCACTAAAAATATCTCTTAAAACAACTGAATTAATAGAGGGTGCATAATTCCTTAAGGTACATCGGTGCTCGAAAGAAGTACGCTGAGCAGCAGTTTGTAATTCCGGCTTGAAAGCTGGGATACGGCAATAGTGCAGTTACCTACACACAGACAGGGAGTGCGTGTGACAGCAAAGTCTTCCTCCCCTTTGCCACTCATCGTGTTTCTATTCTACCGAGAATACTTATCAGCAAAAAGAACAGCTTAAAAATACCTTCTTATAATTTCCTATAGACATTTTGCATAATACTCATTCATTTTCTGCTCGGCGCTCATTTTTTCCACAGCTTAGGCAAACAAAAGGAGGTGTGTTTTTTTCCTTTGCAAAGAACACTTATGTCACATTCAGGTGTGAAAAGATTATCTAATACATGCACTGCAGGAATGATGCCACTCCTATCACCAACTAAGGGAGTTCCCATTAACCCTAGACTTCCAGCTCCTATAAGAATTTATCCTTATTTAGGGAAAACATGAAATTCCACTACCAAGATTGTACTTTTGCTCATACAGTTAAATTGGGGAATAGTGTATTTCAAGATAATGTAATATGACATCCACAATACCTTCATGTAATATTATCTTCAATTCTGGCTATGTAATCAAAGAACTGGTCACACATTTGTCCCCTCCAAATTAAATAGCGTGGTGGAAATGCATTTTCTGGTTCCCAGACAGCTAACCCACGACTACCACGGAGGAGATGCCACTTCTGAACACAGAGAAACTCAGCAAAAAAACCAGTTGCAGCAGGACTTCCACACTGTCAAGAATCTGAAGAGATACATCCCTGAGCAAATTAAATACTTAAGGTGAGACCTTCTGGCACAGCCTAGCTTGTAACATTGACCAAGTGATTCACACAGTATCAAGCACTTATGAATGAACTAGCACACCTGCCCAAGAAAGGCAGGACATGCTATGACTTCACCAAAAAATGTATACAATTATTTAGAACAAGCTGTCAAAGTGTGGCAGAAAGCCTTCACAGCCCTACTTCAGCCCAGGGCCTATATAACCATTCTCTCCTTTATTTGCAGGGATGTTCACTTCCCTACAAACTCTAGCAAGAAAGCAGCCTATGTCTGTGAGAGAGCTCAAGATGGAGTTATGTCATCTCAAACTAGAAATATTTTACCCTCAGGGAAGAAGCAGGAAAAACTTCCTTTGAATCTCCATCTGAACCCAACTTTCATCAAAAACATTTTCTTTTTTTTGCCACATTAGTGGTCTTTGTTTGTTGAAAGTCACAATATTATCCTGTAAAGCTCAGTCAACTAGACTTCCACAAGACAGATATCTGCAGGTTATTTGATCAGGGAAATTTTAACAATTGTCTCTCTTTTACAGACTGCACAGTAAGGACTTGCCTTGGGCTCCTGGCCTTGAGTTTTTTGTCAATGACAAAAATCAAGCATCAGCATGATTCAACAGAAGGCTAGTACAAAAGCCATATTCACTTGTTAAGAAAATTATGAAGAATGCTGAAAATCACCAAAACTCCTCCTTATGCAGGAGTGGGTTAATTTCAGTTTTCAATGCAGCAGCTACTGTCTACCTGCCATCTGTAGCATAATTCACGTGAACTGTATTTGTAGATGCTCATAATGCCAGTTTCTCACTTTTGAGTTTTCGAGGATAATTAACTCTTTGGAGCAGTTACAAAGCAGCAATTTCTGCTACCTACCTACCTTGGTAGTGCAACAGGCTGTTTGAAGTTTTTGTTTTGTGATGTCTTTTTTCTTGGCTTGTAGATGGAGAGCTTAGTGCTGGCGACTGGCTGGATGAATGAGATGCATTACCTTCATCTGAATAATAGGAGTCACTATTTTTATCCTCATCTGATTTCCTCTCCTGTTCAGAATCTGGGCTCCTTACTCTTTCTCCCATTTTTCAGATTTAATGGCTTTCTAGATTTTTCTCAAGGACTCATTTTGGCACAAAGGATCTTTCAGTTGTCACAATGGCAGCAGTTGGATTATTTCCTCCGGTTTATCATCTTCATCTCCAAGCACGAGATCTCTGCAGCTCAGTTCAGCAAGCAGTAGTTATCATTCACAATGCATTTTTCTGTAACAACTTAGAGAAAGAGAAAAAAATGAGAATGGTTTTGCTAAGAAAGAAAGAAAGAAAGTTGTTTAAGAAAGAAAGATAAAAAAACCTGTAAAACTATTCATGATTCCTATAACCTTATGCCACACGCTGTGCTACCTATTGTTTATCTTAGTAATTATATTTATATTAATTATTTATATTAAATGTGACAGACATCACTCTAGGAATGCTACTAATGCTACATTCAATAGCCTGAGGTACTTCAATCCCGAAAGAGAAATGAGAATATTAACACAGCTAAATCTAGAATAAGAAACTGCTCTCAAGTTAGAGAAGGGAAAAGAAGAATTTGGAAAACAAAACAGAAAACAAGCGAAAGTTCATTGATATTCAGGAAACTAATTTAGACATGTTTTAAAACTTTTTAACCAAATGAATTAACAACTTGTTTGTGTGACTAGAATTGAGATATTTGTAGAATTGGACTAAATCTTCCATTTCTCAATTTCTGACATTCCAATGATGCTAAACAACAGGCTTGAAAATCAATTGTCCCATTTGTCTGGAAAATATCCAGTCCCTAAGCCCTAATGAGACTGTACCCATCTATCACAATCTTCACCCTGTGAAGTACTCTCATACCCTACAACATCTGGTGCTCCATACCTTTAAGGACTGGCCAGAGCACGCACGTTTGTGTCATGTGTATTTATACACCTATATCTATATCTATATCCCCTTTTATATCTGTTAAGAGAGACCACCCCACCAGTACACGAGAAACATTACACCTGCAGCAGGTATAAAATGAGAAGGGCTGCTCCTGCAGCCTATCTTTTGATGCAAACTGAAATATCCCATAATCTCAAGGTGAAATCACCCCACTGTGTACTTGGAGACACTTCCTGAGAATGTAATGGAGCAAATATATTCAAAATTTTCTTCACTTTCTCGGTCAAAAGAATTTTCTTGACAGTTTAGGAAGTGTTTTACTGCCCATGCTCAGCCTCCCTCATCTTTTGCCTCTCTCACCCCTCTTGGCAGCTTCCAATCTTAATTTCACCATTTCTCTCTTTTCAATCCAACTTTGGGATATCAAGCCTCTAATGGGTGAATAAATAGGACTTGCACTAGAGCCCGTCAGTTCCACCTGTTGAATGACATAACCTCCTGGCTGATTTCTAAATGGCAAAGCAAATTACACACAAAAAAATTCAGCTGCTTTCAGTCAAAACTGCTCTACGCTGCAGGACATTCAACATACCTGTAAATGAGCTGTAAATTTCTCACTGTATTATTTCCCAATAAAATAAACTTGGCCTGCTTCTCAGCCTTCACTGCCTATACATGCCTTATTGCATAGCCAAGCAGAACAGAAATGTCAGCTGCCAAGACAGTTTTCATTACAAATTCAAGCTTTCTGGCTCAGTTCACTGTCAGCACAACTCTGCCTCCAGTGACTGGAATCCATTTGGCCTCACAAGCTATACAGAAAGAATTAGAGGAATAAATATCCCATCAGGTTTCTAAACTGGGAAATTAATGCTTGGAAATTAATACTGAATTACCTGGAAAGGAGTTAATTTTTTAGTAATTTTTCGTTACTTAGGAAGCAACTTTCCAAAATAACACCTAAATATTTTCAAAGTGGTCCAAAAAAAATTAGATGCCTAAAACTTATGTCAAAGGATTCTGACGAAAACTAAAATTTCACTGCAAAGCCTAGAAAGTAAATAAGCTATGCTTGAGATCACCTGTCCTAGAGATTGCTAAACACATGCTGGAAGGTATCATTAGAGTGAACATTCAAATGATCAGGAATGATTGTTCTTTCTCCTTACAAGATAATGGAGTTATTAAAATTATTTCAAAAGGATTTACCTAATGATAACTGTAACTAAGATCGTGTAGGAATACTAGAACATATCAGGGCGCTGCCCTATTCCCAAGCAGCTCCTTTCCTAACTCCTGGCCCCACAAGCACCTGTGCAGAATGGATGTAATTTTGCTCCTTGAAGAGCAAATCAAGCCCAAACAGGCAGAGTTTTGGGGACAATCTGTTCTCTAGAGGATGCACAGGCAAGACTGCATCAGGTCTGTCTCCACAGGACAGAATTTCAGGGAATGCAAAAAAATAGAAACGAATATATTTATATTAAAGTACTAAAATAACATGAGATATAAAAATAGTACTCTGGAGGCACAGACCTCATATTCTTACACTTAGGGAAAGCATAAATACCTACAGTTCATGTCTAATTATATATATAAAACAAGAGCACTTACTTTCACGTACTGACTTAAAGCTCATCAGTTATTTTATAGCCCCACAAGAGTTCACTGAAGAGGCAATAATCTTTTTGAAGAATGCTTTTCATAACTCAGTGTGTTTAAAACAAACAAATTGTAAGAACTGGAGGATTAGAATTATCCATTACTCCCGTGCTGGATATTCCCCACTTTTGAGAATATTTTGCTAAGTATCATTTTGACACACAGCAACATAAATGAACAGAAATTTTCAATGCATTCTGGAAGTACTTGAAAAGCAATGGAATGAAAACAAATTGAAAAAGGTAAAACAAGGAAAGCTCCCTTGAGGAATCACCAAAAACATCTTTCGGATCTTCAAATGGTTTTCAGTTCTATAAACTGGTAATATTATTATATTTTCCATACAAAACAAGAAACTTGAGTCTGTCAAGTCTTGCCAAATTAATTTTTCCACCAGTTTGTAATACAATTTGATTAACAAAAGAATGCACAGTTTATCTTGAGAACAAAAGAATCATTAGGATATTTGAGTTTTACTTCAGTGAGCCTAAGGACTGTTTAATTAAGAAATGTTTTGGTTGCCTGGCTTTTCAATTGTTACAAACTATTTTGAGTTGATGACAAAGTAAGTTTAACTCATGTGAATAAGAGCCACAAAGATACTTATTTTCCTCTCGTATATTTAATAAGTTGTGAAACATCGTGGGTTAGCAGTGGGCCTAAGCTCCACCACCACCACCAAAATCCCAATCCTCTCCTCTCAAAAGCACCAGGCATGCTTTTAGAAGCCTAATGAATCGAGATCACATCAATATAGAGTGGCTGAAGTAAATCTGGGACTTGTACAAACTTTAGAAAGTTTTTTTCCCCCAGAATTTCATACTTCTTCACTTCTACCTATTGCTATTATTTACATATATTATATTAAAAACATGATCATCATTACAAAAAACAATCAAGCACTGTGTCACTGCAAAGGACATGACAGACAAAACAGAGAACAGAACACAACTGCAACAGTGACAGGAGATTCCCTATTACTCCTAAGAAAATCACAGAAACGGAACCATTGGATTACAGGTATTATGCAACAGACAGAAAGGAAAATTACTTAGCAATTCTTCTCATGCAGCGCACCCAGAGCTTAGTTCTGTAGTGCAAGACTAATAAAACTTTTAATGTCCTTTTCAGTATCAACACCCTTCCAAGACCAGGGGAAGCTCAGTGCTTTTGCTGGTCACTGAATGGCACTTCCCTCGTACAAACACTGACCTCTAATGGCCCGCTCAGCTCTTCCACCTACTCTGAGAGAGGGACAGTGCAGGAAGGCCAGCTTCACACAAGTACAAAAAGCATCAATCCAAATTACTGAAGTGCTGAACTTAAGAGCAAAGAATAATTTCAAAAGAAATTAATCTCCTTCTTCTCCCTGCATCCATCTTTTTCGTATCCAAATACTGTAGTTTTTCCAGAAGAGAGTAGAGCAAAATAATTTACTTTTATGACATCAAAACATACTGAGTAATGAGCTTTAGTGAGGACTAAGTATAACCTCATTAGGTACTGCAGCTGTTGACTTAGTTGTATGCATTTCTTCTAGGTTTACCAGCTTTTCTCAAAATCACAGAATCAATTAGGTTGGAAAAGACCTCTGAGATCATCAAGTCCAACCTATGCTCTACCATCAGCACGTCAACTAAATCACGGCACAAAGTGCCATGACCAGTCTTTCCTTAAACACCTCCAGGGATGACGACTCCACCAGCCTGAGCAGCCCATTCCTATGTTTAATCACCCTTTCTGTGAAGAAATTCCTCCTAATGTCCAACCTAAACCTCCCCTGGCACAGCTTAAGACTGTTGTCTTGTCGTGCATTTTGGTGAATTAAAACGCTGTATGGCTTTAAAAGCCAATGTTACGTTTACCTGACTCTGTCACAGTAAACCACAACGTTACTTGTGTCAGATCTCAAAACGAAGAAGCTGCTGTAAGTCCCAGGTCAGAAATGAGGAAATGGCACTTCAAACAGAGCCCATGCAGGCCAGTCCTACAACCGGGAGAAGAGATTATGTTTCTAAATCAGACTCCATCACGGAGGCCCACGCTCATTCCCACCCATATCCCGGTGTGTGCGGACTCACCTAGCTCAGCTCAGCCACCCCGAGGGCAACGCTCCGGTTCCCGGAGTGCAAGCAGGCAGCTCTCCTTCGCTCAGCGGAGACGTTCTTAAAGAACATACCCAACGTTATTTTCAATCAGCACTTCGCGACGGCACATTTTAAATGCAATCACCGAAACCTACACACACTAAATTACTTCGGAGGAAAGGAACTGAACACGGGCGGCCCGAGACCCTTCGGAGGCCAATCCCAGGCCTAGGCCCGGGCCCGTTCCCAGCCCCCACAGCCCCCAAGAAAACACGGCCCCGCGGCGGTCCTGTCCCACCCCCGTGCCGCTCCCTCCGCCCCGCGATGTCCCCGCTGTCCCCGCCGCCCCCAGCCCGTCCCGGCGGTACCTGCCCGGCCCCTCAGCCCGCCCGGAGGACGCGCCGGCGGTTGCCGCGTTACGCTTAAAGGGGCCGCGCGGCGGCCATTGACAGCGGCTGCCCGGCAACGGGCGGCGGGGAGGAGGAGGGCCCTCGTCGTCAGCCAT
>VZTA01006041.1:181040-203222 GCA_013398855.1 Mohoua ochrocephala | reverse complement strand
CACTGCCCTGCCCTCACCATCTTGGTTCTGTTGGGCGCATGTGTGACATCGAAGGAAAGCAACCCGTGGAAAAGCACCGGGGGTGCTGGTTGACAGCCGGCCGAACATGAGGCAGCCGAACAAGAGCCAGAGTGTGCCCAGGTGGCCAAGAAGGCCAATGGCATCCTGGCCTGGATCAGCAATAGTGTGGCCAGCAGGACCAGGGCAGTGATTGTCCTCCTGTACTCGGCTCTGGTGAGGCCCCACCTCGAGTGCTGTGTCCAGTTCTGGGTCCCTCACTGCAGGAAGGACATTGAGGTGCTGGACTGAGTCCAGAGAAGGGCAACAGAGCTGGAGCACAAGTCCTATGAGGAGCAGCTGAGGGAGCTGAAGGTGTTTAGCCTGGAGAAGAGGGGTCTCAGGGGAGATTTTTACTCTCTGCAACTCCCTGTAGCCAGGTGGGGGCCAGCCTTTTCTTCCAGGCAGCTAATAACAGGACAAGAGGACATAGCTTCAAGCTGCTCCAGGGAAGGTTTAGGTTGGACATTAGGAGGAATTTCTTCACAGAAAGGGTGATTAGGTATAGGAATGGGCTGCCCGGGGAGGTAGTGGAGTCACCATCCCTGGAGTGTTTAAGGAAGGATGTGTGGCACTTAGTGCCATGGTCTAGCTGACATGGTGATATTCGGTCATAGGTTGGACTTGACGATCTCAGAGGTCTTTTCCAACCTAATTATTTGTGTGATTCTATTCAGAGAGCTGCCCGGGAGCACAAGGGTAGAGGAGCAGCCCGCCACAGTGCTGGGACCCATCACATCCCCTCACAGCCCCTTTGGGCAGTGGGACCAAAGAAGCCTTTGGGGAGCTGTGGGCACGTTCTGGCATTGCCGGTTTGAACACAAGGCTTTGGGTCAGGGCAGCACCTGGGGATAATGAGGGGTCAGGGATGAGAGCGAAAGAGAGGAATGGTGTCTACTTATAAAACACCCCAGAACCTGAAGCAAAATGGATTGTACTGACAAAAGGATGAAAGTATTGCCTCAAGCCAGCAAATATGCTTGAATTCAAAGGCAGGCCCAATGTAATGAGGTTGTTGTGGTTTATTCCACAAAGAAGTAAGAGGGTTTCTAAACCTTGGCTTTTATTACTCCAAGTTACTGCTATTATTTTTTTTCCCTAATGCTAATCTTCATTAACAAATGTAGTTAAGCAAATTTCTTTCTGGAGGGAGGAAGGGAAAGGGAAACAGGAGATCTTGCTTGCTTCACTTGCTGATGAAATATGTTATGATAGGACAGTGATGAAAGTGACACAAGAATTTGGGTGGAGTAGGATAAAGTAGAACATTTCAGGTGAAGATTATAACCTGCCTGTATGGGAAAGCATAAATGGGACATTCTTGAGAGGGAGACATATTTGCCCGTGGCAGAACGGTGGCTCCACAATTCTGAATGTTCAAAATGAATGCTCAGTGACCATTAAATGAAAATAATAGAAATGAAGGAAACAGGACAAATTTTTGGTTTTGTTTACCAGTTTTTGTTTACCGAGGCAATATTTTCAGGCACAGCCTGTCAGTTTCTTCTGAAATATAAATACGGAAATATGTGAGGAAAATACAGTTTTGATGCACTTGAAATTAAAGTATTTCTATCCCCTCCTCCCTCACTATAAATTTTAGGAGGAAAAAGAAAAAATACAAACATGATTATGAAGGACTTGAGAGATTCTCAAAAATGATGTGTATTGTGCACAAGAACTCTGAATATGCTTAATTAAATTACTGGAAAATGTAATTTAGTGAGTAGGCTAGAATGCAATCAGAAACACGTCAGCATAAACTCCTGTAAAAGAAGAGGAGATGTATACTGGAATTTCAAAAGCCCAGAAGTAGCTGTGCCGCATAAACCTGACATGGAGTCTCCCAAGCTGAATGGAGCTTTTCCTTTTTTGATCCTAATATCCAAGAAACCAGGCATGAAGCATGCAAAAAACCCCAACAATCAGTCTGTGAATTTCCTAATTTTGATTTTCTCCCTAATTGCGCTTGGTATTTTTGCTATACTTTCATTGCTGTTATGAAATTGGTTTCAATAAACAATAAAAACTCATGCGGATCTTTTTTAAATTCATCCTCCGTGGCTTTGTGTAGCTCACCCTTGTGCTAAACAGCGAAAGCATATAATTCATCACAGCAATGCTGGCAGAGAATCATTGATGTCCTTCAAAAAGATCCAGGGAATGACAAAGACGGAATAATTTTATTGCTTGCAACTGGAGGAAATATATTGCTTGTATCTGGCAGCAAGCCAGGCCAGAATCTGAAATGCTATTGCTGCTGTAAATAGGATGAAAGGGATTCATAATCCATCTCCATGCCCACCGTAGCTAGGAAAACTGTAAGCAGAAAAAGCAATTAAAAAAACAAACAAACATAAGAAAGCATTAAAATACGTGGGAGAGACCTTTTTTTTTTGTGTTGATAATTTATAAACTAATTGCCATGGCTAACCATTTGAGGCTTGGTTAGTGACTAACTAATCATTAGTTACTGAATATGGGTAACACAGGTATTGAATTTAGGCTGTTTGTATGTGTAATGCAGGTACTGAATACAGGTATTGAGTCATAATGCAAACAGGCCTCTTGTTCACAAGTGACATCAGATTTCTCCATCAAAGCTCCATCCAGAATAATGTCAACAGACTTGAATCAGCTGCTGAGCTGGAATAAATTCAGATATTGTGAAATGTTGGCATAGGGATTAATTGATAGAAATTTGTTAGTCTAAAAACTACAAATAATGTATTTTAGATATTGTCCTAACAACCTAACAGTTGATACACAGCAGATAATTGATGGTGCTGTATTTCACATTCCCTAGGACAGGACAAATAGATGAATCACCTGAGCAAGAAATAAAGTTTCGCAGTCTTTTTCTGTCTGTGTAAAGCAAGTCTGATGTCTTAACTGCTTGCTTGGTTGAGAAGGTCATTTAAACAGAGTATTTAATTCAAGAGCTGGAGAGGGAAGTAGAAGGCTCAGAAGGAACAGCCCTAGCCTCGGAGCTTAACTGAGGGGAGGGATGCTCTAGAAAGGGGGGTGGAAACCTTCAAACACTAAATCAGGTCATAATGTCACACAGTTTGATACTTCCAGAGGTTCCAAAAAGGATAAAGCCACCGGGCTTATTCAGATGAGTGGAACCTGTGCTCATTTAATTGTTGTACATAAATATTGATGGGAAATCCCTGATGCATAGAAAAAATGCTATTGATTTCCACTGCATTAGAAATAGCTGTGGCAAACAGGGTGGGAACTGTTACAATAACTGCACCTAATGTGACAGATAAAACAGATTCCCTGAATTGACAGAACAAAGATGATGTTCAAATTTGAAAAGGGAATATCTTTCTGGTACTGCTTTCAATACCACAACTTCTATAAGAAGTGGGGCTTAAAGAACACACGGTCATACAAATGAGGGAGCCAAAGTGATGTGCTGCTTGCTTTAACCAGAGTACACGATGTGAAAATTCACTGTGCGATTCAGACTTAGACATTCAGTTTCTGCAAAAGATCAAAGGCTGGCTAAAACTATCAGATTAGGTATGAAGTACCAAAGATGACCTCTTTTGGCTCCTTCAGCCTTCGTATTTTCTGATGTTTTCCCTCAGAATAGGCCATATGATAAAGCCTTGCACATGCATAAACCTTTAGATACATCTCCCTGCATAGAGTACCTTGCATACACACTTGCAAAAAATCTTTGTTCGGAATGGAGGGGTTTGTACTATAGAGGTTTTGGCTCAAAGCAGTTCCGCAGGCGTGGGTAGCCAGGAGTGCTAGTTCAGGCTGCTGGTTCCAGTAGCAAGGGAGATATTTATGGAATAGAATCGTAGAATCATTTAGCTTGGAAAAGACCTTTAAGGTCATTGAGTCCGCCCCTAATTTATTCCCTCTCTCCACTGCTATAAAGGTGGCCTACGAGGTGACTAAGATCTCTGTATTAGAGCATGAATATGGATGTAGCTAGGGTCCAGCTGAAGGTTTTTTCCTTAATATTTGTTGGAATATTGTCCTGAATACAAGATACATTGTGTATGAGCATGTACTTCCCTTTGCTCTCAGCTATCTGCAATCATATAATCAAAATATTTCAAATCGTAATGCAAATAAAATTAAATGTCAGTCTGTTTTGACATTATAAATATTCATGGTCTCCTTGTACTTTTTAATGCTTGTGTCAAAATAGGGTGTGGTTTTGTTGGAGGCCGGTTGCTTTTCTTACTGCATGCTCACCTACCTTGAGAAATCAAAAGCCCAAGATCACTTTCAGAGCTTGCCTCCCATGTCCTGGGCTCCAAAACCTCTCCACTGTTTCTTGTCACAAGTGCTCCTTAATCATCAGCTGAGAAGTGACCGCTCACCTTTGACAACTTAGTGTTATAACTCTTTGAAAGAATCTCTTTTGGTGTCACTTTTCATGCTATGACTGGTTTCAACCCCCTCAAGAGGATTTTCTTGAGCATTCTCTGACCGAGGTGGCATTGGAGCCGCTTCAAGCACTCCTGACACCCCTTTTGTGTCTCTGACAGGCAGCGGAGAAAGGGCTTCCGTGAACTCAGCTGAACTTGAGGATGTATAAAAGAAGCACATTGGTTATTGTTCATGGGGATTTGTTTTTAACAATACAATTTTCCAAGGCTGTGAAATATTGAAATATTAAAGGACAGATATAGTGCAATGAAAGAAACATTTATGTATACTTCACAGCACTAGTTGATTTCAGAGGTTTTACAAATTTATTAGAATTCTTTGTGTTAGTATACCTGCTTGGATTTTGAGCTCACAACTGCCTTGTGGAGAAATACCAGGTGAATAACATAAAGTGATTGCTGGTGAGTCACAGGAATACAATTTACAGTGTGATGAGTTAACACTTCCACATAATAAAATAAGGTGCTCCATTACTATGATACGAAGCTTTAACTGCTCATGTTGTGAATATAGGTGTTTTAGCAGGGACACAAATTAAAACAAGGTAATTATTGCCAGTGGTCTAGCAACAAGTGTTTTATAAGCAATTTAAATTACAAAAAAGCCCAGTAAAGCCTGGGAAGGTGGAGGAGATGCTGAGCAAACAAATATTGAACGTTTGATTAGAAAAAAAAGTATTATTTGAAGGAGACATTTCAGTTAAGGACATCTTTCTCCAGAAGACATGTGCTACGGGGAGGAAAATTTCACACATATTATTCAGGATCTGGCAGTGTTATGTCAAGTGCTGCATTTGTTCTTGGAAAGTTTTAGTTACATTTTTCCAGAAAACCACTTTTTGAAGGACAAATGTGGCATCTCTGGACTTGTTTCTGCTGCTTTTGCACAATCTGCAATTTCATAGTCACAATATGTGTATTAGTCTTTGACAAAAAAAAAAAAAAAAGGCAGTGACCAAATAATTTTGAAAAATTCTTTAACCATATGCAGTGTGTGTTGCTTCTGAATATCCATCTCTTTTGGCTTTAAAATTGATTTTTATCGCTAGGATAGCAAATTAATTTTCTTCTGTCTCTGTACGGTTTTGTGATATACATTATGTTGTAGAGGAATAAGGTCAAATGTATCTTTGATACCAGCAAAAAGAATGGATGTTATATCATAATAAATTTGGCGTAGTGTTCTCAGTGTTCAATGTGAACTGCTTTGAAAACAGTTTTATTGCTTCAGTTACACAGAAAATTTGTCCCCTTAAAAACATCTTTATTCAGAATGTAGACACGTCTTGATTATTAGTGTTAAACTCAGAAAGAGTTCTGAACATGCCACTTCTAAACACTGGATAGTCTCATCAATTTTTTTTTTTTTACTGCAAAATCGAATGCTTCCCATGAGGAAGAAGTGCCAGCATCTCAGCCCCCAGTCTTGTGTATCACAGACTTCGGGCAAGTAGGACGTAGGGATTTGAACCCATTCATAGGAGGGAGTTGAAACTTGGGTCCTTGGATTTCTGGATGTGCCTCCCAAGTCAAACTTGTTAAGGGAGTGTAGGCAGACTGAAATGATCTGTGAGATATGCCCAGAGCTGCCCATCACTGTGAAGGCTTAGATGCCTCTGAGCAGAGCATGCCCCTTGGGCACTTTGGGCACTGCTGAGTAGGTCAGCAGCTTGGTGACAGCACTTTTGACTTCATGACCTTGATTTGTTAAAATCCTGTGTAGGGTGCATTTGAGCCTTTACAGCTTGTAGTGCATAAACTCTTGCAATGTATTCATCAACTTACTGGAATTCTCCTTATTAGCATTAAATAACATTTTAAATAACATTGGCTTCAGTCATCCTTGTGGGTCCCTTCCAACTCGGGATATTTTATGATTCTATGAACATCCTTTTTGTCTTCTTAGGGTCTGAAGTAGTTTAACTTCCCCCCCTCCCCCCCCCCCCCCAAAAAAAAAAAAAAGAAAAAAAAAGAAAAAGCTAGAATAAGCTAGAATATTATACTATTCATGTTGTGCCTCCATACTGTTCCATACTGGGCTTCAAGGATGCTTTGATTGATGAAGACTGCTTTCTGGATGTTTTTTTCACCTTCTGTTTTATAACCAAAATTGTCAATCCTGTTCTCAGACCTAGTAAATAATGAGATCAGTCACTGTGTGGTTGTCAGAAAAGCAAGGAGGACAATGATTGAACTAACGTGGACTGCAGGGGACGGATGTTTCATATAGTCAAAGAAAAATCCTGTGTCTGCTCAGACAGATTGAAGGACTGCACAAGGGATGTTTACAAAAGCTGATGCTGGGTTTGAGGGCCTAGTCCTCTGACAACTCATGTCATCAATAAAAAAGGAGATATGTCCATCCAAACAAAGTGGGTGAAATAGGCTTTACTCTCACTTGCCTTATCTTTTTCTGGTCACTATGTGGTTAAAGTAATAAAAAAACTATAAGAAGTATTGATCGTCGGCAATTTAGTCCAGTTCATTCCCTGGATACTGCCAGGAGATAACAGTTTGGAGAGAAAAGTGGCATCACGTCTTTCTGTGCCACAAGTGAAACCTGTCACCTGAAATAAGGTAGGCAGTTGTGGTGTCCACACTTGGAGAAAAGTGTTGAAAAACTGAAAAGGCTTCACAAACACATGTCAAGAATCACCAGGGGGTCCATAAAACTCGGTGTTACAGGGAAAGACACCCAAGAGAAGATTCAATACCAATAAAGGTTGTGAGATTGTTTGATGGCGAGTCCTATTGTTCCTCTTAGCAGAGGACTTTTAGTCCAGAGGTAAAAAGGTGTAATAAACCTTAGTGGTGAGAAGCTGGAACTAGTTCCAAGCAAGAAAATGCACATCTTTTAATAGTGGAAAGAAGTGCTTCTACCCGGATGAATTGAATGGGAGAGATGTGGGAGTTTTAAGTTAAGTTAAGTTTTGAGGCCCCAGCTGCCTGCTCTGCCCTGCTGCTGCTGGTGACTGCTCCTATGAGAGCCTACAGAAGGAGGTGAGTGGCTGTATCTCGGGTATTCTGGGGTAAATCTGGTTTTTTGAGTCAAACTCATCTTCACTGGTGACTGCAGCTGCCTTTCCAGGGAAGTGGGAATTTTATAATGATAAATTAGCTTAACAGTGTTTGCCAGAGCTGGTGGGTTGTGTCCTCAATGCTCTGAAAAACCTGGTTGACACTGATTACCTGTCACTTGGTGAAATAATTGTGACAAAGCAGGCTGGAGGGGTTCTCAAAGGCAGGATGTAGAAATTAGCTAACCTCATGGTTTTAACTGGATCCCAGCTCCAAGGTCATTTCCAATCTGGACCAGCCTCTAAGTGACAAGAAAATCTGGGTACCTGTGCCAGGGAAATAATTAGGTACAGATCGGTTGAACATAAAATATAGGTAAGGTTGTGCTAGGATACGTCATGTGTGATGTAAGAACAGTAACACAAGCCAGCAATGCACCCTTGCAACCAATGCCACCTGGGGCTGCAAGGGGGAGTGCTGTCAGCTGGGAAGAGACCCTCCCCTCTGTTCAGCACTGGTGGCACACTTTGGGAGTGCTGGGACCAGTTCTGGACACTCCAGTAGAAAGGAGGCATGGATATACTAGAGTGGGTCCAGTGAAGGACCATGAAGGGATTGAGGCATCTCACGTATGAGAGGCTGTAAATACCTGATGAGGGGAGTAAAGGCAAGGAAATCAGGTGCTTCTCAGTGATGCCCAGTGGCAGGACAAGAAACGATGGACACACTTTGAAGTGCCAGAAACTCCATTTAAACATAAGAAAACACTTGTTACTGTGCAGGTGATCAAAGGCAAGAAGTTTGCCCAGGGAGGTTGAGGAATCTCCATCCTTGGAGATGCTCTAAAATGTGATTGGACATGGTCCTGAACAACCTACCTTGCTGAGCAGGTGGGTGTTGGCCCAGACGATATCGAGAGGTCCCTGGGACCTCAGACGCTCTGTGATTCTGCGATACTGGAATGCATATTATGGACAAGGAATGCTGGAGCTGATGGCTCTGGTCCTACTAAGACACTGTGTCATTTAAATTCTCATGTGTGCGTATCTCATGTATGAATGTTTTGATTGGGACTTTTAGCGTGGCATCAGTAGTCAACTTCTATCGATTGGCCCCTTTACTTCTTACAGGCTTCTTTTGTCATTTTCTATTGCATTTTAGGACTCAGCCCCAGATCTAGATATTTGGTTCTGATTTTGGTTTTTAGGTGCAGGAGCTTGCATTTGTGATCACATCTGAATTAACAAAACTGGATAATTTTTTTTAATCTCAACAATTGATCAGTCAGTCTGTATAATAGAACTGTTACCTTTATTGTTTTTCACATTAGCAGAAATTTGTGAGTCATATTGCAAATTTTATATACAGTGATGCTGGTCTCATCAAGGGCATCAATAAATGTATTGAAAAAATTCGTACCCAAAAGATTCTTCCATAAATTTGAAAAATATGCAATCCCTTGAAATGAAAACACTTCAGCTATAGTGTATTTCTATGACCTAGTTGTTAACCGGTTTTAAAAAATAACACATAATATGCTACATTGATTTTGTTTATAGTTGTTTTTTAATGCAAGATTATGTCAAATATTTGGCAAACAGAGTATTTCAGCCACAATCTTTATTATCAGTCTAATACTTAATCTCATTAAAACAGTATCAAATTTGTTTGACAGTCTGGGTTCCTGGGAAATTGTGTCGACTGACGTTAATAAACCCATAATCCGTTAATTCCTTCATTAGTATCCCATATCAGCATTTCTATTAGTTTGCTTGATGACACTTGCTAGCTAAAGCTGCCTGTAGTTACCCAAGCGATTATATTTATTGCCTGAAAAGGCTGGTTCAACATTAACTTTTTCTATGCAAAGTCTGAAATTCAAATTACCGCAGTGCCATTGCCAAGGGCCCTGACAGCAGAAGCACAGGATTTCCGAGCAGGCCATTTTGTCTTCGGTTTCTTAACCCTTCTCCACTTCCTTAAAGGCGACAGAAGGTTTTTGTCGCTCGCCCTGGCTCCCCGCCCCGGAGCTACCGGTGCCCGGTCCCGGCGGGGCGGCGGGCGCAGTAGCGCGGTGATGCTCTAGATGGGGCTTCAGCACCGGCAGAGGCAGCGAATAAAACCAGCCCTTAAAGGCGATGGAGGGGTTGGAAACAGCGTAGTCCCGCCTTTAAATTCCTCCTTCTTCCCTTCATCCAATTGCCTTTTTTCACAAGGGCTTGCCGATAACTGGAGGCATCCCTCAAGGACGGAGGCTGGAGCCAGTATTGTTTAATGTCTTTATTACTGAGCTGGCCAAGGGATGGAGTTTGTTGGGGCTTTGGGTATATATTCCCTCTCCTGAGGTTTGGCTCTTGGGCTGGGGGCTAGTTCCGTGCCTTTGCAGCCAAGAGCGGCCTCTGGGGTCTGGGGGAGCTCTCCACTGTGCTGTGCAGCCGGGGCCAACCCTTACCATCGGCAGCTGCTTTCAGCTGTGTGTCTTGTGCCAAGGGCACTGCCCTGCAGATGGGACCTCTCAGCTCATGCACAGGCAGCAGCGTGGCTGTGGAGCAGCCTGGTGACCGCGGGGTTTGGGCTGACCCCATCACCGCCCCAGCCAGGCCCTGCTGGCTCTGCAGGCACTGCAGCGCTGGCCTCAGCCAGTGGGACTCTGCAGTCCCCACTGTCACCCTTGGGGACAGAGTAACCCCATGAGGCAAGTATGGGCCAGGATGCAGTTCTCCAGAAAAAGCCCTGGCATCCTAGTGGGCAGCAGGCTGAACACGACTCAGCAATGCGCCTTGGGATCTCCAGTATAAGAAAAACACTTAAAACATGGATTGAGTCCTGTAAAGGACCAGCAAGCCAGTGAGGGGCTGGAACACAGGATATTCAAGGGGAGGCTGAGGCTGCTGGGTTTGCTCAGCCTGCAGAAGAGATGCTTCAGGGACAACTTGGTGCTGTCTGCTGTTACCTGCTGGGAGGGTGTGGAGAAAATTTATCCACACTCTTCCAGAGGTGCCCAGGGGAAGAATGAGAGGCAGCTGAACGCACATTGCAACATGGGGAATTCTGACCAGATGGTAGGAAAAAATTGTTCACCATGAGGGTGGTCAAACACTGAAGCAGGATGCCCAGAAAAGTTTTGGAGTCTTCAACCTTGGAGATATTGAAACCTTAACTGGACACAGCCCCAGGCAACCCATCCTAGTTGCCCCTGCTTTGAGCAGCTTGTCTGACTGATGGCCTGCAGAAGTCCCTTCCAAACTGTGTTAGTCTGTAATGCAGTGATTCTGAAACTGTGTTGCTGTTTCCGAGCCGGCAGTGTGCCCTGGCCTGTGCTGCCTCCCAAAGCATGCACAGGGATCATTGTGGAGAGTGCTAGCTGAACCATGAAAGCCATGGCACTGGCTGTGGTCACATTTTCACAGGGAAGGAGACAGAGTTCCAATTCTGAAATAATTTAAGTAAATAAACACAGTTTCCTAAAATATAAATTCAGAAAATAAGAACACCTCTTTATTTTCGTGCAAGTGCTGTTAGCTCATTCATTCCATTCATCTGATTTATGACAATAGTTACAAATATGAAATCCTGATCCTTCTCAGGCTGTGTTCTGGACAGGGATCATCAGTGGCTTGTGCACACCAGTACAACTAAATACAAATATCTTTTCATTAGCAGAGATATTGTACTTTGTACTTTTGTAGATTGAAACATCTTTTTGAAACTGAAATTTCAGAACCAAACTAAAGAGTGTTTAGTTACAACTATTTGACTGATTTCCTGTAATAATACATTTAGCTAATTGCTAATTCCTTATTCCTGGTTAAGATTCACTCGTATCGAGATTTATGAAACATGATGACTTTAAGGATTGCTCAGTTTTTCACTTACAGAAGACAGTATTTACTTTATACATATTTTTAAGCAGGTTTTCTGGAGAAACTGAGGAAGCTAAGAATCTTTCCTGCACCTTCCAAGTTCACAGTGTTGTTCTTAGGGGGAGAATGTAAGCCAAAGGAACTGAAAATGCCTTGCCATCAGCCTTTCTCTGTTTAATCTATTAGCCACTCAGCTGTATAATGTATTATCTGTCACACAGCGATAAGCAGCTTAGCTCTCTGAGATCATATTAAATATGTTTGGTTTAGCCTAATTCTGCAGTGCTCCCTGATGTCCACCTGGAGTGGAGCCCTTTTGAAACCAGTGCAGCCCTGCACAGGGATGGGGACCCTCCTCCATGGCTCAAGGCCTTGGAGGAGAATATTCTGATTGTCTTCCTTCTTTTCTAAAACCCTTTCTTCAGTTCCTGTTCATGCACTTTGAGAAATGAAATATTCAAGTGAGCCCATGCCCTAGAAAACAAAAATATCCCTGTCGCAGATCATCCAGAAGTTTATAGGTTAGAACTGCCTTGATCTCGTTTAACAGGCTCTGCTGGAAAAATACATTTAAAAAAGAACTCCTACCCAGCATTTTCCATACTTTAAAATTACACCTGTTTAATATTTTGTTAATAGTTCCTTGGAAGTTTGACATCACATCTACTCCCTATGTTGTCTTTAATTACTTGTAAAACTCATGTCACCTTGAAAAAAACCCTGAAGCCTGCTGAAAGTCCTGACACTAATACGTAGGTAAGGTAGCAGTCTTTGCCTTTTTTTGACATCTCTCTGAGGTCGATGGGATAAAGACTGTGTAATGACAGATCCTCTCAGCCCCTTCTCCGCAGTGACTCCGAGTGTTCCTGGCACAGAGGCATGGACTCTTTTGCTGTTCAGGGAGCTCCATCTGCAGCTCAGTGATCACAGGCTGGATTTTAACCAATAGATATAAATAGATTTGATGGAGATGATGAATGTGATAGTCATCCCTAGACAGTCACTGCCAAGAAAACCACAATATTATTAAAAAAAAAGAAGAATCCAAAATGTTTGGCTCTTTTGGAGGGGCAGAATGGGGACAAACTGAGGTGGAAGGCAGCAGTTAAGGCAGATGTAGAACTTAAAAATAGTATTAACTGATATTAATGTTGACTTAATATAATAAATACGGCACTGGCTAAAATGCAGGTCTACCAATATTGGTGGGTGACCCTGAACTAAGAATTGGTGCATAGTGCTTGTGGTAGGAAAAGTAGAATGAGCACAAATTTCTGCTTTTTTATCTTGACATTTCTGTTCATTCTTTGCATATTTTAAAACACAATCACAGCCCTCAGTTCATCAGCTTAAAAAAAAAGCTGCTGCTCAGGCTTCTTCTCCTTATAAATTCTAAAATGACTATTTTAAGAGTATTGCATGCACTCCTTTTGGTGGGAAATTACATTCGACATTGGAGTTAAAGGTCATATGACCTCACACAAGATGGGTGCCAGTGCTGAGAAAACTGAATAGAGTGGTACAATTTCCACAGGATTTAAAATTAACCTCATTGGATGATTGGCTTACATTTCTAATCCGATATATTAGGCTAAATATAGACTTTGAAGACAATTTCTTTCCATGCAAATAATCACTGCAGGCTAAAAATGAGTAAAAATTTAAATGGAGAGAGAAAAATACTAAATTAAATTATAGACAAACTGCCATCTTGCTAGAATATTGACCTGAAACTGCACATACAAAAGGCGCCTGCAAGGAAGAGAAGGCAAAATTTAAAAAAAAATAAAGAGTAAAATTATTATGTTTGGATATATATTTATAGAGGGAGATTTTCTGATGCTGTCAGCAATTTCTGCCAAAGATCTACCTTCAGAAACATCACTGTTGACTTTCAAACATTTCATGTTTTATTACTGCATTTTAATCATTAACTATAAATGGCGTCCCTGAATGATCTGCAGGAGCTATGAATCATTCATTATTACTAAAACAAACTTTTTATTTTTTCCAAAAAAATAGCAAAAGGACAGCAAGACCTTTAGAAAAGAACTAATATTTTAGGAAATGCTGCAAATCAATACTGCAAAAAGCTCCAAGGTCACAGAAGGAAACAGAGAGTGGGCAGCTGAGATTAAGAGTGTATGAAGGATTGCTCTTTTTTGTTGTTGTTTCTTTTCTCCTCTAGTCTTCTAAATTCCTGGAGAGTATAAATATCATAAAATATATTCTGTAGGCAGATGTAACTTGAATTTAGTAAGTCCATACTAATATTCTGTAGATAAGAGAGATGCTTCTGTGCAAGAACCAGCTCTATGGCACTAAACCCATTTGGGAACAGTCTTTCATTTCCCGTATTAAAGCAAGACATGAATTTCCATATGACAGACAAAAAAAAAGGTTTGCTTCACTGACAAAGGTTCCTATCTCTGCTGGAATTCAGCAAGTTCCAGACATAGGAGAAATATTATAACCCAGTTTACTTGGTTTTATTTGTTAGTGTAACTTGTACCAAGAATTATAAATAGCCCTTGGTTCCTGGGGAAGCTCACAGCACTGTTTTTGATCAGTCTCATGAGAAATTTGCCCTGAATACTTAAAGGGTTTATTCTTAATACATGAATTCCAGCCTGTGAGAGAAACTGTATCTTCAGCCATGATCTTCATTATATCCTAGTCCCATAAAAATCATTCTCATTGGTTTGACATCTATGTTGAACCAGATGCAGTTCCAGACTAACAGGTGACATAGCCCAGCCTTGGAAGTGGCACCACCATGGAGACAGCGTGAAGATACCACAGGTAAAGCTGAATCTGAGTAAGATGGAGATGTCTGTAGGTATGAAGACCACGTCTAAAATTTATTTACTGCTTGTCATGCTTAATGGCTGCATCACAGAAAGCGACAAAATGGAAAGATCCTAAAAGAAATATTGCAAAAGAGACTGTCTCTCAGAAGTCGCTTGCAAGAAGATATGCAAGATATATATCATTCTCTGATTTTCTGCCTGCTGCAGCTAGGTTGTCTGAGAAGGTCAGA
Source organism: Mohoua ochrocephala (assembly GCA_013398855.1). Taxonomy (NCBI): domain Eukaryota; kingdom Metazoa; phylum Chordata; class Aves; order Passeriformes; family Acanthizidae; genus Mohoua; species Mohoua ochrocephala. The sequence goes on along the minus strand of VZTA01006041.1, from coordinate 188,823 downwards.
ACCAAGCCAGGTTTCTCTAGGCCAGTGTCTCACCACTGGGTCATGCAATAGAAGGTTTGCAAGGCCCTTGCCAGTCATATTCTAAAAAGAAGTCTGCTCTTTGCATTCGTGATGATTCACAGTTGTCTCCCAGCCTGAATCTGCAACCCATCTTGCGGAGTATCTGTCTTTCACACAAAAAATCCCATTTATTTCACTGAGTGCTACTTGTCTGAGTGAGGTCTACTCAGTGGGAATAAGGACTGCAGCTACAGGCTTTAATGATTCGATGGGGATTGGAAATGAAGGATTTGAACTGGCTCTGTGGGTATATGAAATAATATTTTCCCCCTCTGTGAAGTCTCCCATGAGGTCTTTGCTGGACCCTTGTTTGTCTTTGAACCCTGATGATGTGAGAGATCTCAGGAGGAACCCCTCGCACTGGCCTCCAGTGCAGCCTATTATGTAGTCCAAAAACTCTGAGGATGGGTCTGTTGTATGTCCTATTATCTAGATTCCATTGAGAAATATTGCATCCAATTATGACATTATTGTGTTGAGTTTAATATTCTTCAGACTTTTCTAAAACTTTAGTTATCATCATTAAAAAGTTAGTATCGAATCAAAGTTATCTCCTGTTGTTTTAAATAGAACTGGTGTGGGTGGGAGGAGGTTTACATGTTGAAAGTAGACTGGGCATCACAAATATTTACCCACTTAGGGCCTGATAGAGCTGTTACATCATATTTGTCCATTTGTGAACAAATTGTGGTCAAAAGACAATTTTCTGTGTACAAATAAGGAAATTTTTATAATTAAGGTTTTTAAAATACTGTAGCTTCTTTTTCAGGAGTTATCTAAGAGCAGCCTATGCTGACCACGGCTAAAATAGGTTATGACTGAGACAGGTATGTTCTCTAAAATAGGCTTAGCAGCATAGTTGCTTGGCCATACCTTCATTATTTATTTTATATCTGCTATTCTGAAAGCAATTTTAGTTCGGTCTAGCTGCATTTAGAAAAAATCAATGGCAGATTTGACATGCTTACCCTTGCCATGCCATTAGCAGAGCAGCAGACTTGACGCTGCCGGCTGCATGATGTCTGTTGCTTAGTGAAATAGAAAGGATGTATTTCGGGAAGCCAGTTTTGATGATTCAAGAAAATAATATTTCTTGCAGCAAGATTAATTTTGCTAACCTCTCATTGCTTCTCATTTGGCTTGCCATGCTTGTTTTACAGATTTCCTATGAAGACCAGTTGTGTGTCTTTCATCATTCTTTTCTAATTAATTAAAAAACCCCAAACAAACAGGGCTGTATTAGCTTTTTGTTCTTACCATCCCATTCATGCTCTGAATAGTCTGGAAGATGGCCTAAGCCGAGCCTTCACTGACAAAAGTCATACACACTTATTGTGTCAACCACAATAAGTTCTCCCAGTGGAAAAACATGGATGCAAAGAATGTCTTTTTTTTTTCTGCAACGAAGAGATGGTAAGATCAAATGTGGCCAGGGCTAACAGTACTGAGTTTTGTAGCTAGTTTTTGAGAAGTGCTAAAAATTCCACTTAGCATTTTCACAACTTTACATTTTACAACTGAACAATGGTTGCACATTAATTAGTCCTCTATGGAAAATATTGCTTTCCAACTGCTGCCTCCCCAGTACCTTTATAGCAGGGGAAAAGAAATCTCAGGTAGCTCTGAGACAGAGTAGCAGCTGCACCAAAGATCTGATCAGGGAAAATATTGTGCAGAAAACAGGACATGGAATTGCGAAATGTAACAAACTTTAGTCTACAAGTCTAAAAGGAATAAACAAATATTAGCAAATTTTGCAGGGTTAACACTGCCAAAGAATACAAAATGTCTATCTACTTTGACAGGCAAGTCCGTGTTTAAAACAGTTTGGGCTGGGACTTGTGAGGCGATGCAGACCACTCCTCAGCCACCCACACTGCACATGGGGACACCTTTGACCTCTGAGATGAGGATTAAGGGTGGGCAAAAGTTTTTTTTCTGATGGTTCCTAAAGATCATCTCAAACCTGTGGCTGAGTAGAGTCTTGTGTCCCTTCGGTGGGAGAGTGGCCTCCCTCTGTGAGCTTGAACTCGTGCTTGAAATGCACTGCACACATAATCTTTATCCTCAAATTTACATCAGCTTTCCACATTTGAGATGCTTCTCCACCTCTCTATTCTGTGAAACATCTAAAAAAGTCCTAAATCCCATAAAAATAATAACTATTCTTAGTTCATTTAGTGCATACACTTTAGGAAAGTTGCCAAAATTCACTCATTCAACTGTTCCTTATTCTCCACGACATTACTCGCTTTTTCTCCCTGTGTATGTAAATATTATTGCCGACCCACTTCCGCATCCTGCAAGAAATGAGTCTTCTAAAGTGCCTTGTCAGAGTGGAACTGAACAGATATGGGAAAAGAGCTGGAAAAAAAGCCAAAATGAATGTGGTGGTAGATTGTTTTTCCAAGGGCTTGGCAGAAGGTGCCTCCCGGAAAGGGCTGGCGGGAATGTAATGCTCTATGGCTGCTCTTTGAGTGCACTTCACATCTTGAGTGCTTGCTAATTTAAGTTTCATTGGAACTGCAGATGGGGAAATGAGGTTTGTGGGGGCTTTCATCCCTCATCCCTCTGCAGTACTGTAGATTACTAAAGGTTGTTCAAATCAGCAGAAATACGGATGCAAACCTGCTAAACTTGACATTGTTGGGCCCGATTTGCTTGCAGTATCTTGTGCTGGAAGTGTAGGCAGGGTAGAAGGCTTGACACTGGCTGAAACCTGCCTGGATTCCTGCTCCTCAGTCAGAGCCACCAACTTTGGTAGCAGTGGATCTTTACAGACATGAGCAGAAAATGAACTGTAGAACTTCTTACACAATGTAGCTCTTAGTTTAAGGAATGATGACTGGTTTAATACAGAACACGAAAGCTGTTTTAATCTCCAGGTTCAGTTGACTGAGCAAGTCAGATGACTGACCTGTATCAGATGTGGAATTTCACAAGAAAATATTTTTCTTTTCAAAGGTCCTTAGTATTAGGAATTCATGGAGGGAATCAAAGCAGCCACAGACACTAAAACTAGTCATGTTTCAACCAAAGAGCAGCAGATTGTGACTTCAACTAAAGGGCAGCAGCTGAGAAGAACGGACTCATACAGCGTTGTAATTATCTAGGTACATTTAGATTTAAATGGCACGAAGGAAGGTTTACTTAAGATCTCTGGAAATTTTTTTTTAAATTTTTTGTTAGTTTGTTTGGGTTTATTTTCTTCTGTCCGTTATAGAGATGGTACAGAAATAATTCTGAAATGAAGAACAGCTGTACCTCTCTGCTCTCCTCAACATGCCACAAATTTGTAAATGCAAGAATCAAAACCTTCCTCAAAATTGTTCCAGCTCTGTCTCTTCCCAAGAGCTTGCTCTAACACATGGGCTTTGTAGTAGCTTCAGAGTAATTCAAGACAAAAGAGAAAGAGCTTTATCTTGGGATGTTATCTCTAAAATCTGACTGTGGGGAAAGCTGAGAAATGCTCTGAATATAAACCTCTGGCCACGGTGAAGGTTCTGGAAAGAGCAGAGTCCTGCATGAAACTGAATTTGTTATTGAGAAACATCAATGATTAATAAAACATCCAAAAAATTTTGCAAAGAATAGAGTGATCTTGATCGGGAGCTGTTTGACCTGTTGTGCATGTAGAGGAGGATTCATAAGAGTATGCGCAGCCCACGGCTGCAGGCATTTAAGCACAACTGAGAAAATGTACCCTGGAGGTTACTTCTGGGACTAAAATGATACCTTAAAAACACAGTGGCTTCTAGGATGTGTGCAGAGAATCAGGCTCCAAGCAGCGTTGTCTCATATGCTTTCAAAGTGTGTCTGGACAAGAGGTTTATGGGCTATCAGCCACCATGCCGAGTGCCATTACACAACAAGAGAAACAGTCCTGTACTTACATTATGTTACTTTGGCCATTTTGTATGGTTTAGAGCCTTTAAGTTATCTTTCTCTGGCGTTCTGCAGTGCAAGAGCAGCTGATGACGCTCCGTAGCTCTATCGAAGCTGGAGCACTGTGTTTTCTCTACCCTTTAACTTCATTTTCTGCTCCCTACCATGACAGTCATATTTCTACCAAAAAAAAGAGATTGATCTGAACTGTCAGAGCTTTTGATGGCATTCTAAATCTGTAATTTTCAACATGTTTTGATACTTGGAATTTTTAAAGAGTGATAAAGACCTCTTTAGAAATTTGAAGTATGTGGACTGTTGCAAAGTCTATGAGACTTTACTGTTTCTTAGCAATGTTTCACAGAACCCAGAGAAATAATTGATTGGTACCAGCAACCCACAAACCAGAAAACTTCTAAAATGCCTCAGACAGACTGCTTCTTTCAGGTGGAAATAAAGCCATCTTAACCATTTCTTCAGTCCTGAACATAACATTCTGTTTCTCCTGTATTTTTATCCTATGCCTGTTGCATCTTGCTCCACAATCATCTTTTATCATAACTAGAGTGTCCTTTGTTCAAAGTTGTACTCTTATACGTCTGTTTCCACACGCTCGTAAGCCTCGGTTTTGTGTGTACTTTGTTACCTTAGCAGCAGTAAAGTTCTGTTTAATCTTCCATGAAGATCTGGCATAACAATGAATCATTCTTACCACGAAACCTTTAGAAACTACCCCTGCCCCCCATAAATTCACATGGTCAACTCCAGTCTTCCTGTACCTCCTGTAAACATGGGAAACTGCTCATAAATCATTCTAGCAATGTTTTTAATTTATTACATTTCTTCTACTTAACTAAAAGTTCGTACCATTTTGTCTTCAAGCGTCCAGAATTGTACAATAGAAATGGAGTTAAAGGCATGGCCTCAGGACATTTGCCAGCAGCAGCTGCAGGACAAAGGGCGATGTCCAGTCTTAACCTGCACACCACCTGGAAATGCAAAACATCACATGGTGATGTCCAATAGGTTTTACACTCCACAGAGGAACAGTTCTCTGCTTAGGAGCCACATAAAGCAAGGGGCTGCTTTACAAGCTTCCCAGTGTAATGTTTATTTTTCCTAACTTTCTGGATTATTTCCACAATGAACTAGCTTCTTTATGATTATGGAAAGACTGGAAAAAGAGAGACATGAGAAAGCTGTCTGGATTTTCAGTGCCCACATTGCATCAAAGTTGATACCAAAAAGTCATAGGTGCAAAATTTTTAGCCCAAAATATTATAAAAAAACTTTCAAAATTGAGACTTACAAGAAAATTCGTTGAAATACAGGCTGAGATTGTTCAAAATAGGTTCCAAAGAGTGTTTGAAAGGATGCTTTAATTAAGTTGTTGCATTTGTTTTCAAGCTGAATGTGGGCAGGGAGCCCCCTGCTCTTAGATGATTTCTCTAAATACGTGTGGAATAAAGATGCTGAAGCTTTGGCTGAAGCTCTTTCAAGTGTGATAGAGGGAAGATCTTCATGAGCTCTGGTACTTTAGCTCAGTTTGAGTCCATCAGCTCTGGCCGTGAGTTTAGCTGCTCAGACTCTGTCTTGACGTTCAAACTGTAGGAACCTGCCAACCCAAGGGCTGCAGGAACAAAAGGGAGACTCTAAAAACAATAAAAAAGAAAAATGTGCATTGTCTTGTCTGTCATTTTTCCCCCATAGCTTTTGAGAATTTGTGCAGCTTATGCAACTTTCAAGTGAACGGAAATAAAAGTTGTTTTCCACATGGGAAAGGAGACTAAATCTGTAGCTTTTGGAGCTAACAAAATAGAGGATTCTTATAGGAAGAGGAAACAATCTTAAAAAATACCATAGTTACAGTTTTTACATTCCCATTAGAATTCTTAATTTTCTTATTTACAGCTCCTGCTTTTTCCATATAATGCCATGGCCACGTGCTTTCTCTGGGTTATTGGTTATGTGTCAAGGCTGCCTCTGAGATGTAGGAGCATTCTTTTCTTCTGTTTGGTGAGAGATAAAGATGTCCCTTTAGAACCAGTCTTGCTATATATTTTTCTGCTTTGCTGTATTTATGAAATATATTAGCAAGCAGGAGTTATTAATATCATAGTTAAAGCTGTGTATTAGTGCTGTGAGCGAATCATGTACAACCAGCTGCAGTGAGTTGCCCTGATTTTATTTGTTTCATAAAATGGGAGTATGGCCAAAACAGAATATGAAACTCAATATTTTCTAGTAGTGAGTAAATAGAGAAACAAGTAGGAAATAAGAACCTCCATCTTTTAAAGACAACTTCGAGAAATACAGGAAGATTTGTTGTCAGAAATAATCCTGCAGCCTGAAGGAAATTCACTGAGTAAGGTAATGGGAATTTTCCAGCAAATTCCTATAATTACTCACCTATCACAGAATTTTAACAAGTTGCTTGGTGTTGCCTTAAAAACCAACATAAAAACAAGTTTGTCTCCTTTGCTGCTTTCCCTGGTCATTCAGCAGCAATTAAACAATAAACACTTGTCGTTCACTGGTTTGTGGTTCCCACAGTAAAAGTTATGCTCAAGTGAAGACAGGAGCACTGAAGCCAGAAAATCTTAACCTTTGCACCTAAGTGTACTCCAATAAAGTTTACTCTTTTTTTCTTTCAACAAGCACTCTCGCGAAAGCAAAGTAATACATAAATCTTTCCGAGATTGCTATTTGAATTCCCATTTTAGGACTTCATATTCCTGATATTAAGCTCCAGTCCAGAGGACAGTGAAAGCAGTGGAAAGCTTTCCAATGACTTCCACAAGACAAATCAAGCTCTAAGAGAGCACTGAGTGTTTTATGGCTCTTACTAGGTACCTTCCTCAAGAAATTCAGGAATTCAAAATAAATAATCAATATTAAAATGTACAACAAGCTTTAAGGACATATTTAGCAGCAAGTCGAGGCCTGGGCTTAGTCTGAACAGTGGAAATTCACTGAGGGCAGCGGCAATGCAAAGGTGTGAAGGAGGATGACACAGCACACTTCATCATCGGGGTGAAAAGGTGGGAAGGGGAAGTTAGAGGGAATGAGTAACCATCCGGCTGTGTGCAGGGAAGTAAGAGGGTGAGGGTTATGACTGTAATAACATGTACAAGGCTGTCAGCTGTGTGGTTCTTGACTTTATTTAAAGGCAGGCTGCATCCTCACAGACCGGAAAGCTGATGAGGACCGAGTTCCCCTCGGTCACTTACAGATGAGCTGAGTGATGAAGGGTTATTTGGGGTTATCTGCTTATCCTGATGATTAATAGCATCTGTTACAGTTGGCAACTGTACATCCATACCAGGGAGTGAAAAGAGGCAGTGCTGTTTAACTCCTTGGGGATATATGGCCCTCTCGCCCAGTGTCCTGCCTTTCCTGCGTTGTCCCTGTTGCTTGCCTCGACAGGAATGCCTGTCCAGAACGGCTTCATTTTCCATCCCTTTACCGCAGTAAGCGGGGACCAAGGGGCCAGAGCCGGACCGCGCGGATGAGATCTGGCGGCCCCGCGTGGGGTAGGAGGACCAGGAGCAGCCTGAGCTGGGAGCGAGGAGCAGCCCTCGTGGCGGGGGGGAGCAATTTCAGGCGTCGTGCACCTCGATCTGTGCGCAGCGCACCTGGAGGGCGGCACAAGCCCCTCTCGGCCTCTCCCCCGGGCGCTGGGGCACGGCAGCTGGGGCGGGCAGGCTGCCGCATGCCTCCTTTTCCCCGGCTGCTGGGGGCAGGCAGGCTCCCTCCGGGCTCCGTCCTACGGCTGTCCCCGCCCGGGGAGGACTACAGCGCCCGTCGGTCCCTGCGCGCCGCCCACACGCTCCCGCCT